>ML120355.1:1319710-1671046 GCA_003788595.2 Choiromyces venosus 120613-1
CGACAAACGCAATGATCGATTCAGGGGCAACTGAAGATTTTATAGACCGCAACTTCGCTATAAATCATCAACTACCCTTAACAAAAATCGAAAAACCAAGGGACATATACATGGTGGACGGAACGGTATCAGATGCAGGACTAATCACCCATGTTACGGAAATCCCTATGGACATAGGAAGCCACAAAGAAAAAGCAACTTTCCTAGTGGCTAACCTTGTCAAGCACGAAGTCATCCTGGGCATGACCTGGTTGAAAGACCACAACCCAAGGATCGATTGGAGAAATGAAGAAATCACCTTCGATAGCGATAGGTGTAAGGCAGTATGCCTTGATGCCTCCCCGACGGTATATGCAGTACCAGAAAAGGAAGCAATTCAGCAGAATCTGGAAAGCAGGATTCTAAAGACCAGCACCAAGAAAGAACCAAACTATGAAGTTACGGTCAAAAGGCTGGGAGAAGATGCGAAGATGCCTATGAAAGGTTCGCAAAAAGCTGCAGGAAGTGACCTGTTCAGCACAGAAGGAGCCATCATCCCAGCAAGAGGACAAAAGCTCATTGGAACAGGAATCTCAATGGGACTTCCGGAGAACACCTATGCCCGCATCGCACCCAGAAGTGGTTTGGCAAGCAAAAACGGCCTCACCATTAATGCTGGAGTCATAGATGCGGACTATACAGGAGAAATTCAGGTCCTATTAGCAAACCTGTCAGAAGCGGATTACGAGGTCCACAAAGGGGATAGAATTGCGCAAATAATTATTGAGAAAATAATCTCAACCCCCTTTAAGGAAGTACAGCAAGTTCAACATACGGAAAGGGGTGACCAAGGATTTGGCAGTACAGATAAATCAGAACCGACTAAAAACAGGAAAACGCTATCAATAGCCCTTATCTCAGCACAGGCATTTGGCAGGATGCACAAGAGAGGAGAAGCCACCGGAATCCTGAAATGGGATGATGCAAGACTCACGCTAGCGGCTACAACGATTAGCACCGAATTAGCCTTGCAAAAAAAAGGGAAGGGCGGAAAAGAAACTTTGAGACAAATAGTGCCTAAGGAGTATCACAACTTCTTAGACATATTTGAAGAAAAAGAAAGGTCAGAACTACCGCCGCACAGAACAGCAGACCACAAGATAGAAACGGAAACACTGCCACTGTTCATGAAACTCTACCCCTTGAGAGGAGAGGAACTTAAAGAACTCAGAGAATACTTGGAAAAGAACCTGGAAAGACGATGGATAAGGCCATCGTCCTCATCGGCAGGAGCACCCATACTCTTCGTCAAGAAAAAGGATGGGGGTTTAAGGCTCTGTGTGGATTACAGAGGCCTAAATGCAGTATCAAAGAAAGATAGATACCCGTTACCATTAATAAGCGAAGCCTTGGATCGATTACAAACGGCGAAATACTTCACCAAACTCGACATCAAGGATGCATATCAACACATAAGGATAGCCAAGGGAGATGAATGGAAGACAGCATTCAGGACACAATACGGACTATATGAATATATGGTCATGCCATTTGGATTAGCAAATGCACCAGCCACCTTCCAACGATGGGTTAACAACGCACTCAGCAAATATTTGGATGTCAACTGCATAGCTTACTTAGATGACCTCTTGGTATATTCAGATACCATGGAACAACATCGAAAGGATGTGGCCATGATACTGGCCAAGCTCAAGGAAATGGGGGTAAGCCTAAAACCCACAAAATGCGAATTCCACAAAAAGGAAACCGAATACCTAGGGTTTATTATCAACTCTGAAGGAGTAAGAACGGACCCTACTAAAACAGACGCCATAAAGGTATGGACGACACCAGAGAAGGTTAAAGACATCCAAAGCTTTGTGGGATTCTGCAACTTCTACCGACGATTCATAGAAGGATTCAGCAGAATAGCAAAACCACTGTATAACAGGACAAAGAAAAATCAAAAGTGGGAATGGGGGGAGCCTGAGCAAAAAGCCTTTGAAGGGCTGAAGGAAAGACTCACCACAACCCCAATACTAAGACACTTCCACCCTGAAGCACCCATTACAATGGAAACAGATGCATCCAACTATGTCTGTTCCGGAATAATATCACAACAAGATAAGGAAGGATTATGGAAACCGATAGCATATCGATCAAAAACAATGACCAAGGCAGAATGCAACTATGACATACACGATAAAGAACTCCTTGCAATTATGCAAGCCCTCAAGGAATGGAGAAAATATGCACAAGGAAGTCCGCACATAATCAAGATTCTTACAGACCACAAAAACCATGTTCCATTCACAACCACCAAGGCCCTGAATGGAAGACAAATACGATGGAGTGAAGAGCTCAGTCAATACAACATCCGGATCGAATATAGACCAGGAAAGGAAGGGGCAAAACTAGATGCCCTCACACGAAGAACAAATAACATACCAAAGGAAGGAGATGATCGCATTACCCAAAGACAAAGAATTCTGTTACCTAAAGAACAATTCTTTGAGGATGAAGGATATGCCTCGGGTTCAGAAGAAATCAACACTATGGAACTATGGACGATAGAAGACCAAGACACCAGAAAGAATATCAAAGAAAAAACATCACAAGATGAATTACTTCAAAAAATTCGAAAAGCCATAGAACGAAAGGATAAGGAATACCCGAAAGTGGCGTTAGGATCATGCGACTGGAAGGAAGGATACATGTGGTATGAAGGAAAAATCTGGCTACAGGAAGACGAACCAATAAGAACTGAAGCAATAAGAAGGAATCACGACACACCACAAAATGGACATGGTGGAACAGCCAAAACATTTGAATTGACACAACGGACATACTATTGGCCAGGAATGCGCCAAGATATTAAGCAATATGTCAAAAACTGCGACACGTGTCAAAGAATAAAACCAAATCGTCATGCGCCATATGGACTATTGCAACCATTACAAATACCAGAGAAACCATGGAAATCCATCAGTATGGATTTCATCACAGACTTGCCACTATCGAACAACTATGACGCCATATGGGTCGTTGTGGATCGCCTGACCAAGATGGCTCATTTCATACCCTGCCGAAAGGATATGAAAACCGGAGAATTTACACAACTGTTTATGAAAAATGTTTTCAAACTACATGGATTACCAAAAGACATCATCAGCGACAGAGGATCAATATTCACATCGGACCTATGGAAAGAAATGACCAAAGGATTGGACATCACCCGAAAGATAAGCACAGCATTTCACCCCCAAACGGACGGTCAAACAGAAAGAACAAACGCCTCACTAGAACAATTCTTAAGGGCATACGTGAAATACTCTCAACAAGATTGGGAAGGATGGCTATCATTTGCAGAGTTTGCATACAATAACACGAGACAAGACGTCATTAAGACAACACCCTTATATGCGAATTATTGACATCACCCCATCAACGAACCCATGGGACATACAGGATTACCCGGAATACTGGAGAAACGGGATATCAGCAAACTACACAAACTCATCCAGACAGAAATCAAAATGGCGCAAGACAAAATGAAGGAAAACAATGATCGCCACAGAAAACCCGATCCAAGATTGGAAACAGGAGACAAAGTCTGGCTAATAATGAAAGATATTCAAACCACGAGGCCATCAAAGAAACTGGATTATCGGAAAATGAGACCATACAAAATCATTGAAAAGATTGGAGAAAAGGCTTATAAGCTAGACCTCCCAACCTCAATGAAAACGAAACATCCAGTCTTTCACATTAGCAAACTCGAACTCTATTCGGACAATCCTCTTCCCTCACAAAGAAAAGTTCCCCCTCCTCCTATTGAAATAGAAAAAGAAGAAGAATACGAACTCGATCAGATAGTGGATTCAAGACTACATTACAGAAAACTGCAATACCGAGCCAAGTGGACCGGTTACACTGCACAACACGACCAAGAGTGGTACCCAGCAGAAAACTTCAGCAACGCCAAACATGCAATCGAACCCTTTTACCGAAAAAACCCAGGAAAGCCTGGTCAACAAGGAAGAACAAATGAGCGACAAAGATTGGATCAATCTAGTCGATCTCCCCGCATCCAAGCCAGTTACACCCGAACAAGCAAAACAGAATCAGGGAAACTGGATGCGCTGTTTCGATGATGGATGCCGAGCACACTTTACGGAAAAAGAAGGGGCCGATTACTGGCCGAAAAAATACAGAAACCCCCTACAACCACTCGAACCACCCATGACGACATGGGAAGAAACATCACCGTCCCCGTGAACACCACCCCAGTCACCATGCGACAACAACATCCTTTTAATGGCAAAACAAGTAAGGTTTTCAGGGACGAAAACAAAGAGAAGGGGGGGCAAAAAATCTTGGCCCAAGGACAAGAAAGATGGAGAACAGTTGGAAAGCTGTCCAACGATAACCCATACTGATTCCTTCGAGACGAAGGAAACCTTGAAGAGAAAAGTCAAGGAAAAGGAGGAGCAAATTGAAGAGCTGGAGGCGCATAAGAAATGGTCAAAAGGAGAGATAGCAGGCAAGGATATCAGGATCCGAGCCCTGGAAAGAGAGCTAGCAAGAGAACGCTATGCGAGGAAGGAGGAAGAAAAAAGGTTTAGTAGGATTGCGGGGGATATGGCACACATCCGCAGAAACATAAGAAAAGATGTGTACTATGAAGGATACCATCATGAATCCTCAAGGGACTGAGGATTTAGGGAGAGGGGAGCTAGTATTACAAACCCGGCATGGTTTGTAATGGTTTCATATGACATATGATTGTATGTCATAGTATTTTATTTGTTAAAGGTTTTTCACATGACTCAGTTGAGTCATACGATGATATGTTTTTACACTATGACTCAGGTACGAGTCATAGGGTTTCACATGACTCACAGTTGTGAGTCATAGTTGTTTATGTTTGAATTTGATTGGTATGTTGAGCATTGGCTCATAGGTACGCCTATGAGTCATGAGGATTAAGAGGCATGACTTCGTTTATACGAGTCATGAGGTTTCGCACATGACCCCTTTAAGGTCATGGGACTTTCGCGCATGACCAAGTATGGTCATGAGGTTATATGTTACGCGAGTGCATGAGTCACAGTTGTGACTCATTTGATTTGTAAGCGGGTTGCTGGAAGAACTATATAAGGAGGTCAGTAGGACCTGATAGTTAGTTCTTCACGCAACCACCTAAGTTATTTCCTATCTTATAAGTTATCAATAAAACACCTTTACGCTCTTTACCCACAAGATCAACAACTGCGACGAAGAACAAGGTTAATACTAGTTAGCACTATAAGGACTTAGTATTGGCAACGGTCAATATCTAAGACGTGGTGTAAGATAACAAGTATTAAGAATTCTCGAAGAACGGAGAATACAATAGAAGGTAAGTATTACCTTAAGGAAAGACTAACTACAGATTGTTGCCTGTTGCAAGATATAAATAGGAGAGATCATATAACGGATCGTAACACTAACATCCATGCACGAGTAGCTTATATTGCATGAATTCAGCCTCTCGGGTGTTCAAGCTGTGTTGACTGGACACCAGGAGACCATTTCAGACACTTCTAGTGCTAGTTAGGAAACGCGAGAATACTGTAGTGCCAATAGTATCGGTAAACAATACCGTTCATGGCTAGATTTTATTAAGCCACCTACCCTCACAACACCATCATTTCGTCTAATTTTTTCATGCCAGAGTCTTGAGTCCAATTGTAGTTGAGAATGCTTAGATTATTACGAACATAATGTTGAACACTCTGAAAACGCCATTTTGCAGGAAAACCTTTTGCTTTAATAGCGAGTGATAGTCAGTGATCCTACAACCCCCCCGGAGCCCTGTGTATTAGACTCGACACGTTGTTTACAACACGAGAAAACTATACAAACTTCTCATCTTCACCGAACTGTTGACGTGATACCAAAAGGCAGTGGTAACATATTTCTACCTTACTGACGCCTCGTGGCGTCGCGACCGCACAACGATCCATGGCGTGACGGTTGCGACATCACGATATCCCATGGCATCACTGTCGCGACAGCGTGACGTCCCATGGCGTCACGGTCACGACACCGGTACCTGTACCCCGATCCTCGCACCTTCTCCTTTGTACCTTCATATTCTCTTTTACAGGTCTCCCCACTCCAGCTATGTCCTCCCACCGCCAAACCATTCCATCAAGTCGTTCCAATTTCTACATGCATCAGCCTCTTGGGATAACCTCTGTGAACCTTATTTCTGACCAACCACTCAGGGGTGGCAGAGGGAGAATGTTACAAACCAGTGTACATCTCTCTATATAGTGCTTCACGGCTGGTATACCTTTGGGACCGTGGTGTGAGATTTCACAGGTTGCGAGAATTGGTATTGCGATTGGTTTACATCTGTTTGAGGAGCCTCTCCTCTGTGCAGATACTCACGATACTAGAACTGACCGTATTCTCAACAGACCAACTTGTGCTCTACGATTCTAAATGCACCATATCATGCTACATCTTTCTCAACTCCCCCGGTATCGTACCAATAATAGTACACTGGGAAACCTTATGCGTCCCCCCTACCACCAAACACCCACCGGTATAAGACAAAGGTCTAAGAGCAAGGAGCCGGTAACAATTGATACTACACTTTATCCTACGATGAAGTCCCGTGTCGATGGGGGGTCTGCCTCAATGAAGCTCTCTCAGCCCAAGGGCAAGCAACCAAGGCTCAGGCCAAGGACCGATAGCGAAATGGAAGGCTGGTTTGATAAGGGAATGTCCCTGACCCGGGAGGACCAGGCAGCCTGTGAGGTGGCAAAGGAGAGGGGTGAGAAGGTGTTCCGCATTATTCAGCGCAAGCAAGGTATGCAATAGCAGTCGTGTAGTACATGTCATGGAACACTCAAATTACACATTCTTAGGAAACATTATCGAAGTATTCCTCAATATAGATATCGAGACACACAATTCCCGTCCACACCTGGCTGTCCTGCAAGGGCTATCCCTGGACCAATGCAATGCACTTGGCGCCTCATATCAGCAAGTCAACATTGGCCCAGGTGAGCTGTATGTGGCCCTCCATCGCAACTATCGCCGCCTTCTTGTTGTATTTGCCAATCCAGCCTCCGTTATCTACGGTGAGGAGGTTGGGACAAGGATCGTGAAGCAGGCTACAGACAACATTACTAAGTACTGTGAGATTCAGCCTCTGAGGCTTCCACGCAGCATAAGGCACAATCATACTGAGGATTGGATCTTGCAAAATCCACAACACTATGCCTATCCGAACTTGCGCTGTGGGGTGTTCCATTGGGGCATTTGGGCGCAACAGGGACATGAGGACCTAGGACCCATTTTGACTAAGGATACCAATGATGTTGGTTCAAATACATGTGGAGACCTACAAGCACTGCTTGCCTCATTCCAGAATATTACACAGCTTAAGCGGTTGCTTCTTGGGGCTATTGCAGGCCAAAATGTGACACAATGCAGTCCACTATTGAGCTATTACCCCATCACTTCCGGAATCTCTGGACTAATTATGACAACGAGTGCTTTTCCCTACATGCGTGCCTCATCAACGTCGTAATGGAGCTGCACCTGGACCAGGGTGACCTTGACTGAACGATGAGTGCGCCATTGGGACAGTTTGAAGGGGGTGGGTTTTACATATTCGATATGGAACGATGCTTTCACTTTCCTGCGGGTTCGATGGCAGGCATCTGCGGTCGCAGGGTAATCCACTTCACAAGGCTCTGGACTGGTTCCCGACTCTGCTTGGTTTCGACTATGCATAGGTCCCTGCTGCTGCATGTTTTCGGGAGTCAGACAGAGGCAGGTGCTGGTAGGGGGCAGACGTGCAAGTAGAAGCATGATTGCGTGAATGGCACTGCTCTCCCTGATCTCTAGAACGAGGGTTCCGATTCTGAGTCATTTCTGAGAAATTAACTTACCTTATTTGTATGATGGGATGTATCTGCCCTCTGTTGTGTTGGATTACTGTGGAGGGCATGTGGCTGTACGGATATGTGGATATGTGGATTTGTGGTAGATCAGAATAAAAAAGATAATATAAGAACAATTGATAATGTAGCCAGGAACAATGTTCCTAAGCCTACCATGATGTGTAACTAATATTCATGAAATAAGCTTCTAATTTGCACAAGTGTCGTGATATGAAGTGACGTTGTGTGATTGCCTATGAAGGGAAAGTAGATTGTATTACAACAGAGAGGATGAGGTGATCTGATAAGATGGGGTGATACAAGGCATCAAGCTACAAGTGCTAAGCCTGTTTGGATACTAGTTAAAGTTCAATGTGTGCAAACCCCTTGACCCAGTGTTCCACTGACACACGTCAAGATCAACACTATACAGTACTCCTGCACCTCATAATATATAGAGGACCCCCGAGATTGACTAGGTAGACTTTCACCATGGTTGTCAAATGTCCATTTTGTCGCCGAAGATATGTGCAGGCAGGCGCATACGAGAAACACCTACGAACTGTGCATTCAAATCTAGACATCGTACTTGCCTCCACCATACGACATGCACCTTCTGTGAGTCATGTTATTGAAACGCAAACAGCCCTATTCCTTGACCCGGATATAAATTACGTGAATGAACGTGCCCATTCAGACTATAAATCTAATCAGGACCCCGCTGGATGCGACGCCGATGCATTCAATGATGACATCTCGCACGAGTCTGCTGCTGAAGTACTCAACCACAATACCTCAGCGATGGCCGGCAGACGTAGCGCATTACCCCGGCGCTGGGGAAGCGATTGGAGACCTGAGCGGGTTTGAGAATGAACACCGTACTCTGTGCCAGGATCCATGGGCCTCATTTGCCAATGCTCACGATTTCAAACTTGCATCTTGGTTCATTCAGAGCAAGGTCTTGAAGTCTCAAATCAATGAATTCTTTTCCAGTGGTCTGGGTAGTTCTGCTTCAGTCAGCTATAGTTCAATGCACACGCTAGAGAATCATCTCCGATCATTGGACCCCTACAGTACTTATCTACAATGGTTTGAAGGTGAAGTTGACGATGGCAAGAGAATGCAGCATTTCTTCTATCAGAATGTCCTTGACTGTGTCAGATACCTTCTTCGGCAGATAGCATACAGGGATGACTTGGTCTACGCGCTGTGGCGTGAATGTGACCAGAATAGACATAGGATATATGGCGAAATGCACAAAGTGGACTGGAGGTGGGACATCCATGGACTGAACACCCTGCTTTGCAACCTCCTTCATCAGGGCACTGGCTAACCGTTTATAGGATACACTTCCACATGGTGTAACTCTAGTTCCAATAATTGGAATGTCCGATCAGACACATCTTACCAACTTCTTGGGTGACAAGAAAGCGTGGCCAGTCTATATTACGACCGGAAATCTGCTATCGACTAGGCATAACAGACCTGGATCAGTAGTGGTTCTCCTTCTTGCACTATTGCCCATCCCATCCAAGTTCCCACAGTCCTCTTCAGCAGACAACCTGCAGAGACAAATCAATGCCGACATACTACAAGAGGTATTTGAACTCATACTGTCACCCTTGCAAGATATGGCACTTGACAGTGTCTCAATTGACTGTGCGGATGGGAAGGTCCAGCGGTGCTTCCCTATCTGGTCCTCATGGGTTGCGGACCATATGGAAAACGTTGCACTACACGCAGTAAAATCTAACGCCTGTCCGAAATGTGAGGTGCCTACTGATGCAGTAGGAACCGATGCACAGGAGATGTATCAGACGCGAGATTATGCCACATACGAACGTCTCGAACATGAAAATGAGCATCAGTCCACAGACTCTGGGTCGGGAGACATGAATGCCACGTTTGATGCACTTGGTATCAAGATGGGACGGAATGTTTTTCATGGGCTTCAATTTGTTTCAGCACCCGATCTGCACAAGCCGGATTTGCTCCATACAGTTTATTTGGGACTATTCAAGCATATGATGGACTGGGTTCAGGGATTCCACAAGAAACACGCATGACAGCAGGCTTTTGACGATGCCTGGAAGGCTTTACCACCATACCCAGGATTCTTTGCGCCCAAAAAAGCATACCACGAGGTTACACAGTGGGAAGGAATAGAGATGAGGAACCTGGGGCGTTGTCTTTTGGGAGTTCTCACCATGGCATACAAGCAGCATGAGAATACGCAAGTATTACAATTCAAACGCACACTCACCTGCATCAGGTCATTGCTCAATTTCACTTTGATGGCCCAATATAGAAGCCATACACCTGAGACCTTGGATTATATGGAACAATATCTGAATCGGTTTCATGATACGAAAGATATCTTTTTGGAGTTTTGAATATCGAAGAGGACACGGGCAAAGGTTGATGAGCAGCGAAGGGAGCTATGACATCAGAGAACACGGGTAAACCAATGTGTTGCGAAATCCAACCGGCGTCAGGTACAGGAGCAGGATCGTGAAGAAGAGATCGACCAACGTATGGAACTAATCCATACGGAATCTCATTTCAACTTCATTAAGATGCATCTACTAAGTCATTTTCAGGGTCACATATACCAGTTTGGCAACATGCAAATGCATTCTATGGAGTTTGGCGAGCTTGCGCATAAGGAACAAATCAGGGAGGGGTGGCGCCGTTCGAATAAAAATGATGCCGCAAGACAGATCCTGCACAGTCATGGTCGCCAGCATGCGATCCGAATGAGACTTTTGAACCTGGATTCCCTTCGACGTCGCTGGGCTGATCTCCCTGCCAATCTCATGGAACATTTGGATAAAACTAATTCTGCATCCGCACCAGTCACCAATCGTAGGATCCTGAAGGGGCATCGTGATGATGTTTCCGATGTGATGGATTTTTGCAAGGTCTTCGGTATCTCACCGGAGAACATCAGTCGGGAATTGATTCGATATAACCGGAATAGCCTGCCCACCGAACGCCGCCTTCCTGAAGATCCTGCCATACTTCGATTCCTTCCGGTTGAACTACTAACGCAACTTGAAATCCCCGTTCTAGCATTCCAGGAAACCGACATTTATGACATCCACAGGGGACGCTCCACTGGTACCCGACTCTTCATGAACCAGGCGAGTCGCAATGATTGGGTTTGGGTACAGACTGGTGCCAAGCATATGTATGGTTTGTTCCGGGGCCGTCTCCCTGGAAAGCTGCTGGCGCTCTTCAAAATCAGAGATTACACGAACGAGAACACAGTTCGCAGGCTTGCATGTGTCCAAATATTGAACACGGTTAACTCTGGACACGTATCCGATGTCCACGGCCTTGTCACGGTACAGCTAAGGGAAAATGCACGAGAGTTTACTATAGTAGACATAGGGACAATCCTAGGCCTGGCACACCTCATCCTGGAGACAGACCAGCAATGGCTTATTAACAGCCATATTGATTTAAGGACATTTAACGAGATTTATTTGGGGGTCATGAGATCAGACAGTTGGGCGACAACTGTTGGCTTGGGCAAGTAAATTTATTCTGCATCGAGCATGGTTGAATGGTACGGAGAATATTATAGCATCTTTCATTGCAACCTTTATATAGAAACCTCTATGTAGAAACCAATTAATAGAAACTAAATAATAGATACAACTAAAAGTACACGATGTAGAAAATTACGGTGGGGGATTGGTCAGTCCTTGAGATTAGGACCGTGATGACACCACGCAGTGAAATGTCGTGGGTCACGATGTCGCGATGATGCCGTGGGACATCGTGAGTCCCGACGTCGCGATGATGTCGTGGGACATTGTGGGTCCCGAAGTCGCTAGGACGAAGTGAAGAAACTAGACAGATTGCGACAAATCGCCGCCATGACCTGTAGCCTCACAGTGAGGAACTGAAAATAGTGATGTGTCAGGATGCTGGGAGGGTTCAGGGCAGGGATGGGGACATCGGGGGATGGAAGGCATCTGTGGTCGATGTTAGGATAGAGTTATGGCATTGAGATGAGAGACGGAAGGAACATGACAAAGGCCAGCCCTGTATGGCCACGCCCAATACTACTCCCGTGAGGCAGCGTCCATAGCAAGATGTCAGGATATGGGGCAGAAGGTGCTACAGAGATGTGGATGTCCAGGGGTCGAGAGGATGTCGACCTAATCTCAGGTAGTGTCCTGGCACCGCAAAATGTTGCTATGTGACACAGGATGCACTAGGGGCAATGTTGTGTTGCAACATACATCATGACGCATAGGGTTCAACAAGGGGTTGCAATGGAACTCAGGACACACCAGGCGCACCGGGTGCATGAGAAATGCAGCGTGCGTCAGGACGTGACACCCATACATCAGATGCGGGTCTTTTTTTTTGCTGATGAAGGCTTTCGGAGATCAAGATCAGGGGAGACCAAAGGGTCAAGGTCAGAAGGCTGACACCAGAAGCAAGGATGCCCACCAAAGGCTCCGAAAAGGCTGCAGGACATGACCTGTATGCAAGCAAAGACGTCAAGAAAACTGCCAATGGGCAAGAAATAGTACAAACGGGAATAGCCCTATAGCTACCCCCACAAGCCTATGGATGCATAGCACCTCACAGCAGTTTAGCAGTCAAGCATCGACTGACGACAAATGCAGGAGTAATAGATGAAGATTACACTGGAAAAGTGAAGGTAGTCATGGTCAATTTTGGCAAAATGTATACCAGATAAAAAGAGGAGACCAAATTGCACAACTTCTCGTAGAAAAAATGAAGATGGAAGACTTACTAGAAGTAACGGTGTTGGAAAACACCCACAGGGGAGACAATGGATTTGGGAGTTCAGATCCCTCTGATATCCAACAAACTGACCAAAAAGACGAACTAGATAAAAGGAAGGAATCTAAGGGGATTGAGATCCACGAAATATCAGCCAAAGTGTTTGGATGATTTTCCCGACGAGGAGAATCCACAGGGATAGTTCCATGGAGCAAAGTAGAAGAAACAATTCGAGTAGAGGCCATTAACATTAGTACGGAATTGGCCATACGACACCAGAAGAAAAAACACAAGAGAAGAATAGAGGAAACGATCCCAAAGGAATACCATCATCTACTGGACATATTTGAGCAGGAAGAAAAGAAAGGACTACCTCCACATCAGGAAGGAGTAGACCTGGGAATAACCCTAGAAGAGGGAAAGAATATCCCAAAGAAGAAAATAGACCCACTAGCAGCAGACGAACTAAACCAATTAAAAAGTTCCATTCAACAGAACAAAGAACAATGTTGAATCCATCAGGTGTGGACAGATCAAGGATTGCCAATATTATTCATCAAGAAGAAAGACGGAAACCTCCAATTATGCGTGGACTATAGGAGACTCAATGAAATCACAAAAAACGATAGATACCCCTTACCCTTAATAGGGGAAGTCCTGGACAGACTAAGTATGGCAAAGTACTTCACCAAATTAGACATAAAGGATGCCTATCACAACATATGCATCAGAGAAGGAGATGAAAGCAAAACAACTTTTGCTAGCAAACTAGGAACTTACGAATACCTGGTGATGCCATTTGGGCTGACCAATGCCCCGGCGGCCATCTAAAGATGGATCAACAATACCTTTTGGAGATATATCGACGTATGCTACATAGTTTTCCTGGATGCTGTCCTGGTATCCGCAAATAGCCTCGGACAACACAAAACAGATGTTAGCAATATATTGGCCGACATACGAGATTCCAGAATGAAAGTCAAACTATCAAAGTGCGAATTCCACAAAAAGGAAACAAAATACTTAGGATTCATCATCAGCAGGGAGGGAATACAGATAGACCCAATCAAGACCAGCGCCGTATGGGACTGGAAACTGTTAGGCATATGGAAAAAGGGGCCAAAGTTACCCGGCCTTTACATAGGATTATTTCTACCATACCCCTGCAGCCCCCATGTAGGGACCAGGCGTCATTGCGGTATTACTGTCGAGTTGCGTCCCGACACTTTAGCCACAATAAATGGCACCTTCAGCATAACACCATATACGTCGTCGCCGTCCGTCCGACCGGATGCTGTCCGTAGGATATATGAGAGGGCATCCTTGGCGACTCATGGGAAGTGACTCGGAGGAATTTGGTTAAGTTTTGAGCAAGCTATTACCTTGTACATTAGCAGTTAAATATTATGGCTGATAGGTGATGGGACGATTTGGGAAGAAACCTTAGTGACCGAATATCGTGAGCCTATGGCACCGACAGGTAGCCATAGAGCCGAGCCTTTTGCTTTGAAAGAAGTAGTGCCCTAAGAGGGCCTACTCGAGAATCGGTATGAGAGGTTTTCGCTGGATAAGCTATTGGCTTGATCCAGAGCAAAAAACCCTATATATCCGATAGAACTTGTGATGCATCAATATGCGACACAATGGCCGCGCTCATTCATTAAAGCTGATCACTTTATGTTTTGAGGCAGAACAATTGGTATAGTTGCCATTAGGGTGGCATACGCAAATTAAGTTCATATAGTGGAGAGATCGAAGGCTACCTACTGGAGGGGTGTTCACACCCCCCAGAAACAATAGGAGTTCGAAGAGATCAAAGCTAAGCAAGGCAAATATTCTCAGGGTCAAAGGTGTTCGCACTTAAGAAAGTTAAGAGGTTTCTGACGGAGGTACTTAGATAGTATGGGAGTTGGTTGTAGCCCGCGATAACCCAGACGCGGAATATAAATATCGAGGTACTCCCAGCTATCAGAAACATCAAGCAACGGAGAAGAGATCTTATTAATATATTTATTACCTGACTCTTGAGAAAACTATTATTACACATATCCTTTATAAAATACTTCGGGAAATACGAGCCTACCTTAACGATCTTCGTTTTATCCTACTTTACCTTATTTCAAGAAGCTTACGGCCTAGACCTACCGGCCCTATCTACGGTTGGACTACCCCATAACAGAAACCTGCACAAAAAGTCAAGGAAGTACAATACTGCTTAAGATTCCGCAACTTCTATCTAAGATTCATCGAAGGGTTTAGCCGCATAGCAAAACCACTCTACTGACCAATAAAAAAAAGAAAAAGAAGTGGGAATAGGGAGAGACGAAGCAAAGAGCCTTTAAAGAACTGAAGGAAAAACTCACCACATCCCCAGTACTGGCACACTATGATCCAACAAAACCCACAATATTATAGACCGACACTTCGAAATACATTTGCGCAGGAATCCTATCTCAGCAAGAAGCAGACGGGAAATGGAACCCTGTAGCCTATTGCTCAAAAACAATGAATAAGGCACAATGCAACTATGATATTCACGACAAAGAACTATTGGCAATAGTTGAAGCATTGAAAGAATGGAGGCAATATGTGAAGGGATGCCAACACCAAGTAAAAGTCCTAATGGACCACAAAAACCGGGTGTCCTTCATAATTAAAAAGGAACTAAACGAATGACAAATTAGTTGGGAAGAATATATGAGTCAGTTTGACTTCAAAATACAATATCAACCTGGAAAGGAAGGAGGCAAACCAGACGCCCTAACAAGAAGCGAAGGGGACCTACCACAGGAGGGGGACCTGAGAATCACATATAAGTAGAGAACTCTATTACCAAAAGAAAAATACTTCCTAGAAGCAATGGAACTGGCAGCGTTCCATGATCAAGACAAAAAAGAAACCCATTGAGTGGTACAACATAACCAATGGATGCAAGAAATCTGAAAAGCATTGACAACTGGACAGAAAGAACTAAAAGGAGTAGCTCTGGGCCTATGCTAGTGGAAAAATGACTACCTATGGTATCAAGGAAAGATATGGGTACCAGAGGATGAAAAAATAAGAACAACAATTATTCAGAAACACCATGACGTCCCCCTAGCAGGACATGGGGGAATGGCCAAGACAACCGAGTTAAATCCAATGGAAATACTATTGGCCAAGAATGAGAGAAATGATCAAACAATATGTAAAAAACTGCGACATGTGCCAACGAACAAAAGTGGTACGACACACACCCTATGGACTACTACAACCAAATGAAGCACCAGACTGGCCATGGAAATTGATCGCCATGGACTTTATCACAGACCTACCCAAGTTAGAAGGTTATGACATGATATTGGTCATCATCAATGGCCTTACAAAAATGAGTCATTTTATCCCCTGCAAGAAGAATCTAAACGCGCGACATTTCGCAACCCTCTTCCTTAAAGAAGTAGCTATACTCCACAGATTACCAAAAGACATCATCACAAATAGAGGATCCCTGTTCACTTCGGACCTATGTAAGGAAATCACAAACAAATTTGGAATCGAAAGAAGACTCAGTATGGTATTACATCTATAGAGAGACAGACAAACAGAAAGGACTAATGGGATACTAGAACAGTATCTGAGAGCATACATCAATTATCAGCAGAATAATTGGTGCCAACTCCTACCACTAGCAGAATTCGCATACAATAATGGGCATCAGGAGACCAGTGGAATGTCACCCTTTCATGTCAACTATGGAATCCACCCAGAATATGCAATGATTGGACATTTAATGCAAGCAAAATAATGCAGAAAGAGGAAATGAGTCTGCTGCATGAGTCACTGCATTAAGAGATAGTCATGGCTCAGTTATGACAGAAGGAAATTTATGATCAACACTGAAGACCAGATCCCAGTTGGCAATCAGGAGACATGGTATGGTTGTTGCCAAGAAACATCACAACTACATGACCATCAAAGAAGCTGGATTACAAGAAAATCAGACCATTCCAGATTGTGGCAAAAATAGGGAAGAGCGCATATAAGCTGGCACTTCCACCCTTGATGAAAATCCACAACACATTCCACATCACACTACTCGAACCTTACCAAGACAATCAATTACCTTCTCAAAAACAAGAACCCCCACCGCCTATAGAAATAGACAGTGAAAATGAATATGAACTAGAGGAAGTAATAGACTCTAGGCTACATTGTGACAACCTGCAATATTGTGCCAAGTGGACAGGATACTCACCAGAACACAATAAAATGTGGTGCCCAGCCGAAAACCTCGAAAATGCTGAACTGGCAACCTGCCGTTTCCACTCCAAGTACCCCAATAAAGGAAGAATGGCAACAGGTCAAGATAAAATGATCACGCTCCGCATACCCACCCAAAGCTGAACCATGGGATGACTCAGGGTATGTCCCCAGGGATATTACCCTCACTGGTCCTGAGTATTTGGGACCAACGGGAAAAGACATGACTGACGAACAGAAGCAATATACGGAGAACTTAGCACACAATGCACTGTCCTGGACTGGCTGGTATGATGATGGCTGTCTACTACACCAAGGAAATAAGGAAGGAGGAAACTGGTTCCCAACGGAACCCAAGAAAAGAAGAGCGCACAAGGAGGTAGTAGGTTGGGAACATTGCTACAATGATCGGTGTAGGGAACACCAATGGAAAAAGGTAGATGCAGGGTATTACCCTAGGATAATGGGAGAAAGGCTGCCATTGTCGACGACAGATGAGTAGCAGAGAAAGAAAAGGAAAACCGTGAGGACACGGTTGGGGAGAGAGGGGAGCGAAAAAACAGAACTGGATACCAAAGCACTACACTGGCAGATAAATGACCTCCCGAGACTATTAACCAACAAGGATGGAATAATGTAAAGCCAGCAAAAGACAATCGAAGACCAGAAATGGGCACTTCGAAATACTGGCAATGCGATAGAATCACTGCAACAACAATGCCAAAAATTGGAAGAAGGTTGACAGCAGTGAAAACAGGAGGCTCGGGAGGTTGGTGCAAAATTGTGGAGATTGGGAGGTTAGGAAGATAGCATTGTGGGACTGATGCTAAGGGAGGATGGGAGCTAATGTCATGGATCATGCTAAGCAAGGCAGATTGGTACAGCAGATTTCACCTGACTCATAATTATGAGTCAGAAATGGGTATTTCACATGACTTGTGCTAGTAAGTCATCAGTAGGTTTTTATTTGTTGTTTGATTTTATATGACTCACAATAGTGGTCATATGATGTTATGTTTTCACATGCGACTCAGATTATGGGTTACGGGTTTCACACATGTGATGTGATTTGCGCACATGATTAGTTTTATAAGTTTTGATTGGTTTTGATAGTTAGCGAAGTAGACTCATACCAGTCAGCTGATAAGATTTCACACGATGACTCATTTGAGTCATACATATGAATGACTCATAAGGAGGAGTCATCAAGGGTTAGGGTTATGGGAGGAACGACTATATAAGGAGGGTCGTAGGCAGTAGTAGTTAGTTCCTCACATAACCATCTAAATACTTTTCAATACAAAAAAGATCTCTTATCGATCATTACGTTCAAAAAACCGAAGTCATCAATTGGGAGAATTGGGGAATTGTAGAAGTCGAGGACTTGAACTACAAGAGTGAGATAAGTAAGAAATCTGAAAGAGACAGATCTGTCGAAGAAGCGAAAAGAGAAACATTGCCTACTGCAAGTATACCCGAACAAGAGAGGATTGTAAAAGATACAATGTGTAGTTAGTTCTTCACACAACCACCTCAGTTATTTCCTACTTATAACTTTACAAATTTCAAATACAATCTTTATCATCTTTCATTGAGAAGCACCTCAAATTCCTCATATTATGGGAAGTAATTAAGATAGTACTCTATACAGTTGATGTTCAAGGAACTTGAGGTTATAAGTGTATAATCCTAAAGTGAATGTAGTGCAACTACAAGAGGAAGACCAAGTCAAGGATTAATAAAGATATTATTAAGCCTAATAGTATTTGGTAAGAACCGCATGAGAATAACTAAATTAGAGATTAGATAGTTGTTGCCTGTTACGCCATATAAATAGAAGAGATCTATAGATGATCCTAACAGTCAGAGTCAATCTTGTGAATCCAGATCCTCTCATCTGTACTCATTGCTGATGTGATAAACTTATCATCTGCTGTGCTTTTCATGGTAACTGTCTGCTTCTTAAACTGACATGCAACTATGACTCCATGTCTATCCTGGATAAGCATCCCGGTAGTCGACTTCAATGAATTCAGATCACCAGTAAAATTAGCATCAGCAAAGACTTTTATCCTTATATTCAGCATATGATGCATGACTTGACTCAGGCAGAGTCTATATGGTGAGGTGGTTCTCAAATACCACAGTACTCTCTTGACTATATGATAATGCCTTCAAGCTGGGGAGGAAGTAAATTGACTGAGAGCCCTAACAAAAAATAGTATGTCAAGTCTTGTCACTATCACTGCATAGTTCCAACTCCCCACTATCTCCTGATACTCTTGTAGCCTCTCTTCCTTCTCTATATCTCCCTCTCATTCTTTCTTCTCTCAAATCACTGTAAGGCTTCTATTATGTTTTAATAATCAAACTCCCTATTCTCTCTGAGTCCAAACCCACCATGCTTCGCTCAGCTGAAATCTTCCTAGTATGTGTTCTATGTATTCTTTCTGGTCTAGAAATATAACTCTTTTCTTCCTATCCCTTATAACCCTCATTCTCAAGAAGTTAGATATTAGTCTGATATCCTTGATATTAAAACACAACTTCAAACTACTTTGTGTTGTATCAATCTCATTTGTCTCCTAAGCAAAGAGAATCTCATCAACTCATACCAGTACAATCAGATTGGTCAGATAATACACACGTGCTTCAAAACATGAGGGCCAAAAATGTAATTGTTGTAATTCTTAACTCAGTATATCATAGCAGTAGCATGCCAACTGCCAGAGTTCATACAGGCTTTAAAAAAGATGACTAACTGCAGGGTCGCACATATCTAGTATATTCTATCCCCTAGGAACATATTGAAACCCCTTGGGCATCTGTAAATAAATCTTCTCCTTCATCTCACTCTCGAGCAAAGCTGATACTACATCAAGCTGATAGATATTATAATCGAGTTTGGCTGTAATGGGTACAGGTATTCCATATATTCTGGTACATAGGAGTCCAGGGACTCAAGTGGTACGAGGTCCCTGCACGAGGATGCTCAAGATTATCTTTGTTTTACTTTATCATTTGATATGATATTGTACGTTAACAAAATTAACCATAGATCCATGATCCATGGCAACGCAACCCTCCTCATCACCTCTCACTTTGAACACCACCTAAAGAAATTCCTCTACATCAACCAAAACTCAGCCAATTTTCCTAATTCTTTTGTTTTAAGAAACTATGCCTCCTATTCTTCGCAGTCATGCCAAAAAGCCTATTCCCTCCAAGCACCTCTCAGAGTTTACCAGGGGGAGAATTCTCGGGTTACACGAACCTCAAATGAGCTATCGCCAAATTTCCCACTACCTTGACATCCCCCTCAACACTATTAAAGATAGTATCTTAAAAGGAGATCAAGAGGGCCAGGAGAGAAAGGGTAGAGGAAGATATCCTAAAACTACCAAGTTGCAGGATGATACTATAGTGGAGGAAGCTCTCAGCTATCGCAATACTAGCTATTCTGAGATTGCCAAAAATGTTGCTCCCAATATCTCTTCTATGACAGTGAGGAGAAGACTTCAACAAAAGCATCTAAAAAAGTGGTTGGCACAAGAAAGGGTTCATTTGGATGAGGATCTAGCTCAAGAGAGATTGGAATGGGTATTAGCTCATAGGCATTGGACAAGAGAGATGTGGAGAAGGAAGGCAATGTGGGGAGATGAGGTAGCTGTGGAGAGAGGAGGAGGAAAGAGGAGAAAATGGATATTTAGATATCCAAAAGAGAAGTGGAATAAGGATTGTATTAAGCCTGCTGCTAGGAGAGGAGAGAGGAAGATTAGCCAAATGATGACTGATTGTTTTTATGGTCAAACTCATGGTCTCTTTTTACCTGTTTTTCCTGATCCTACTTCTGCTAGGGGTGGAGTGACTGGAAAGTCAATTATTGATGTTTATAATCATTATGACTTTCTAGGGATATGGGAGGATATCAGAGAAAGGGTTGGAGATGAAGAGGTATTTTTTATCATTGACAATGCTAAGACTCACTTGCCCTTTAGGAGATGGCTTAGAGTGCAGGGAATTACTCTTCTGGAAATTCCTGCCTATTCACCAAATCTCAATCCTATTGAAAATGTTTGGTCTCTGGTGAAAGATAGGCTTCACAAGAACTATCCTGAGCTCTATCTCATGAAGGGTCCTGTTGATGAGGTCAAAAAAGCAATAGAGGAGGCCATTACTAATTGTTGGGAACTTCTTGACCCAAAGGTTTTTGATACTTTGGCAGGATCAATGGTAGATAGGGTGGAAGAAATTATTAAGGCTGATGGATGGTATACTAAATATTAATTTCTGCTATGTATTTACATTTTTTTAATTTCTTTTTGGTTTTCATGATGGTGGGGTTGGTGGGTTGTGTGGTTGCCAAGGCCGAGTTTTTCCGTCTGTTCATGTACGGTTATTTTTGTTAACGTACAATATTTGTTTTGTATTTGGTTTCAAAATATATTGTTTGATATTATCTTCATTTTACTTTATCATTTGATACAATATTTGTTATGTATTTTGTTTCAAAATATATCATTTGATATCATCTTTGTTTTACTTTATCATGTGATTGGATATTTGTTTTGTGTTTAGTTTCAAGATCTATCATTTGATATTATCTTTGTTTGTATTTGATTTCAAGGCATATCAATTAAGGATAAGCTATATTATTTTTATATTATAATAAGCAAACAATCATGTATTTAAAGGGCCTGTTGAGTCCAGTATTTTGGAGAACAGACTTTGGCAGACAGTTATTCTTAATATACTTTGTTGAATGGCTACTTGTTTATTCCCTTACTTTACTTAATACAGTATTATAACCTATCACAGTGCTATACTCTGGAATATAGTCTTAGTCATCTTACCTCCCCAAGGCTCCCTTAGATACTATTATGTTGGCTCTTCTAGTTAGTGCCCATCAATCTTATCTATTGTAATTATAGTTATCATAATTATAAGTACATGAGCAAAAATATGAGCTTGCACCTAGTGCATCCTGTGTGTCTGACATACAGGGTGCCCATAATGATAACCATTAACCAGGATATACTGTCAAACTGATGTCACATCATGATATCAAGTTGTGCACCTGGGGCATCCTAACAGTATCCAGACATAGACCCCTATGCCAGGTGTACACAGACAACATCTGATTCTGTGCTCTTGCATCCTAAAAACACCTGATTCTCAGGTATTGTATCCTAACACCATCTGATCCTAGCCTGTTGCATCCTGACCATACTTGATCCTAAGTTCTTACATTGTGGCGATGCCTAATTCTGGCATCCTCTGCCCTGACATCACATCCTTACCAGTGTACATTGGGATTATACACTACCCACAATGCATGCCCTGGTGCAAACTATCATGAGGCTTTTCCATCTAGATTCTTTCTATATGATGCTCCTCACATCTGGATCCCTGCCTGCATACATGATGCATCCAGATTTTACCTTGATGATGACATCTCATCTTATTACTATTAATTTATGTCTTGACCTCCTCAGAATACCTTCCAAAGTGTGGTGAATTACCCCTGATGCCATCTGCATGTTATGACTGGTATTGTCCAATCTTTCTAACTCTCCCCTGATATCCGATATACTATATTGTACTCACCCTGATACCCTCTGGATGGCTGCTTTTCATAGATTCTACATCAGCACAAATATTATCTTGCACCTGGTGCATCCTATGCATCTGACGTACTGGGTACCTGTAGCAATAACCATTAACCAGGATCTACTGTCGGACCGACATTGTGTTCAGACATAGAGTCATTTATCTGGTGCATCCTGGTGGTATCTGGATACAGACACCTATGCCAGGTGTGCCCTGACAATGTCTGATTCTGTGCTCTTGCATCCTGACAATGTCTGATCCCCAGGTGTTGCATCCTAACACTATCTGATCCTAGCCTGTTGCATCTGAACACTACTTGATCCTAAGCTCTAACATTGTGGCAACACCTAATTCTGGCATCATCTACCTGGATGGCACATCCTTACCTGTGTACATCGGGATTCTACAATACTCATGATTCGTCCCATAGTGCTAACTATCATCAGGCTTTTCTATCCAGATTCTTTCTACATGATGCTCCTCTCATCTGGATCCCAGCCTGCATACATGAAGCATCCAGATTTCACCTTGACTGTGACATCTCATCTTTATGCCACTACTTCATGTGTAGATCTCCTCAGGATGCCTTCCGAAGTGTAGTGAATTACCCATGATACTCTCTGCATGTTGCATTCAGTATTACCTAATCTTCTTAACTCCCTTCTGATATCCAATATACTACATTGCAATCACCCTGACAACCTCCAGATGGCTGCTTTTCATAGATGCTACTGTGAATATCAACCTGATTATTCCTTTCTACTAAATCCATTAATTTCTATTGTAGTCTTGTGATAGTAAGCTAAATTAAATCAATTACACATAATCTTTACATGTTGTTAATTCCCCTTAATCACCCTGGGTGACAGTCATACCCCCCCGCTTTCATCGTTCAGCTTATAATGACATGCCCACTGGTGCTGCATGCACTTCCTGAGAATCATGTAGACTCAGAGGACATGAACCTTGTAACTGAAGCTCCCATGCTACTAACATCAGGCTCAAGTCAAATAAGCTATCTGTTTTGGGTGACAGATTCTGACATTCCTGATGTCCCACTAGGTCCAAGTTCCGGTGATTACAGTGTCATGGTACAGGCTGCATAGAAGTATAGTTAGATAACCAACTCTTGACCTCAGCGCTTATAGCTTCCCAATCATCATCGTATCCTTCATGGCAGTCGCACTGCACCTGGTGAACTTGCGTAATCCTCTTATCACTTGTTTCTCAAATAATTTCGACAATCATATCCCGGATCCTCTATGGGCACTTACACTAAGTTGCCTTTTGCCAGTCAAAAAGGTCTTGTATGTCTAGTAACAGGTTAGATGCCATGGTCATGAATGAAGAGTTGAATGATTCCAAGATTCACCCCTGGCTGCCTCTGACATGAAGTCCCTGGGCTCCTGATATATCCACGTTTGCCATTCACACACTGTATGTCAGATTATAGTGTATGTCAAGCATATCATAGTGCCATTAATGCACACATGAGACCCGTGATCCACAACATCTTGCATCTTCTCCCCTGCAAAGTACTGACAGAAAATTACCTGAGGAATCTGGGGCGCAAGGGATAGTAATATCAGGCCCTGTTTATGTCCAATTACAGTGAGCAGTGGTCACTATATGGTAGGCATCTGGTGGAGACAAACATTGTACCCTCTTGAGTGGCACATAAACCTGTCCTATTCTAGCAGATAATTCACTCTGCATGCAATAGCTGTGGGATCATAAGAAAGACTGTATAACTCCACAATCTCTTTCTTCACCTCATGTACAAACTGGGATCATACCCCACAGTGTTTTTGGCATATCTATCTAGGTTAGTATTGCATTCTACATTGCATCATATCTGCCTCAGTCTACGTACCAAACTTATGCACTGCTCTGAGGCTTGGATGTTTTCGACATCTACAATATTAGCAAGCATGGCATCCCAAACTTTGTACACCTGGGCCTTCAGAGTAATGACATTTAGGAGTGGCTGCTCAAACAGGTTGTACAGTAGAATCAGAGTCTTTGCATCATCTAATATGAACCTTTCTGCAGCTGTCACTAGATTTCGCCATGAGTGAGGAGCTGGGCATGAGATCAGGGTACCGGGTCCAGGACCATGCAGGCTACCTATGTGGGGATGATAACTGTGTATCACATGATGATAGGAACATTGGAGGACTGTAGGCTGTCCTATGAATTATGCATCCAAGATCCATAGTGGTATGCTGAGCAGGACCTATCTCCTAAGACCCTGATGTCGTTGAATTGGCTATAGTTCTTACCTGATTGTCTCACTTTCTATTAGCTACTTGTGAGCCATCATCACGTCTTGATCTGGGGCCATCTGCAATATTGATGCCTTCTCCATCAGGTTCAGTTTCTGAATCTGCTTCATCTGGTCTGTGTGAAATTTGGTACTCATCACAACTATTGTCTGATATATGCACTGTTTGGGTATTCGATTAATCATTGGGTTCAGTATTGGGTTCTACATGCACTGTTGTCAGCATTCTGCCCTTCTGTTGGTGCTTTGGTGCTGTTCCTAATAGGTTTACAATCAGGGGCAGAGAAGAATTCCGAGTTGTAGACGTGTCTTGAGATTCAGTTTGATATGTTCTGGATCTCCCTTTCCCAGATTCCACAGCCCCGGGTTGCATGTCATGTCTACCCCCCTATAGATTGCTGACTCAGGCCATTGGCTGACTGCGTGTATTGGCATGTTGCTTATTCATCGTGTAATAGGATAGGTAAAGTAAGGTAAGTTAGGATCCAGACCAGAGTAAAACCATAGGTACCTAAAGTACAGTTTGGCCAAGATGAGAAGTTTTTATAGTTTTCTTGTGTTGTATACAACATGTCAGGTCTTATATATGGGGCTTCCCAGGAGGGGGAGGGGGTGTCCAGGATCACTAACTATCACTGTTTATTGAAGCAAAACATTTGCCTGCAAAATGGTGTTTTCAGAGTGTTCAATATTATGTTCATAATATTCTAAGTATTCTCAACTACAATTGGACTCAAGACTGTGGCATGAAGAAATTAGATGAAATGAGGTTGTTACTAGGGTGGGTGGCTTAATAAAATTTAGCCACGAATGGTATTGTTTACCCATGCTGTTGGCACTACTGTATTCTTGCATTGCCTAACTAGCACTAAAAGTGTCTGAAATTGTCTCCTGGCATTGACTCAATACGGCTTGAACACCCAAGAGCCTGAATTCAAACAATTTAACCTACTCACACATGGATGTTAGTCATGAGATAGACAGAGGTTGTAGCTCAACTGTTTCTCACTAACTTCAAACCCTGGTCCATCTCATCACTAACCTCAATACCCTAGTAGATAATCAATATACCATGAGCTGACTCTAGGTCAGTTAAGGATAAACAATACAAGATGCACCAAATCCAGAAAACATCAGACAACAAAGTAAGGGGGCATGATGCTGTCACTATTATCACATACCAGGAACTCGAGATCAAAACAGCTAGCAATATAAGATGCCAAAATAAGCACATCCTATGGTATCTTTACTATCATATAGAGGCAATGAATATCACAAAAGATTGTACATTAGTTAGCAAATTTTTCAACATTTTTTTTTTAGACTAAGAGATAAAGCTTCCTATGTAAAAACTACCAAAGGAGAAGCTACTTAGCAAAGAAAAAAAGAAAAAAAGTTACAAAAAAAAAAGCTACAAAAGGATTATTTCCAGGGACCGTGGTGTCTTGTTCCTTGCCATTGTAGGAGGGCTCTCCAGGACTGCAGGAATTGAGTTTGAGGTAGGGAGGTAAGAGGCAGGCTAAGGGGGTGGCTGGCACCATCAGTGGGCTTGGCGAAAAGAGGGGCCATGGTGCAAAGGGTGGGGAGTGAGAGTCTGGAGAACTGGTGGAGCCAGGGAGGAGGCAGTAGGGGGAGAGCTGCAGACAGCACCAGGAGTCGTAAGTAACTCAGCCATCCAAGAGTGCTATGGGACAAGATCAATCAACCTTGTGTACTTCTCTTGCACCAACAGGCCAGGAGGCTTGCTGGCAGTAATGGGGAGGGAGTTCAGGCTCATGGTTGGAGGAGGGCTCGAGGGACCCAGTTCCTCATCTATTTCTTCATCCTCTTCCTATGTATGTGTGATTACCTAACATTGTAGCTAAAATATGGTTAGGGTTGGAAACTTACATCTTCAATCACAATGCCGTGTTTGTCAGGATCTTGCCCCACTTCCTCCTCCTGTCGCTCCTCCTCCACCTCCTCTTCCTCCTCTACCTGCACCTGCTTCACCTCCTCCACCTTGACCGCCTCCTCTTGAATGGTCTCTTGATATCTCCTGCCCCCCCATCACTATCCCAAACCTTGCAGTCGATGAAGAGATATCTGCAATGAGCAGGCACAGGGGTCATGTGATGATCCTCTCCCTCACCAAGGTATGGCTGCATGACCATCAGGTCCAAGAGATGTTTGCCATCGTTGGCAAGGAGCCACACCAGGATGTCCTCATCTTGACGAAGAAAGATGAGTGCCTGGAGTGTAAGAGGATGGGAGAGTGCCTGACTAAGTAATTGAGTGCCGTCACAAGTCAACACAAGGAGATATCGGTGGTATCGGATTGCCCACTCCATACAGTCCCACTTTACTACCCTGACCACACTTTCAATACTCAGTGATGCCATCGGTTCCCAGGTGATTCCCTATTCGGAGACATTGGTACAACAGGGGTAACCAAGGAATGGGTGCCCAGTTTCTTGGGCACCCAACCGATGAACAATATGGATCCTTATTGCCCATGGGTAATTAGGGGAGGCCCAATCCGATTCAGCCACTGATAATATATGTTAGCATGATATTAGCATATAAAAGATGGAAGGGGGCGACACTTACTTGGAGGTCCCTCCACCTCACCACTAACCTTCTTTCCCTTCACCTGATGATACCCATTTGACATCTTCATGTTCCTAGCCATGTCACACACCAAGAGCCTGAGGTGTCATTGCACTTCCTGAATGTCATCGGCCCGGTGCTTGTCGTTAACAAGAGCAAGCCTGGCATCAACTGGGGGAAGGGAGCAAGCATACTCAATGACTGAATCCAATGTAGATTCAGTCAGGTGGTTGAGGTCCAGGGAGCATGCAGTCCAGTACACCTTGACATGGTCACACCAGGCACTGTACACAACCATGAACTGATGTGGGTACATAAACCCACACCAGCCTTTGATATATGCTATATCACAATAGTGTCGCCTATGAGTATTAGTTTAAATGTTTATGACAAATGAGTGTAGGTTGGGATTCACTTACAAGTAATGCTCCACTGCCAGCTCGAAGGGTAGCCTCTCTGATGAAGTTGACTGGCTTGGGCTGCGAGTAACTGAGGAAGACAGCGCTCTCCATTTTCCACTGTGCCAATACAGCTGGACAGGCTGAGTAGTGGGACACCCAAGAAAAAAAAAGTAAAGGTTAGTAATTATTACATGAGAAAACTTAGATGGACTCTACTTACTTCCCCATCTGCACTTGACTTCCCTGATGTCGAACTGCAGGAAGGGTGGGAGCAGCAGGAATGACAGAGATTGCAGGATGTTTAAGAGGAAAATAAAAGTTAATATTTCTCACGCCAGGCAGTAAATGATTTTGTGGGGTGTACCTACTGTCCCTTTTTCATCGGTCATCTGATCAAGGTCCATGGCGCTATTGGAGTTGACGAAGGTGAAAAAGAAAAAAAACAAAAAAAAGAAAGAAAAAAGACAATTGCAGGTAGGGGAGGCACAAAGAGCCTCTGGTTAAGAGATGGAAGGAAGAAGGGAAATAGAGAAGGAGAAAAGGATAGAAGGAGAGAGAGGGTCTTCTTCTTATCTTCCTCGGTGGTGAAGAGAAGAGAAGGGAAGGAGGAAAGGAGGGAAGAAGGGCAGAGTTTGTATAACCTACACACATAGGGTGCATACATGTGTACATTACACGTGCACTGCATGTGCGCAGGTTATATAAGAAACGATGCGTATGCATTTCCTGGTATATTTGTACACCCTGTTGTAACAGCAAACAATGCTCGAACATCTGACGATGTCTGAGTATTGTTTGGGTGTACAATAGAGTATCCAAAAAGAAACACATACACTGGTGATAAGTATCTATTCTTCGGTATATATAATATATTTAAAAATCAAGTGTAATATCTATGAAGTCTAACTTGTCACTAACTTTGGTAAAATAAGCTTTCAAGCTGCACTATTGATGTGACAACAAGGGGTCACTAGTGTGGCTTAAAAGCTTATTTTAAGAAACTATATATGCAGCATGACGTCCACAGTATCACAACAACAGTGTGGTGCAAAGTTAATTTTCTTTTTATATTGAAAAGAAATTTGGATACCAATCATAGTATACAAATATCCTTAGAATAGAAAAAGAAAATTGGCTGTTGGCCATACTATTATCATGATACTGGGGACATTGTGCTGATTGACTGCCATGAGTGATTCATAAAACAGAAATATATGTTATCGATGCCTCTTGGTATTACAACAACGGTATTGCCAAAAGGGAATTTTCTTTTTTTATTGAAAAGATATTTCTATACCATAATAGGTATACAAATATCTTTTCAATATAATAAGAAAATAGGCTTTTAGCCATATGGTGGTGGCGACAGTGCGGACATCATGCTCCCTAGCTGCCAAAGGGTGTTGATAATACAGAAATATAGGTTGCCAATGACTCTTGATATCACAATAATAGTATGGCCAAAAGCCCATTTTCTTTTTTTATTCAAAAGATATTTCCATACCATAATAGGTATAAAAATATCTTTTCAATATGAAAGGAAAATGAGCTTTTCACAGTACAGTTGTGGCAATACCAGGGATGTTTTACTGCCCGGCTGCCAAGAGGTGTCGATAATACAGAAATATATATTATCAATGACTCTTGATATCACAACAACAGTACAGCCAAAAGCCGATTTTCTTTTTTTAATAAAAAGATTTTTCTATACCATAGTAGGTATGCAACTATCTTTTCAATATAAAAAGAAAATGAGCTTTTCGCAGTGTAGTTGTAGCAACACTGGGGACATTGTGCAGCTCAGCTGCCAAGAGCCGTCGATAACAAAGAAATATATATTATTGATGACTCTTCATATCAGAACAACAGTATGGCCAAAAGCCGATTTTCTTTTTTTATTCAAAAGATACTTCCATATCATAATAGGTATAAAAATATCTTTTCAATGTAAAAGCAAAATGGGTTTTTGGCCATAAAGTTGTGGCGATGCTGGGAATGTCGTGCTGCCTGGCTGCCAAGAGGCATCAATAACAAAGAAATATATGTTATCAACGACTCTTAGTATCATAACAACAGTACTGCCAAAAGCTGATTTTCTTTTTTTATTCAAAAAATATTTCTGTATCATAATATATATAGAAATATCTTTTCAATAAAAAAATAAAGTTGGCTTTTCATTGTACTGTTGTCATGATGGAGATATTGTGCATCAATGCAGTCAAGCGGTGTCGATAACACTGAAATATATGTTATCAACCACTCTTGGTATCATGACAACAGTATGACCAAACGCAGATTTTCTTTTTTTATTCAAAGGATGTTTCTATACCATAATATGTATAGAAATATTTTTTTAATATAAAAAGAAAATGAACTTTTTGCCATACTATTATCGTGATGGTGGGGACATTGTGTTGCATATATAGTTTCATGAAATAAGCTTTTAAGCTGCACCAGTCACCCCTTGGTATCACATCACTCATGTGGTTTACAAGCTTATTTTACCCAAGTTAGTGACAAGTTAGACTTCATAGATATTACAATTGATTTTTAAATATACTATATATACAGAAGAATAGATATTTATCCCCTGTGTATGTGTTTCTGGATTTGTTTGTACACCCTATTGTAAACCCAAAAAATGCTCAGAAATCATCAGATGTGTGAGCATTGTTTGTTGGTACAATGGGGTGTACAAACAAAGCTGGAAACACATACAGATCATTTCTTATATACCCTGCACACATCAGGTTCATACATGATGTGCGCAACCTATGTGTGTAGGGTATATAAACTAAGCCCTTCTTCCCTCCTTTCCTCCTTCCCTTCTCTTCTCTCCACTACAGGAGAAGATAAGAAGAAGACCCTTTCTCTCTTTCTCCCCTTCCCTCCATCAGCACTTCCCTTCTTCCTTCCATCTCTTAACAGGAGGCGCTTCCAACCCCCCACCTGTAATTGTCTTTTTTCTTTTTTTTCTTTTTCTTTTTTGTTCTTTACCTTCCTCAAACTCCGATGGCACCTTGGATGTTGATCAGATGTCCTGTGAACCAGGGAAGGTAAGTACACCCCACAACACTATTGACCTTCTGGAGTGAGTAATCTTAAAGTGTCTTATCTCCTTAGATGTCCTGCTATCTCTATTGTGCCTGCTGCACATGTCCTTCCTGTGGTTTGATATTGTGGAAGTGAAGTGCAGATAGGGAAGTAAGTAGAGTCCATCTAAGTTTTATCATGTAATAATTACTAACCTTTGCTTATTTTTCTTAGACATCCCACTGGTGTTCCTATTGAGCCACATGGGCAGAGTGGGAAACCAAGAGCTTGGGTGTGCACAGTTATAAGCAGCCTGAGCCAGTTGACTTCATTGGACAAGCTACTATTTGAGCTAGAGGTGCAGGATTCCTTGTAAGTAAAACCCAACCTACACTCATCTGTCAGAAACATTTAAACTAATACTCATAGGTGATGCTATGGCAACATAGTGTATGCCAAAGGCTGGTATAGGTGCCCGCACCCATGCCAGTTCACTGGTGTGTACAGTGCCTGGCGTGACCATGCCAAGGTGCACTTGACTGGATGCTCCCTGGACCTCCACTTCCTAACCAAATCTGAGTTGGATTTGGTCATTGGGTATGCTCACTCCCTTTCCCCAATCATGGCCCAGCTGGTACTTATTAAAGAGAAGTACTAGGCCAATGACATCTGTGAATTGGAGTGCTACCTCAAGCTCTAGGTCCGTGACACTGCCAAGAACCTGAGGATGTTGAATAGATGTCTTATGGTGGAGGGAAAGAGGGTTGGTGGTGAGATTGAGGGACCTCCGAGTAAGTGTCACCGCCTCCAATCTTTAATATGCTATTCTTGTGCTAATATATATTGTCAGTGGCTCAATCAGATTGTGCCTGCCCTTATTGCCCATGGGCAATAAGGATCTATATCGTTAGTCAGTTGGGTGCCTGAGAAACTGGGCACCCATTCCTTTGCTACCCCTGTTGTGCCAATGACTTCAACCTGGGAATCACCTGGGGAGTCATAGCACCACCGTGTATCGAAAATGTACTCGGGGTAGTCAAGCAACAGCTTGTGCAGGGGGCAATCCAATGCCTCTGATATCTCCTCCGGGCAACCTGTGAGGGACCTCTATTACTTACTCAAGCGAACTCCAATTCTCTGCCATTCTGGGAACTCATATTTCTTTGTAAATATGAGGATATCGTGGCATAGCTCCTTGCCAATGATGGCAAACAACTCTTGGACCTGATGGTCCTAGAGCCACGCCCCAGTGAGGGAGAGGATGGTGACAAGACCACTGTGGCTGCCCATGGTAGATATCCCTTCTTCCACTGCAAGGTCTGGGATCACTGTGGAAAGGCCAGAGATATCAGGAAGTCCATGGCAGAGGAGAAGGTAGAGGAGGTAGAGGTAGAGGAGTTGGAGGTGCAGGAGTTGGAGGAGGCAGAAGAGGAGGAGGAGGGGCAAGATCTGGGAAAACACACCATTGTGATCAAAGACATAAGTTTCTAACCCTAACCATATTTTAATTACTATCTTAGCTAATCAAACACACATCAGATGAGGAAGATGAAATAGATGAGGAACTGGGTTGCTGAAGGCCTCATCCCCCCAAGAGCCTGGACTCCTGCATGTCACTGCTGGCATGCCTCCTGGCCTGACAGAGTAAGACAAGTACAGAATGTTGCTTGATCTTGTCCGGTAGCAGCCTTGCATGGCTAAGTTCCTTATGACTCCCAGCACTGTTGGAAGCTCTTCACCTGCTGCCTCCTCCCAGGCTCCACCAGTTGTCCAGACTCTGATGCCCCCCCTTTGCACTGAGCCCTCTCTTTGCACCAAGCCCTCCAATAGGCCAGGCCCCACCACAGGCTCCCTCTTGCTCAACTACCCCCAACACAATTCCTCCTACCCTGGAGACCCCCCCTGCACTATAGTGAGGAACAAGATAGCGGGGTCCCCAGACATAATCGATTTGTAGCTTTTTCATAACTTCTTTTTTTCTTTTTTTGCTACATAGTTTTTTGTTAGGTAGTTTTTAGATAGGGAGCTTTATCTCATAGTCTGAAAATGAAATTAAAAATATTCTAACTAATGTGAGATCTTTTATGATGTTGAGTGTCTATATATGATAGTAAAGAGACTATAGGATGCCCTTGCTTTAGCATCTCATATTGCTATCCATTTTGATCTCACGTACCTGGTATATGATAATACTGATAGCACCATGCCACCTTACTTTGGTGTCTGTTGTTTTCTTGATTTGGCACATCTTGTATTGTCTATCATTAGTTGGCCTAGGGTCATCTCATGGTATGTTGATTATCTACTAGGGTATTGAGGTTAGTGATAAGATGGACCAGGGTTTGAATGTGGTCAGAAATGGCTAGGCTACAACCCCTGTCTATCTCATCACTAATATACATGTGCAAGTAGATTAGATTGCTGGAATTCTACCTCTTGAGTGTTCAAGCTGTATTGACTCAACACTAGGAGACAATTTCAGACACTTCTAGTGCTAGTTAGGTAACACAAGAATACTGTAGTGCCAATAGTTTTGGTACACAATACTGTTCGTGGCTAGAATTTATAAAGCCACCCACTCTAGCAACACCCTCATTTCATCTAACTTGTTCATGCCAGAGTCTTGAGTCCAATCATAGTGGAGAATGCTTAGATTATTATGAACATAATGTTGAATACTCTGAAAATGCCATTTTGCAACAAAACCTTTTGCTTCAATAATGAGTGATAGTAAGTGATCCTCCATTCCCCCCCAGAGCCCAGTGTATTAGACTTCACACATTGTATATAATATGCGAAAACTATACAAACTTCTCACCTTCACTGAACTGTTGACATGATACCAAAAGGCATCGGTAACATATTTCTACGTTACCCACCCCGTATGGCATTGCAACTACACGACGTCCCATGGCATCATGGTTGCAACAGCATGACATCCCATGGTGTGGCAGTCATGACACCGGTACTCATACCCTGATCCTTGCACCTTCTCCCATATACTTCCCAGCTTTCTATTATATATTCTCTTCTATGAGTCTCCACTCCAGCTACATCCTCCTACTGCCAAACCATTCCATCAAGTCGTTCCAATTTCTACCTGCACTAACCTCTTGGGATAACTTCTGTGAATCTTATTTCTGACCAACCACTCAGGGGTGGCAGAGGGAGAAAGTTAAAAACTAGTATACATCTCTCTATATAGGACTTCATGGCTGATATACCTTTGGGACTGTAGTGTGAGACTTCTTAGGTTGTAAGAATTGGCATTCCGATTGGTTTACATCTGTTTGTGGAGGTTCTCCTCTGTGTCAATACTCATGATACAAGAACTGACTGTATTCTCAACAGAGCACCTTGTACTCCATGATTCTAAATGCACCATATCATGCTACATCTTTCTCAACTCCTGCAGCATCATACCAATAATAGCACTGTAGGAAACCTTATGCATCCCTCCTACCAGCAAACACCGACTGGTATAAGACAAAGACCTTGGAGCAAGGAGTCAGTAACAATTGATACTACACTTTATCCTACTGTGATGTCCCTTGTCAATTCGGGTCTACCTCGATGAAGCTCTCACAGCCCAAGGGCAAGCAACCAAGGCTCAGGCCAAGGACCGATAGGGAAATGGAAGGCTGGTTTGATAAGGAAATGTTTCTGACCTGGGAGGACCAGGCGGCCTTTGAGGAGGTGAAGGAGAGGGGTGAGAAGGTGTTCCAGGTTATTCAGCACAAGCAAGGTATTCAATAGCAGCCATATAGTACATGACATGAAATACTCAAATAACACATACTTAGGAAACATTATTGAAGCTTTCCTCAATAAACATATCAAGACACACAATTCCCATTAGTACCTGGGTGACCTGCAAGTGCTATCCCAGGACCAATGCAATGCACTCAGTGCTGCATATCAGCAAGTCAACATTGGTGTAGGTGATCTGAATATGATCCTCAATCGCAACTATCACTGCGTTGTTGTTCTATTCGCCAATCTAGCCTCCACTATCTACAGTGAGGAGGTTTGGGCAAGGATTGTGAAGCAGGCTACAGACAACATTACCAAGTACTATGAGATACAGCCTCTGAGGCTTCCATGATGCATAAGGCACAATCATATGGAGGATTGGCTCCTGCAAAATCCACGACACTATTTCTATCTGAACTCATGCTGTGGAGTATTCTATTGGGGCATTTGTACACAATGGGGACATGAGGACCTAGGACACATTTTGACTAAGGATACGAATGACATTGGTTGAAATACATGTGGAGACCTACAAGTGCTCCTTGCCTCATTGCAAAATATCACATATCTTAAGCGGTTGCTTCTTGGGGCTATTGACAGGCCACAATGTAACACAATGTAGTTCACATTTGAGTTATTACCATATCACTTCTGGAATCTCGGGACCAATTATGATAACAAGTCCTTTTCCAACATACATACCTCATCAAAGTCATAAGAGAGCCATGCCTGGACCAGGGTGAACTTTGCTGGATGATGAGTGCACCATTGGGACAGTTTGAAGGGACTGGGTTTTGCATATGTGATTTGAAACGGTACTTTCACTATCCTGAGTGTTCAATCTCAGGCATCAGTGGTTGCAAGCTAATCCACTTTACAAGGCACTGGCCTGGTTCCCTACTTTGCTACGTTTTGACTATGTATGAGTCCCTGGTGCAGCATTTGTTCGGGAGTCAGACAGAGGCAGGTGGCAGTAGGGAGCAGATGTGCAAGTGGAAGTATGATTGCGTGAATAGCATGACTCTCCCTAATCTCCAGAATGAGGGTTCCTATTCTGATTCCTTTCTGAGAAATTAACTTAGCTTATTTGTATGATGTGATGTATCTGCCCTCCGTGATGTTGGATTACCCCAGAGGGCATGTGGCTCTACGGATATGTGGAGATGTGGATTTGTGGCAGATCTAAATAAAAATGATAATATGAGAACAATTGATAATGTAGTCAAGAATAATATTCCTAAGCCTATCATGATGTGTAAATATTATTCATGAAATAAGCTTCTAATTTGCACAAGTGTCATGACATGAAGTAAAATTGCCCATAGCCCATGAAGGGGAAGTAGCTTGTGTTACAACTGAGAGGATGGGGTGATCTGATAAGATGTGGTGATATGAGGTATCAAGCTACAAGTTCTAAGCCTGTTTGGATACTAGTTAAAGTTCATGATGTGCAAACCCCTTGACACAGTGTTCCACTGATACATGTTAAGATCAACACTATACAGCACTCCTGCACCTCATAATATATACAGGACCTGCAAGCTTGACTAGGTAGACTTTCATCATGGATGTCAAATGTCCATTTTGTCGCCGAAGATATGTATGGGCAGGGGCATATGAGAAACACCTACGAACTGCACATCCAAATCAGGACATCATACTTGCCAGTACTATGCAACATGCACCTTCTATGACTCTTATTAATGGTACAGAAACAGACTTGTTCCTTGATCGGAGGTAAATTATGAGGACAAACTCACCAATTTAGACCATCAATCTAATCTGGACCCCACTGGATGACACACTGATGCATTGAATGATTACATCTCACATGAGTCTGATGCTGAAGTACTCAACAACAACACCTCAGTAATGGTCAGCAGACAAGTGCATCACCTAGGCACCAGGAAGCGATTGGAGATGTGAGCGGGTTTGAAAATGAACACTATATACTGTGCTAGGATCAATGGGCCCCATTTGACAATTCTCATAATTTCAAACTTGCATCTAGGTTCATTCCAAGCAAGGTCTCGCAGGCTCGAATCAATGAATTCTTTTCCAGCAGTCTGCTTAGTTCAACTTCAGTTGGCTATAGTTCAATGCACATGCTGGAGAATCATCTCTGATCATTGGACCCCTACAGTGCTTATCTAAAATTGTTCCCAGGTGAAGTTGATGATGGCAAGAGATTGCTGCATTTCTTCTATTAGAACACCCTTGAATGTGTCAGATACCTTTTTTGGCAGATAGCATACAGGGATGACTTGGTCTACATGCTGCAGCATGAATATGACCAGAATAGACATAGGATATATGGTGAAATGCACAAAGTGGACTGGAGGTGGGACATCCATGGACTGAACACCCTGCTTTGCAACCTCCTTCATCAGGGCACTCTCTAACCGTTTATAGGATACACTTCCACATAGTGCAACTCTGGTTCCAATAACTGGAATGTCCGAGCAGATGTATCATACTAACCTCTCAGGTGACAAGAAAGTGTAGCCTGTCTATATTACCACTGGAAATCTCCTATCGACTAGGCACAACAGACCTAGGTCAATGGTAGTTCTTCTTCTTGCACTATTGCCCATACTGCCCAAGTTCCCACAGTCCTCTTCGGCAGACAACCTATGGAGACAAATCAATGCCAACACACTACAAGGTGTATTTGAACTCATACTGTCACCCATGCAAGATGCGGCACTTGATGGTATCTAAATTGACTGTGCAGATTGGAAGGTCCAGTGGTGATTCCCTATCTTGTCCATGTTAGTTGCAGACCATATGGAAAACCTTGCACAACATGGTGCAAAATCTAATACCTGTCCGAAATGTGAGTTGCCTGCTGATTCATTAGGCACTGATGCAGAGTAGATGTATTGGATGTAAGATTATACCACATATGAATGGCTCAAACGAGAAAATAAGTATCGGTCAATATACTCTTGGTTGGGACACATGAATGCTACATTTAACTCACTTGGTATCATGATGGGACGCAATGATTTTCATTGGCTTCAAGAGGTTCCAGCACCCAATCTGCACAAGCCAGATTTGCTCCATACATGTTATTTAGTACTATTCAAGCATATGATGCAGTGGGTTCAGGGATTCCTCAAGATACATCCATGACTGTGGGCTTTTAAAGATTCCTGGAAGGCTTTACCACCATACCGGGGATTCTTTGAACCCAAAAAGTTATACCACGAGGTTACACCGTGGCAAGGAAAGGAGATGAGAAACATGAGGTATTATCTTTTGGGAGTTATTGCCATGGAATTGAGGCAGCCTGAGAGTACGCAAGTATTACCATTCAAATGCACACTCACCTGCATTAGGTCATTACTTGATTTCAGTTTGATGTCCAAATATAGTAGCCATACACCTGAGACCTTGGATTGTATGGAACAATATCTGAATTGGTTTCATGATACAAAAGATATCTTCTTGCAGTTTCGAATATCTTAGAGGTCATGAGCAAAAGTTGACCAGCAGCGTAGGGAGCTACAACATTAGAGAACACAGGTAAACCAATGTGTTATGAAATGCAACTGGTGTCAGGTATGGGAGCAGGATCGTGAAGAAGAGATTGACCAATGTATAGAACTAATCCATATGGAATCTCATTTCAACTTCATTAAGATGCATCTCTTAAGTCATTTTCAGGGTCACATATACCATTTTGGCAACATTCAGATGTATTCCACAGAGTTTGTTGAGCTTGCACATAAGGAATAAATCAAGAAGGTGTGCTGCCATTCAAATATAAATGATGCTGCAGGACAGAACCTGCACTATTATGGTCCCCTGTATGTGATCCAAATGAGACTTTTGTACCTGCATTCCCTTTCACATCATGGGGCTCATCTCCCTGCTGATGTCATAGAACATTTGGATAAACCAAGTCCCATATCTGCTGCAGTCACCAATCATTGGATCCTGAAGGGGCATTGTCATGATGTTTCTGATGGGATGAATTTTTGCAAGGTCTCGGGTATCTCACCAGAGAGCATCTGTTGGCAATTGATTCAATATAGCTGGCATAGCCTGACAACCGAATGCTGGCTTCCTGAAGATCCTGCCTTACTTCAATTCCTTCCGGTTGAACTACCAACACAACTCGAAATCTCCATTCTAGAATTGAAGGAAACCGACATTTATGACATGCACACAACATGCTCCAATGGTACCCGACTTTTCAGGAACCAGGCAAGTTGAAATGATTGCGTTTGAGTACAGACAGGTGTCGAGCATAAGTATGGTGTGCTCTGGGGCCGTCTACCCAGAACGGTCCTGGTGCTCTTGAAAATCAGAGACTACAGGCACTAGGACTCAGTTTCAAGGCTTGCATGTGTCCAAATATTGAACACAGTCAACTCGGGACTCGTATACAACATCCACGGCCTTGTCACAGTACAGCTAAGGGAAAATGCATGAGAGTTTACTATAGTAGATATATGGACAATCCTAGTCCTGGTGCACCTCATTCGGGAAAAAGACCAGCGATGGTTTGTTAACAGCTCCATTGATTTACAGACATTTAATGAGATTTATTGAGCGATTATGAGATCAGATGGTTGGCTGACAACTGTTAGCTTGGGTAAGTATTCTGCATCGAGGATGGTTGAATGGCATGGAGAATATTATATCATCTTTCATTGTAACCTTTATATAGAAACCTCTATGTAGAAACTAATTAATAGAAACTAAATAATCGATACAACCAAAAGTACATGATGTAGAAAATTACAGTGGGGGATTGCTCAGTCCAGGAGATTAGGGTCCTGATGACACCACGCAGTGAAGCGTTGTGGGTGCCGACATCACTAGGACACAGTGAAGCAACCAGAAAGATTGCGACAAATCGCCGCAATGCACTGTGGCCTCACAGTGAGGAACCAACAATGGTGATGCATCACGATACTGGGAAGGTTCAGGGTAGAGATGAGGACATCGGAGGATGGAAGGCATCTGTGGTTGATGTTAGGATGGAGTTTTGACATCATGATGAGAGACGGAAGGAACATGATGAAGGCCAGCCCTGTTTGGCCATGCTCAGTGGTACTCCCATGAGGCAGCAGCCATGGTGAGACATCAGGATATGGGGAAGAACATGCGACAGAGATGCAGATGTCTAGGAGTCGTGAGGATGTTGACCTAATCTCAGGTAATGTCCTGAAACTGCAAAACATTGCTACATGACACAGGATGCACCAGGTACAATGTTGTGTTGGAACACACATCATGATGTATAGGGCACAACAGGGGGTTGCAACAGAACTCAAGATGTACTAGGTACACCAGGTGCTGGAGAAATCTGGCATGTGTCAGGATGCAACACCCATACATTTGAGACAGGTTTTTCTTTTGCTGATGTACTTGGCTAAGTATAGATTACATTAGATTGGCCGCATAAGACAGTACCAGGTGAACGAATAACATTGAACCCAAAGGTGTACAAGTGCCAAAATAATCAACACCTAGCGAAAGTATAAATCTATGTGCCACTAAGCTGGTTTTAAATCTCACCAGGTGTCTTCCGGAATCAAGCTTCCAGGCAAATACAAACCTCGAGATTACTCCCTTGCTTCCTTCTTGTACACAATATACCTCAGGCCAAGTCCCTTAATGTTCAATGCACTGACTACCTTGGACTATGTACTCACCAACCTACTATTCTATCATACCCCTGCAGCTCCATTCTAGGGGATTCATGTCATCACTTTACTTACACTGTAATGCATTCCGACACTTTAGGACTGAACATTGCCACCTGGGCCCTAAGCATAATAACATATACATTGTCATGGGCTATCTAACTAGATGCTATTTATAGCATATGTGAGGGGGTTACTTTGGTGATGGGTACGAAGTAGAATGAGGTCATTCAGTTAAAGCACTGATAAGTTATCAACATGTACTATAGTAGTGAAATATTGTGAACATTAAGTAATGGGACATTTTGATGAAACTATTAGTGACTTAGATATAGTGAGTCTATAGAACCACAGGGCATGACTATATGATTGAGCCCACTGCTTTGAAAGAAGTAGAGTCTAAATAGACCTACTTAAGAGATAGCAAGTGAGGTATTTTCTGACCACTGAACCATTGATTGGATGCAGGGCAAAAGTCTTCTAATTTTCTGTTGGACTTTGTCATGCATATTATATATAGCAATAGTCAAGCAGGAGTATTAAACCTGATTACCTTTTGTGTCAAGGATGTACAATTGGTAATGCTACAAATTATAGTTGCATGCTCAAATTAAGTTTATATGGCTAAAAGCTCAGAGACTAGCCACTGGAGGTTTGCTTGACACCCTAGATTTATTAGGAGTTCAAAATATATTGAAACCTTGAAGGGCAAGATATTCTCAGATTCAACAAGTATTTGCACTCCATAATGATACGGGATTTTTACCATAAGTACTTAGTTAGTATAGTTATTAAATATAGCCTGTGATAACTTAAATGCAGAATATAAATATCCAGTTGCTCCCAATGTATTAGAACCTTTTTATACGAGACTGCCAACTTGTAATGGGGAGGGCAGGGCTAATGAGTAGCCAAAGGGTATCAAGTAGGACAGACATGAGACTGAGGTAGTGGAAGAGAACAAGGATCGAGGATACGGGCTGAGAATGAGAACAGAGATCAAGGACAAGGGCTGAGAACGAGAATAGAGATCAAGGACTGACATGGTAGATGAGGGCAAGGATGAGGAGGATGATGCAGATCTGGACGAGGACTGGAAATAAGGAGATAGGTTGAAAAGCAGATATCTTTGAATAGCTAGAATACAAGAGATACAAACAGGAGAAAAAAGAAGAGAAGAAAGGAAAACAAAGGAGAAGAAGCCTCAGTAGCCTTTTAAGGGAAAGAGGACTTACTACTAATACAAGTGTGCGAACTGACCAACAAAACCTACCTTGCAGGCTATAACCTTTTCCTATGTCACTAGTTATATACTCAGCAAACACAGATACAAACTCTATGTAATACGAACTGAGTCACATCTCCTCCATTAAGTACTATATGGCAAACCCCCCATAATAGAATGTCTAAAGAATGTGAAATATTCTAATCAGAAGCTTTTTTCACTCATTGTTGACTATAAACCATAATACAAGTCAGACATAAACATGATACCAATAGCTGCTTCAAATTTGGGTCTACCTCTTTGTCCTATCCTTCCTTCTCTGTCAATTAGCTAATACCCTACTACCACCTCTACTCTCCTCTTCATTGCCTCTACATTCCTGAGATCCCTCCAGAAGTGATACTATCTCTCCTATAATAAAGGACCATATGAGACATGTGGTAATAGAATTTGTATGGATTTGAACAACATATCAGGCTAGCACAATACTGCTATACCTTGCCTACTCTTCAATCCTACCAATTACTCTTTACCTCATACTATGTCACCTCTGGTATTGTACTGTCAGTGGAGGCTTTTGGTAGTGGATCAATATACTATTGCCTGCTTCAGTATCCTGCAGGTATATGTTTTCACCATGCATAACTCTGAGGGTACTACTATGTAGGCTGCTAGTTTTCTTTTGTCCAATAGCATTTCATATTGTTTTCCTATCACTTCCTGATTGTCTTTAGTTAGGTTTTTCTTTGAGCTTCTACTTAGTGGCTCTGAGTTAGAATTTTCAGTGGTGAGAATCTGCAGTTTGGCCCATGCCACAAGGCCTTGGGGTGATAGGTTTTTCCTGAGTTATGAGGAGAACTACACAGAGGTTTCTTATCATCTTAACAAATGTTGCATATGTTTTTTATACCTTAAACAAATAATCAATGATTCAAACAAAAAAAGAAACAAACAACAGCTATTAGAACTATCAAGCAAGAGATAAGAGATCTTATCAGTATATTAAGTTAGTACTCTGAAAGATTATTTTAAATATATAATTTCTTGAGACCTGTTTCTCACTAAGACTACCTAATGATCTTTGTTACCTTTATTATTACTTGCAAATGCCCAAGTTTAACTATTTCTTTCATAGGTTGAGCTTCCTCCTAATACTATATTGATAGTTCTCCTCATTACCCAGGCTCGCTATACTCTCAAAGGATCTTGCTTACATTTTACATCATGGAGTATCAATGAGAAGACTTCCTAATTCCTTCTCACCATAAAGGAAGAATCACCTCTTTTCCCTTTAACTTACCAAAGTCTATAATCACAGGTTCTGCTGAAGAATGACCATCTTCAGATGATAGTGTTATGATGATGGGCATGTTCAATTTTCATTCGCGTATCTCGTATATGGGGGGGAACACTCCACCCCCTTAAAGAGCCCATTCCATACAGTCAGTTTGCTCGCACTCCAAAGTTCCAAGAAGAAATAGCTCATCTTTTTGCAGACATGAAGCACAGATGAGGTTTCTGCAACAAGTAGGAGAAGTCCTTGGACAGCTTGAGTGAACCATAAGAGATAATTATGGCGAATCATAAATTGCATTCATAATCATATCTGTGGAAGAACAAGAAACAGGAAACTTACTTTAAGAGGTTTGGCAGCGATTCAATAGTGTAGTAATGATTGTCAAAATCAAGTTCAGGAAAATTAAGCTGTAACCTATATAAACTAAATATAATACAGATTGGTGGTAGGCCAGCAAGCATTCAATTCTTTAGGGAGACTAAAGAGGTAAAGGCAATAAGGTCATAGAAGAAGTTAAGAGGAAAAGAAACAATAGAATCGCCATTCAACAAAGTATATTTCTTACCTAGGTTTTGTCTGAAGTCTGAAGTCTGGTAGTTTGTATAAGTCAGGAAGCCTATCTTAAATACATGATCCCCTCCATATAAGAGAGAGGTTTCTGAAAACCTGCAACCACTGTCATTGCCAGTAAGTGTTAATTATCAGAAACTTGTGGTCATACCAGAATCCTGAAAGCACAAGGTAATCCTTCACCGAAGCCTTATCTCTACTGATAGTATACATGATTATTCCTTCTCTTGGAATCCCTAGGGCAAAGCCTTGCTGGTATAAAAGTATAACTAATACAATTATAAACAAGTTACTGGAATCTGAATGATACCAGTAGTGAAACAAACAAGCAATCAACATAAACAAGAACAAATGAAATAACATAACAAGGAAACATATGCATAACCAATATACAGTTGCTGAAATATGTACATATGTTATATAAGCAAGATATGTGAACCTTCAGTCAGGAAATGAATAATGCTTGAAAGTTGGATCAGGCTCAAGTAGCCCAGAGCCTACAGCAACATGCAGCTTCACATGAGCAGCAGCAGGTGGTAAGCACACAGTTATATCACAATATTGACCAAACTGTTTTGGCTTCATTTTCAAGGTATTAGTATCTTGAAGGTTTGATACAACTAGTATCTAACCAGATCAATACCAACACACAAAGAAGATCTCAGATGGAAAACCTTGGTCAAGGTTATGGAGGAATGTTGGAACAGATACAACAATAGTTGTCACTTTTGACCAAATAACTGATTAGAAATATACTATCTCCAACTCTACACACCCATTGACTGATAGCAGAGACTGTCTGGAACTCAAGCTCTGGCTTCTTGACTAGTCACTCTGAGAAGTGAAAAAAGTTAGACAAGAGCCCAATAATGCATGGGGCAGGACCACCTAAGCTAACAGGAAACATCTCAGGGGTCTTATATATTTTATGAGGTGCAGGAATACTGTATAGTTGTGATCTTGACACATGTTAGTGGAATATTGGGTCAAGAGGTTTGCACACAGTGAACTGTAACTAGTCTCCAAACAGGCTTAGCACTTGTAGCTTGACACCTTGTATCACACCATCATATCAGATCACCTCATCCTCTCTGTTGTAATACAAGTTATTCCCCCTTCATAGGCCATCACTTAATGTCACTTCATATGATGACACTTGTGCAAATTAGAAGCTCATTTTACAAATCTTTGTTACACATCATGGTAGGCTTAGGAATATTGTTCCTAACTACATTATCAATTTTTCTCATATTATTCTTTTTTATTCTAATCTGGCACAAATCCACATATCTACATATCCATACCACCATATACCCTCCAGGGTGAACTGACACAACAGAGGGTAGATACATCCCATCATACAAATAAGCTAAGATAATTTCTCTCAAAGGATTCAGAATCGGAACCCTTGTTCTGGAGCTAAGAGAGAGCAGCCCCATTCATGCAATTATACTTCTACTTAGATGTCAACCCCTCACTGGCACCTGCCTCTGTCTGACTCCTGCAAACATGCTGCAGCAGGGACTGATCTATAGTCAAAAACAAGCACAGTCAGGAATCAGTCCAGGGTGTTATGAAGTAGATTAGCTTATGACTGCAGATACCTGCAATTGAACCCATGAGAAAGTGAAAGCACTATTCCCAATCAAATACACAAAACTCTACCCCTTCAAACTATCCCAATGGTATATTCATCATCTAGTCAAGGTCACCCTTGCAGCTCTGTTATGACATTGATGAGGCATGAACATAGAGAAAAGCCCTCATTATCATAATTGGTCCAGAGATTTGGGAAGTAATGGGGTAATAGGTGAATAGCAGACTGTATTGTGTTACATTGTAGCCTGTCAATAGCACCCAGAAACAACCACTTAAGCTGTAATATTCTGAAATGAGGTTAGGAGTGCTCGTAGGTCTCCATGTGTATTATAACTGACATCTATTGTATCCTTAGTCAAAACATGTCCTAGATACCATGTCCATATTGTGCCCAAATGCCCTGATTCAACACCACATAGTATGAGTCCAGATAGGCATAGTGTCAAAGATTTTGCAGGAGCTAATCCTCAGTATAGTTGTCTTTTATACTGCCAGCAAGGCTTGTAGGCTGAATCTCACTGTACTTGGTAATGCTTTCTGTACCCTAGTTCATGATCCTTGCCTCAACCTTCTCACTATAGATGGTGGAGGCTAGATTGGCAAATACAACCAGAAGGTAGCAATAGTTGTAATTGAAGAGTCTATAGAGCTCACCTGCAGACATTTTGACTTACTGATATGAGAGACTAAGTGCATCACATTGGTCCAAGGATAGTGCTTCCAGGCCAGCTAGGTGTGGATGGGAATATTACAAACCAGACATGGTTTGTAATGGTTTCATTTGTTAAAAGGTTTCGCACAGGACTCGATTGAGTCATATGATATTATGTTTCGCACTATGACTCCCATACGAGTCATAGGGTTTTACATAATTCACAATTGTGAGTCATGGTTGGTTATGTTTGAATTTGGTTGGTATGTTGAGCGTTGACTCATAGGGTGCCTATGAGTCATGAGGATTAAGAGGCATGACTTCGTTTATACCAGTCATGAGGTTTCGCACATGACCCCTTTAAGGTCATGTGACTTTGGCGCATGACCAAGTATGGTCATGAGGTTATATGTTACGTGAGTGCATGAGTCACAGTTGTGACTCATTTGATTTGTAAGCGGGTTGCTGGAAGAACAATATAAGAAGGTTGGTAGGACCTGACAGTTGGTTCTTCACGCAACCACCCAAGTTATTTCCTATCTTATAAGTTATCAATAAAACACCTTTACGCTCTTTACAACCAAGATCAACAATCCCAAAGAGGAACAGAATCAATACTAGTTAGCACTATAAGGACTTAGTATTGGCAACGGTCAATATCTAATATGTAGTGTAAGATAACCAGTATTGAGAATTCTCGAAGGAAAGAAAATACAATAAGGGATAGGTGAGTATTATCTCTAAGGGAAAAAGCCAAGAATAGGCTCGTTGCCTGTTGTGAGATATAAGAAAGGAGAGATCTTATAGCCGATCATAACAGGGAATTGTACATCTCGATATCTATAATGAGGAAGACTTAGATAATATTTCCTAAAAATGTATTATTTGAGTATTCTATGATATGAACTACACAACTGCTATTGTATACCTTGCTGACATCAAATAATATGCAACACCTTCTCATTCCTCTCTTTTACCTCCTCATAGGCTGTCTAGTCCTCTCAGGTCAGGGATATTCTATTATCATACCAGACTTCTATTTTGCTATATGTTCTTAGCCTGTGCCTTAATTGCTTTCCCTTGGGCTGAGAGAGCTTAAGTGAGGCACACCTCCCATTGATATGGGACTTGACTGTAGGATAAAGTGTAGTATCAATTGTTACTAGATCCTGGCTCCCAGGCCTTTACCTTATACCTTTGAATATTTGGTGATAAGGGGGACACATAAGGTTTCCCAGTATGCCATTATTAGTATGATGCTGGGGAAGTTGAGAAAGATATAGTATAGGATGGTTTGTTTACAATCATAGAACAAAAGGCCATCTATTGAGAATACAGTCAGTTCTAGTATTGTGAGTATCTGCACAGAGGAGAGGCTCCACAAAGAGATCTAAATCAATCAGAATGCCAATTCTCACAACCTGAGAAATCTCACAATAAAGCCCCAATGGTATGCTAGCTAGGAAGCCCTATATAGAGAGATGTATACTAGTTTGTAGCTTAGTCCCTCTACTACCCCTCAGAGATTTGTCAGAAATAGGTTTCCCAGAGGTTATTCCAGGAGGCTAGTACATATAGAAATTGGAATGACTTAATGTAATAGTTTTGTAGTGAGAGAACATAGCTGGAGTAGTGACGTATAGAAGAGAATATATAAGAGAAAGCCTTGAAGTACATAGGAGAAGGTGTGAGGATCTGTGCACAAGTGCTGGTATCACAAACATGATATCATGAGATATTAGGTTGTCATGACAATGATGCCATAGGATATTGTACTGTCACAACCATGATATCATAGTACATTATATGGTAATGACAAAACAAGGTATTGGTAATGTAGAAATATGTTACCCATGGCATTTGGTATCAAGCCAATAGTTTGGTCAAGATGAGAAGTTTGTATAGTTTTATCATATTGTATATGATGCATCAAGTCTAATATATAGGGCTCTAGGAGGGAGTGTAGGATCACTAACTATCACTCATTATTGAAGCAAATGATTTGCCAGCGAAATGCAGTTTTCAGAATGTTCAATATTATGTTCCTAATAATCAAAGCATTCTCAACTATGATTGGACTCCGGACTCTAGCATGAAAGAGTTCGATCAAATGAGTGTGTTGCTAGAGTGGGTAGTTTAATGAAATCTAGCCATCAAAAGTATTGTTTAGTGACACAATTAGTACTATGGTGTTCTTACTTTGCCTAACTAGTACTAAAAGTGTCTGAAATCATCTCCTGGTATTGAGTCAATATAGTTGAATACCCAAGAAGATGAATTCAAGCAATCTGATCTACTTAGACATAGATGTTACTGATGAGATGGACTGGACTTGTAGTGTGACTCTTCTTGACTAACTTCAAACTGTGGTCTGTCTCATCACTAATGTCAATACCCTAGTAGATAATTGACATACCATGAGCTGACTCTAGGCTGTATCATGAGAGACAATATGAGATGTGCCAAATCAAGAAAATACCAGATGCCAAAGGGGGCATGGTGCTATCACTATTATTACATATCAGGCACTGGAGATCAAAACAGCTAGCAATATGAGACACCAAAGCAAGGACCTACAACTGTAACTTTACTATTATATAGAGGTACTCAATATTACAAAAAATCCTGTATTAGTTACAAAATTTTTATTTCAATTTTAAATTAAGAGAAAAATGTAATTAAGAAAATGCTACAAAACTAAAAACTACCTGTCTACAACCTACCTAACAAGAAGCTACTTAGCAAAAAAAAAATATAGAAAAAAAAACTACCAAAGGATTATTTCTGAAGACCATGCTATCTTCAAGTTGTTCCTGACTGGGGTACACATTAGAAAAAAAAAAACCCCACATGTAATGTATGAGCATCAGGTCATGATGCACAGCACATTTCTCCTGCACCCGGTGTGCCTGATGCATCCTGAGTTCCTTTGCAACCCCCTGTTACACCCTATGCGTCATGATGTATCTTGCAATACAATATTGCACCTGGTGCATCCTATGTCACATAGCAAAGTTTTGCGGAATCAGGACACTACCTGAGATTAGGTCAACATCCTCATGACCCCTGGACATCTGCATCTCTGTTGCACCTGCTTCTCTATATCCTGACATCTGGCTATGGCTACTGCCTCATGGGAGTACAGCGGGGTGTGACAAGACAGGACTGGCCTTTGTCATGTTCCTTCTGTCTCTCATCGCGATGCCATAACTCTATCCTAACATCGACCACAAATGCCTTGCATCCCCTGATGTGCCCATCCCTACCCTGAACCTTCCCAACATCCTGATGCATCACTGTTGTTGGTTCCTCACTGTGAGGGCAGAAGGCATTGCGACGATTTGTTGCAATCTATCTTGTTTCTTCACTGCATCCTAGCGATGTTGGGACCCACAATGTTTCACTGTGTGGCATCATCATGGTCCTAATCTCAAGGACTGACCAATCCCCAACCATAATTTTCTACATTGTGTATATTTATTTGTATCTATTATTTAGTTTCTATTAATTAGTTTCAACAAAGAGGTATCTATATACAGGTTGCAGTGAAAGATGCTATAATATTCTCCATACCAATCAACCATCCTCAATGCAGAATACTTGCCCAAGCCCACAGTTGTCACCTGACTGTCTGATCTCATGACCTCTCAATAAATCTTATTAAATGTCCTTAAATCAATATAGCTGTTAACAAGCTATTACTGTTCTGTCTTCGCAATGAGGTGAGCCATGCCTATCATTGTCCATATGTTCACTATAGTAAACTCTCATGCATTTTCCCTTAGCTGTATTGTGACAAGGCCGTGGGCATCGGATATGCATCCACAGCTAACTGCGTTGAATATTTGGACACATGGAAGCCTGTGAACCATTTCCTCGTACATGTAGTCTCTGATTTTGAAGATCTCCAGGAGCTTTCCGGGGAGACGGCCCCAGAGCATACTATACATATACTCGCCACCTGTCTGTACCCAAACCCAATCATTGCGACTTGCCTAGTTCCTGAAGAGTAGGGTACCAGTGGAGCATGCCCTGTGGATGTCATAAATCTCGGTTTCCTGGAACACTACAATGGGGATTTCAAGTTACATTAGTAGTTCAACTGGCAGGAATCGAAGTATGGCAAGATCTTCATGAAGGCAGCATTTTGTGAGCAGGCTATTCTGGCTATATCAAATCAATTCATGACAGATTCTCTCCTGTGAGATTCCCAAGACCTTGCAAAAATCCATCAAATCAGAAACATCATCACAATGCCACTTCAGGCTCCTATAATTGGTGACTGGCATGGATAAGGAATTTATTTTATCCAAATGCTCCTTAACATTGGCAAGGAGATCAGCCCCACAACATCGAAGGCAATCCAGGTTCAAAAGTCTCATTCAGATTGCATGCTGGTGACCATAATGGTGCAGGATCTATCTTGTGGCATAGTTTTTATTCAAGCAGTGCCACCCCTCCTTGATTTATTCCTTATGCGCAAGCTCAACAAACTCCATAGAATACATCTGAATGTTGCCAAACTAGTATACTATGTGACTCTGAAAATGACTTAGTAGATGTCTCTTAATGGAGTTGAAATGAGATTTCGTATGGATTAGTCCCATATATTGGTCGATCTCTTCTTCACAATCCTGCTCCTGTACCCAACAATGGTTGGATTTCACAACACATTGGTTTAACCATGTTCTCTGATATGGTAGCTCCCTTCACTGCTTGTCAACCTTTGCCCATGTCCTCTTTGATATTCAAAACTCCCTGAGGATATCTTTCATATCATGAAACCAATTCAGATATTGTTCCATATAATCCAAGCTCTAAGGTGTATGGCTTCTATATTGGGCCACTAAAGTGAAATTGAGCAATGACCTGATACAGGTGAGTATGCGTTTGAATGGTAATACTTGTGTACTCTCAGGCTGCCTGTATGCCATGGTGAGAACTTGCAAAACACAACGCCATAGGTTCCTCATCTCCTTTCCTTGCCACTGTGTAACCTTGGGGTATGTTTTTTTGAGCACAAAGAATCCTGGGTATGGTGGTAAAGCCTTCCAGGCATCATCACAAGCCTGCAGTTGAGCGTGTTTCTTGAGGAATCCCTGAACCCAGTGCATCATGTGCATGAATAGTCCCAAATAAACTCTATGGAACAAATCCAGCTTGTGCAGATCGGGTGCTGAAACCTGTTGAAGCCAATGAAAATCATTCCATTCCAGCTTGATACCAAGTGCATCAAACATGGCATTCATGTCTCCCAACCCAGAGTCTATTGACTGATGAGCATTTTCTTGTTACAGACATTCGTATGTGGCATAATCTCATGTCCGATATGTCTCCTGTCAATCTGTTCCTAATGCATCAGGAGGTATCTCACATTTTGGACAGACATTAGATTTTACTCCATGTAGTGCAATGTTTTTCATATCATCCACAACCCAGGTGGACAAGATAGGAAAGCACCACCAGACCTTCCTGTCTGCACAGTCAATTGAGACACTATCAAGTACTGCATCTCACAAGCATGACAGTATGAGTTCAAATATGCCTTGTAGTGTGTCGGCATTGATTCGTCTCTGTAGGTTGTCTGCTGAAGATGACTGTGGGAACTTGGGTGAGATAGGCCATAGTGCAAGAAGGCGAATGGCCATTGATGCAAATCTATTATGCCAAGTCGATAGGAGATTGCCAGTCATAATATAGACAGGCCATGCTCTCTTGTCACCCAAGAAGTTGGGAAGATGCATCTGATTAGACATTCCAATTATTGGATGTAGAGTTGCACCACATGGAAGTGTATCCTATAAACGGTTACCCAGTACCCAGTTGAAGGAGGTTGCAAAGCAGGGTGTACAGTACTTGGACATTCCACAACCAGTCCGCCATATGCATTTCGGCATATATCCTATTTCCATTCTGGTCATATTCATGCTGCAGTACATAGATCAAGCCATCCCTGTATGCTATCTGGTAAATAAGGTATCTGATACTGTCAAGGACATTCCGATAGAAGAAATACTGCGTTCTCTTGCCATCATCAACTTCATCTTCAAACCATTATAGATAAGCACTGTAGGGGTCTAATGATCAGAGATGATTCTCCAGCATGTGTATTGAACTTGGGCAGACTGAAGCAGAACTACCCAGACTGCTGGAAAAGACTTCATTGATTCGAGACTATGAGACCTTGCTCTGAATGAACGAAGATACAAGTTGGAAATCGTGAGTATTGGCAAATGGGGCCCATGGATCCTGGCACAGAGTACAGTGTTCATCCTCAAACCTACTCACATCTCCAATCGCTTCCCTGGCAACTAGGTAATGCACTTGTCTGTCAGCCATCACTGAGGTATTGTAGTTGAGTACTTCATCATCAGACTCATGCAAGATGTCATCATTCAATGCATCCACGTCACATACAGTTGGGTATGGATTAGATTCATACTCTGAATTGGCCCCTTCATTCTTGTAATTTACCTCTGGGTCAAGGAATAGGTCTGTTTCCGTGTCATTAATATGACTCAAGGAAGGTCCATGTTGTAAGGTAGAGGCAAGTACGATGTCCAGATTTGCACATGCAGTTCATAGGTGTTTCTTGTATGTTCCTGCCCACATGTATCTTTGGTGAGAAAATGGACATTTGACAGCCATGGTGAAAGTCTGCCTAGTCAATCTTAGGGGTTCTCTATATATTATGAGCTGCACAAGGACTATATAGTGTTGATCTTAACATGTCTTAGTGGAACACTGGGTCAAGGAGTTTGCACATGGTGAACTGTAACTAGTATCCAAACAGGCTTAGCACTTGTAACTTGATGATTTGTGTCACCCTATCTTATCAGATCACCTCATCTTCTCAGTTGTAACATAAGCTACTTCCCCTTCATGGGCCATCATGCAACATCACTTCGTATCGTGATACTTGTGCAAATTAGAAGCTCATTTCATGAATATTTGTTACACATCCTGGTAGGCTTTGGAATGTTGCTCCTGGCTATATTATCAATTTTTCTCATATTATCTTTTTTATTCTGATCTGCCATGAATCCACATATCTACATATCTGTACAGTCACATGCCCTCCAGGGTAATCCAACACAACAGAGGGCAGATACGTCCCATCATACAAATAACATAAGTTAATTTCTCAGAAATGATTCAGAATCGGAACACTCATTCTGTTTGAAAGGCAGAGCAGTGCCATTCACGCAATCATGCTTCTGCTGGCGTGTCTGCCCCCTACTGGTACCTGCCTCTGTCTGACTCCTCAAGACATGCCAGAGCAGTGACTCATGCATAGTTGAAACCAAGCAGAGTCCGGAACCAGGGCAGAGCCTTGTAAAGTGGATTATGTTGGAACTGTGGATAACTGAGATCGAACCCACAGGAAAGTGAAAGCAGAATTCTAAATCGAATATGCACAACCCGACCTCTTCAAATTGTCGCAATGATACACTTGTCATCCAGTCAAGGTCACCCTCATCCAGATGCGGCTCCATTATGATGTTGATGAGGCACACACCTAGGGATAAGCACTCATTGTCATAATTGGTCCACAGATTCCAGAATTGATGGTGTAATAGCTTAATAGTAGACTATATTGTATCACATTATGGCCTGTCAATAACCCCAAGCAGCAACTGCTCAAGTTGTGTGATATTCTAGAATGAGGCAAGGAGCGCTTATAAATCTGCACGTGTATTTGAACAGATGTTGTTGGTATTCTTAGTAAAAACAGATCCCATGCCCTCATGTCCCTGTTGTGCCAAAATGCCCCAATGGAACACCCAATACTACGAGTTCAGATAGGCATAGTGTCGTGAATTTGACAGGAGCCAATCCTCAGTATGATTGTGCCTTATGCTGCGCAGAAGCATCTGAGGCTGAATCACACAGTACTTGGTAATATTGTCTGTAGCCTGCTTCACAATCCTTGCTCCAACCTCCTCACCATATATAGTAGAGGCTGGATTGGCAAGTACAACAAGAAGGCAGCGATAGTTGCTATTGAGGACCACATATAGCTCACCTGCATCAATGTTGAGTTACTGATATGAGGTGCTAAGTGCATCGCATTGGTCCAGCGATAGCGCTTGCAGGCCAGCCATGTGTGGACAGGAATTGTGTGTCTCAATATCTGTATTGAGGAAAACTTTGATAATGTTTCCTAAGAATGTGTTATTTGAGTGTTCAATGACATGTAGTACATGACTGCTATTGCATACCTTGCTTGCGCTGAATAATGTAGAACACCTTCTCAGCCCTCTTCTTTACCTCCTCACAGGTTGCCTGGTCCTCCCAGGTCAGGGACATTCCCTCATCAAACCAGCCTTCCATTTCCCTATCGGTCCTTGGCCTCAGCCTTGGTTGCTTGACCTTGGGCTGAGAGAGCTTCATCAAGGCAGACCCCTATCAACATGGGACTTCACTAGAGGATAAAGTGTAGTATCAATTGTTATCACCTCCTTGCTCCCAGGCCTTTGTCTTATACCAGTAGGTGTTTGGTGGTAGGGGGAATGCACAAGGTTTCACAGTGTACCATTATTGGTACAATGCTGGGGGTGTTGAGAAAGATGTAGCATAATATGGTGCAGTTAGAATTGTGGAGCAAAAGGTGGTCTGTTGAGAATATTGTCAGTTCTAGTATCATGAGTATCTACATAGAGGAGAGGCTCCACAAACAGATTTCAACGAATCAGAATACCAGTTCTCGTAACTTGTGAAATCTCGCACCATGGTCCCAATGGTATACCAGCCGTGAAGCCCTATATAGAGAGATGTACACTGGTTTGTAACTTTCTCCCTCTACTGCTCCTGAGAGGTTCGTCATAAATAAGTTTCACAGAGGCTATCTCAAGAGCCTGGTGCATGTAGAAATTGGAATGACTTGATGGAATGGTTTGGTGGTGGGAGGACGTAGCTGGAGTGGGGAGACCTGTAGATGAGAATATGGAGGTACACAGGAGAAGGTGTGAGGATTGGGGTACAAGTACCAGTGTCATGACTGTGATGCCATAGGACATCATGCTGTTGTGACCATAATGCCATAGAATGTCATGCTGTTATCACTGTGATGCCAAGGGATGTCATGCAGTCATGATGCCACAGGGCATTGGTTATGTAGATATATGTTACCGCTGCCTTTTGGTTTCACATCAACAGTTCGGTGAAGATGAGAAGTTTGTATAGTTTTCTTGTATTGTATATGACACATCAAGTCTAATACACTGGGCTCCACAGGGGGTTTTGGATCACTGACTATCACTCATTATTGAAGCAATAGGTTTTCCTGCAAAATGGTGTTTTCAGAGTGTTCAACATTATGTTTGTAATAATCCAAGTATTCTCAACTATGATTGGACTCAAGACACTTCCATGAAAAAATTTGACAAAATGAGGTTGTTGTTACGGTGGGTGGCTTAATAAAATCTGGACATGAACGGTATTGTTTACCAATACTATTAGCTCTACAGTATTATCGCATTGTCTAACTAGCTCTAGAAGTATCTGAAATTGTGTCCTGGCATCGGGTCAACACAGCCTGAACACCCAAGTGTCTGAATTCAAGTAATCTAACATACTCACACATAGATGTTAGTGATGAGATGGACAGGGGTTATAGCCCAACCATTTCTGACCAACTTCAAACCTGGGTCTAACTCATCACTAACCTCAATACCCTAGTAGATAATTAATATACCATGAGCTGACTCAAGGTTAGTTAATGATAGACAATACGAGATGCACCAAATCCTGAAAACAGCAAATGCCAAAGTAATGTGGCATGGTGGTATCACTATTATCACATACCAGGCACTCGAGATCAAAACAGCTAGCAATATGAGACACCAAAGTAAGGGCATCCCACCGTATCTTTACTATCATATAGAGGCACTCAACATCATGAAAGATCCCATATTAGTTAATAAATCTTTCAACTTTTTTTTTTAGACTAAGAGATCAAGCTCCCTATCTAAAATCTACCTAACAAAAAGCTACTTAGCAAAAAAAAAAAAAAAACCATGAAAAAATAAGCTACACAAGGATCATTTTTGGGGACCTCGGCCTCTTCTTCATTGCCAGGGTACAGGGGGGGTCTCCAGGGTGGGAGGAATTGGTACGTGGGTAGGGAGGTGAGAGGCAGCCTGCAAGAAGGCACGGCGCCACCAGAGGGCTCAGCACAAAGAGGGGTCTTGGTGCACAAGGAGGAGCTCAGCATACAAGGCAGGACTGGGTGCACAAGGGGAGGCTCAGTATACAAGGGGGAGCATTGGAGTCTGGACAGCTGGTGGAGCTGGTAGGGAGGCAGCTAGGGGAGAGCTGCTTACAGCGCCAGGAGTTGTAAGGAACTCAGACATCTGAGGCTGCTGTAGGACAAGATCAGGCAACCTTCTGTACTTGTCTTGCTCCGACAGTCCAGGAGTCTGACCAGCAGTGACAGCAGTGGAGTCCAGGCTCATGGTGGCAGGAGGGCTCAAGGGACCTGGTTTCTCATCCATTCCTTCGTCCTTGTCCTATCTGTTTGTAATTAGCTATGATAGTAACTGAAATATGGTTAGGGTTAGAAACCTACGTCTTCGATCACAATGGCATGTTTGACAGGATCTTGCCCCTCCTCCTCCTCCTCCTCCTCCTTGTCCATCTCTTACACCTACACTTCCTCCACCTCTACCACCTCTACCTCCAACTCCTCGACCTCCACCACCTCCACCTCCTCTTCTGGCATGGCCTCCTCGATATCTGCAGCCCATGCACAGCAATCCTAGACCTTGCAGTCAAAGAAGTGATATCTGCCATGGGCCGGCATGGGGCTCTGGTCACAATCCTCTCCCTTACTGCGGTGTAGCTCCAGGACTATCAGGTCTAGGGGGTGTTTACCATCATTCACAATGAGCCATGCCAAGATGTCCTCATCATCATGAAGAAAGATGAGTTCCTGGAGTGTGAGAGGATCAGAGGGCACCTGACTAAGTAAGCAAGTACCCTCGTGAGCTGCCCTGAGGGGATATCAGGGGCACTGGATTGCCCTCTCTACATTCTATCACTTGACTACCCCAAGCATACTCTCAATACTCAGTGATACTAGGACCCCCCAGGTAATTCCTTGGGTACAGTGATTTGCACATCAGAGGTAGTGAAGGAATTTGTGCCTAGCTTCTCAGATACCTAACTCACAAATGATATGGATCTTTATTGCCTATTCCCAATAAGGAGAGTCTCAATGCAATTGAGACACTAACAATATGTATTAACATAAGTATAGCATATAATAGATGGTCAGGAGTGACACTTACTTGGAGGTCCCTTGACCTTGCCACCAACCTTCTTACCTTCCACCAGATGAGGCCCATTAGATGTACTCACATTCTTGGCTGTATCATGGACCAAGAACCTAAGGTGATATTCCACTTTCTATATATCATCAGCATGGTACTTATCTTTAACAAGCAATAGGTGAGCCATGACAGGGGAAGGGAGTGAGTATAAACAATGACCGAACCTACTTCAGATTTAGTCAGGCAGCAGAGCTCTAGGGAACACCCCATCATATAGGTTTTGACAAGGTCATACCAGAGACTGTATGCAACAGTGAACTGTTATGGTTGTATGAACTGATACCAAGCTTTTGCATATACTATGTCACCATAGTGCCCTCTATAAGTATTAGTTTAAATGTTTCTAACAGATGAGTGTAGGTTGAGTTTGACTTACAAGGAATCCTCCACCATTGAGTTGAAAGGTAGCCTCTCCAGTGAATTGTACTGGGTAGCACTGATTGTAACAGTTCATGCCAGCTGCATCTATTTCTCACTCTGCCCATACAGCTTGACAAGCTTGATAGTATGAGGACCAAGAAAAAATAAATGTTAGCAATTATCACATGTTAAAACTTAGACAGAATGTACTTACTTCCCCATCTGCACTTCACTTACATGAGATCCAATATAGGGATGGTAGGGGCTGCCAGAATGTCAGGGGCAGCAGGAAGGACCGAGATCACAGGATATCTACAAGGAAAAGAAACCTTAATATTGCTCACTCCACACAGTCAATGGTGTGCTGGTGTGTACTTACTTTCCCTTGTTCTCCAGTCATCTGATCAATGTCAAAGGTACCATTAGAGTTTGAGTAATGGGAAAAAAAGAATGAAAAAAAAGAGAATTGCAGTCAGGGGGGGGGAAGAGCCTGTAGTTAAGAGATGGAAATAACAAGAGAAGGAGAGAAGGAGGGAAGGAAGGAAGGTGTCTTCATCTTATCTTCCCCTGTAGTAAAGAGAGGAGAAGGGAAGGAGGAAAGGAGTGAATTAGGCCTGAGCTTATATACCCTACATACTTGAAGTATGCACCTCATGTGCACAGGTTATATAAGACACAATGCGTATGTGTTTCCTGGTTGGTTTGCACACCTCATTGTATATGCAAACAATGGTCAGATATCATAAGTTGTATGAGTATTTTTTGTGGGTACAATGTAGTGTACAAATAAACTAGGAAATGTATATGTATGGTATGAGGATCTATTCTTCTGTATATATAATATATTTTAAAATCAATTATGATATCTATAGAGTTTAACTTATCACTAACTTTCATAAAATAAACTTCTAAGCTGCACTAGTGAACCCTTGTTATCACATCACTAGTGTGGCTTAAAAGGTTATTTCATGAAACTATATAAGATGTATTCTATCCCACTGGTCAGAAGTTTTGCTTGGTCAAGTGGATATCCCCTTGACCAAGTAGGTCACTTTCCCCATATGTTGTCCCACCAAGAATATTAATTTTTATCACTCCCACTCATGAAGTGATAAAATAGAAATGGTAAAGATTTAGTTTTATTTTATTAGAGAAAATGAATGTCCTCATTTTTCTGTTCTAAAAACAGGGTAGAGAAAATCAAAGACTACAAACTTAAAGAATATAATAAAAAGACGTAATCTACTATTGAATCTTATCTGAGGTCCTATGTTAGCTGGTACTTGCACCTGTATGCTTATTAACTACTGGGAGCACAGTGTAAATTGTCAGCTGTGATAGATTGTCACAGTCATGTTCAGTTGCATGGTAGTGACCAGAGTATTGTATTTAGTTTTTATTACATCAACATCTCCCCTTATACTGTGGAACCTTAAAGTTGCAAGAAATACCAATTTGTTCACTAGTAGAGTTTTGGCTCAGGGTTGCATGAAGGGAAATAGTAGTAAATATCAGAGTAAAAGGAATAGACATATGAGTACCTGCAGAATCAGGAACTCTAACAAATGAGTCACTGGATAGTGATTTGCCAGTATTCCATACTCAGTTTGTCGCTTATAATGATTTGGACACCTCTTGACAAGAATGTGACAAGTAATTCTAGCAGGGTCAGTAGCCACATGATCCTCACATGGGATTTTCAAGGTAACAATATCACCTTTTTTAAATCTTTCTACCACATATTATAAATTGTATTCATTTTGTGACAATTCTCAAGCCTTGGTAGGAGCAGGTTGAAGTGCTTTGTCCAGTTCAGTTTATTGTATATCTGGAGTTCATGCAATAACTTCCATATTAACTTGATCCTCAACCACCTGAATAGAGTCTATCCAGTCATTGACCTCAGCTAGTTAATCATCCAGAGGATTAACATCTGTGGTAGCTGTAACCATAGGTCTACTTTCTTCAAGTTTAGACTCAAAGTCATTAAGTGAAAAGGCATATTGTGTAAGAGTTATGTCATAGAGAGAATCAAAGTCTTGGTTGGCATTCAATGAATTGTCTCCCTCCAAGCTGGCTGGGAGCTCCTCTGAAATATCTGAAATTGTTTTTTTATACTTAAGCTACAATAGAGATAGCCAGTTCCCACTATGACTCGTGATTAAACATGACTTCATGAAGTAAGCAACCTTCCTATAATTAATTGTCATGACAGCTCATTGGTAAAGTTATTTCTCGTAGCACTTTAGTCCAGCAATGGGAATCACCTCCAGCAGCTATGGTATCAACCTTTTAGCCATGCAGTTTCGTTTTCCATGTACCATTAGCCTGCTCAACAAGTCCCTGACTCTATGTAGTTCTGGGACATCTATTTTTGACCTTGATTTCATGGCATTTGAGTAGAAACAATAATACACCCTTAAACTCTCTTCCATTATCACACTTCAATATATTTCAAACTCCATAATATCCAATCCAAGTTGCAATAAGCCCAGCAATCTCCTCGGTATGCTTGCTCTTCACTGGAAAGTGGTAAGACCACATGCTGAAATGATCTTTAATATGTAAAATCTACTTATACTGTCCATCTAGTTTATGACTGATATTGAATAAGTCAACCTTAATTCTTTGCATTGTATGGCCTGAGACAATAGACTCAAGTGGTACCCTGGAATAGTTTTGTCCATTAGGTAAACAGGTCTGGCAATGCTTCAATTGCCACTCTACTTCTACTTTTGTTATTCCATAAAATTACTCTGTGGTTCTGATAAATGTCCCATTCATATCAGCATGTCCAAGTTATAGATAGGCATCTCGCATTTTGTAAAAGACATAATATCACAGACAAATTAGTGGGCAAGTTCAATAATTTCATGTTTGACCAATCCTTTGTAAAAGAGTTGGTCATCATTGAGTAACATCAGCAAAAGAAAAATCTGCATCTGATGTATGGGTGTCGCGTCCTGATGCACACTCCATTTCTCATGTGCCTGGTATGCCTGGTATGTCCTTAGTTCCATTGCAATCCCCTGTTGCACCCTATACATCATGATGTATGTTGCAATACAACATTGCAACTGGTGCATCCTGTGTCGCATAGCAATGCTTTGCCGCATTAGGACACTACCTAACATCGGGTCGACATCCTCACGACCCCTGGACATCTGCATCTCTGTCACAGCTTCTTCCGCATATCCTGATGTCTGGCTATGGATGCTGCCTCTTGGGAGTACCACTGGGCATGGCCACACAGGGTTGCCCTTGTCATATTCCTTCCATCTCTCATCCCGACACCATAACTCCATCCTAGCATCAACCACAGATGTATTCCATCCCCCAATGTCCCCATACCAGCCCTGAACCTTCCCGGCATCCTGATGCATCACTGTTGTCGGTTCCTCACAGTGAGGCCACAAGGCATTGTGGCGATTCATCGCAATCTCTCTATTTTCTTCACTGTGTCCTAGCGATGTCAGGACCCATGATGTACTACAGCATCATCATGACATCGGGACCCATGATGTTTTACTGCGTGGTGTCATCAGGGTACCAATCTCAAGGACTGACCAATCCCTTACCGTAATTTTCTACATTGTGTACTTTTAGTTGTATCTATTATTTGGTTTATATTAATTAGTTTCTACATAAAGGTTTCTATATACGGGTTGCAATGAAAGATGCTATAATATTCTCCATGCCATTTAACTATCCTCAATGCGGAATACTTGCCCAAGCCAACAGTTGTCACCTGACTATCTGATCTCATGATTCCTCAATAAATCTCATTAAATATCCTTAAATCAATATGGCTATTAACAAGCCATTGCTCGTCTGTCTCTAGGATGAGGTGCGACAGCCCTAGGATCGTCCCTATGCCTACTATAGCAAACTCTCATGCATTTTCCCTTGGCAGTACTGTGACATGGCTGTAGATGTCGGATACGCATCCCGAGTTAACCATGTTCAATATTTGTACACATACAAGCCTGTGAACTGTGTCCTGTTGTGTGTAGTGTCTGATTTTGAAGAGCAGAAGGGGCTTTCCGGGGAGATGGCCCCGGAGTACACCATAAATATACTTGTCACCCATCTGTACCCAAACCTAATCACAGTGACTTGCCTGGTTCCTGAAGAGTGAGGGTGTCAGTGCAGCGTCCCCTATGGATATTGTAAATATCGGTTTCCTGGAACACTAGAATAAGGATTTCAAGTTGCGTTAGTAGTTCAACTAGAAGGAATCGAAGTATGGTAGGATCTTCAGGAAGGCAGTGCTTGGTGGGCAGTCTATTCCAGCTATATTGAATTAATTTCTGACTGATGCTCTACGTTGAGATACCCAAGACCTTGCAAAAATCCATCACATTGGAAACATCATCATGAGGGCCCTTCAGGATCCTACAATTGGTGACTGGCATGGATATGGAATTCATTTTATCTAAATTTTCCACAACATTGACAGGGAGATCAGCCCCGTGACCTCACAGGGAATGCAGGTTGAAAAGTTTCATTCGGATGGCATCCTGGCAACCATACCTGGGCAGGATCTATCTTGTGGTATCATTTTTATTAGAACAGCGTCACCCCTCCATGATTTGTTCCTTATGCGCGAGCTCACCAAACTCCGCGGAATACATCTGAATGTTACCAACTGGTATATGTGACCCTGAAAATGACTTAGTAGATGCATCTTAATGAAGTTGAAATGAGATTCAGTATGGATCAGTTCCATACGTTGATCGATCTCTTCTTCATGATCCTGCTCCCGTACCCGACACTACTTAGATTTCGCAACACATTGATTTAACCATATTCTCTGATGTCATAGCTCCCTTCACTGCTCATCAACCATTGCCCATGTCCTCTTCAATATTCACAACTCCAAGAAGATATCTTTCATATCATGAAACCAATTCAGATATTATTCCATATAATCCAAGGTCTCAGGTATAAGGTTTCTATATTGGACCATCAAAGTGAAATCAAGCATTGACCTGATGCCGGTGACTGCACCTTTGCATGGTAATACTTGTGTAGTCTCATGCTGCCTCAATACCATGGCAAGAACTCCCAAAAGACAATGCACCTGGTTCCTCATCTCCTTTCCTTGCCAATGCATAACCAAGCGGTATCCTTTTTTGGGTGTAAAGAATCACGGTTATTGTGATAAAGTCTTCCAGGCATTGTCAAAAGCCTGCAGTCATGCATGTTTCTTGAGGAATCCCTGAACCCAGTCTATCTTATGCTTGAATAGTCCGAAATAAAGTATATGGAGCAAATCCGGCTTGTGCAGATCCGGTGCTGAAACCCATTGAAGTGCATGAAAAACATTCCATCCCATCTTGATACAAAGTGTGTCAAACGTTGTATTCATGTCTCCCAACCCAGAGTCTGTGGACCGATGCTCATTTTCTTGTTCAAGACATTCATATGTAGCATAATTTCACATCTGATACTTCTCCTGTGCATCAGTTCCTAATGCATCAGGAGGTACCTCAGATTTCAGACAGGCATTAGAGTTTACTCCATGTAGTGCAATGTTTTCCATATGGTCCGCAACCCATGCAGACAAGATAGGGAAGCACTGCCAGATCTTCCTATCTGTACAGTCAATTGAGTCACCATGAAGCGCCGCATCTTGCAATGGTGACAGTATGAGTTCAAATACGCCTTGAAGTGTGTCAGCATTGATTTGTCTCTGCAGGTTGTCTGCTGAAAAGGACTGTGGGAACTTGGGTGGGACAGGCAATCATTCAAGAAGGAGAACTGCCATTGATTCAGGTCTGTTACACCTAGTCGATAGGAGATTACTGGCCGTAATAGAGACAGGCCACGCTTTCTTGTCACCCAAGAAGTTGCTAAAATGTGTCTGATCGGACATTCCAATTATTGGAACCAGAGTTGGACCACGTGGAAGTGTATCCTATAAATGGTTAGCCATTGCCATGTTGAAGGAGGTTGCAAAGCAGGTTGTACAGTACTTGTACGTCCTACAACCAGTCCTCCATATGCATTTCAGCATATATCCTATGTCTATTCTGCTCATATTCATGGCATGGCGCGTAGAACAAGTCATCTCTGTACGCTATCTGCTGAAGAAGGTATCTGACACAGTCAAGAATGTTCCGATAGAAGAAATGCTGTGTTTTCTTGCTATTGTAAACTTCACCTTCGAACCATTGTAGATAAGGAATGTAGGGGTCCAATGATAGGAGATGATTCTCCAGTATGTGCATTGAACTATAGCTGACTGATGCAGAACTACCCAGACCACTGGAAAAAAATTCATTGATTCAAGACTTCAAGACCTTGCTCTGAATGAACCATGATCCAAGTTTGAAATTGTAAGCATTGGCAAACGGGGCCCATGGATCCTGGCACAGAGTATGGTGTTCATCTTCAAACCTGCTCACGTCTCCAATCGCTTCCCCAGTGCCTGGGTAATATGCTTGTCTACTGGCCATCACTGAAGTGTTGTGGTTGAGTACTTCAGCATCAGACTCATGTGCAATGTCATCATTCAATGCGTCAGCGTCACATCCAGTGGGGTGCAAATTACATTCACAGTCTGAATCTGGCCATTCATTCTCATCATTTACCTCAGGGACAAGGAATAGATCTGTTTATGTATCATGAATAGAACTCACGGAAGGTGGATGTTGTATAGTAGTGGCAAGTACAGTGTCCAGATTTGCATACACAGTTTGTAGGTGTTTCTTGTATGTGCCTGCCTACACATACCTTCAGTGATAAAATGAACATTTGACAGCCATGGTGAAAGTCTGCCTAGTTGATCTGGAGGGTCCTCTATATATTATGAGGTGCAGGTATACTGTATAGTGTTGATCTTGATTCATGTCAGTGGAACACTAGGTCAAGGGGTTTGCACACGGTGAACTGTAACTAGTATCCAAACATGCTTTGCACTTATAGCTTGACGCCTTATATTACCCCATCTTATCAGATCATCTCATCCTCTCTGTTCTAATACAAGCTACTTCCCCTTCTTGGGCCATTACTCGACGTCACTTTGTATCATGACACTTATGCAAATTGGAAGCTTATTTCACGAATGTTAGTTACACGTCACAGTAGGCTTAGGAATGTTGTTGCTATCTACATTATCAATTGTTCTCATATTATCTTTTCTAGTCTGATCTGCCCCAAATCTACATCTACATATCTGTACAGCCACATGCCCTCGAGGGTAATCCAATACAATAGAGAGCAGATACATCCCATCATACAAATAAGCTAAGTTAATTTGTCAGAAAGGATTCAGAATCAGAACCCTTGTTCTGGAGATCAGGTAGAGTAGTGCCATTCACACAATCATGCTTCTGCTTACATGTCAGCCCCCTACAGGTACCTGCCTCAGTCTGACTCCTAAAAACATGCCACAGCAGGGACCCATGCATAGTCAAAACCAAGCAGAGTTGGGAAGCAGTCCAGAGCCTTGCAAAGTGGATTAGATTGTGAATGCAGGTGCCTGTGATCGAACCTGTGGGAAAGTGAAACAACTGGTCCAAAGAAAATACCCAAAACTGAGCCCCTTCAAACTGTCCCAATGGTGCACTCATCATCCAGTCAAGGTCGCCCTGGTCCAAGTGGTGCTCATTTATGACGTTAATGAGGCATGCACGTTGGGAAGAGCACTCATTGTCATAATTGGTCCAGAGATTCCGGAAGTGACTGGGTAATAGCTCTATGATGGACTGCATTGTGTCGTGTTGTGGCCTGTCAATATCTCGGAGAAGTAACCACTTAAGCTGTGTGACATTCTGGAATGAGGCAATCAGCCCTTGTAGGTCTCCCCATGTATTTGAAGTGACATTATTTGTATCCTTAGTCAAAACAGGTCCTAGGACCTCATATCCCTCTTGTGCCCAAATGCCCCAATGCAACACCCCACAGCATGAGTTCGGATAGATATAGTGTTGTGGGTTTTGAAGCAGCCAATCCTCAGTATGATTGTATCTTATGCTGCTGGGAAGCCTCGGAGGCTGAATCTCACAGTACTTAGTAATGTTGTCTGTAGCCTGCTTCATGATCCTTGCCCCAACCTGCTCACTGTAGATAGTGGAGGCTGGATTGGCAAATAAAACAAGAAGGCAGCAATAGTTGCAATCGAAGGCCACATACAGTTCACCTGCACCAATGTTCACTTGCTGATATGATGTGCTGAGCACATCGCTTTGTTCGAGGGATAGCACTTGGAGGCCAGTCTGGTGTGGACGGGAATTGCGCATGTCGATATCTATACTAAGGAAGACTTTGATAATGTTTCCTAAGGATGTGTTATTTGAGTGTTCCATCAAATGTACTAAACGCCTGCTGTTGCATACCTTGCTTGCACTGAATAACATGAAACACCTTCTCACACCTCTGCTTTGCCTCCTCACACGCCGCCTGATCCTCGCGGGTCAGGGACATTCCCTTATCAACCCTGCCTTCCATTTCGCTATTGGTCCTTGGCCTGAACCTTGGTTGCTTGACCTTGGGGTAAGAGAGATTCATTAAGTCAGACCCGATATCAATACGGGAGTTCACCATAAGATAAATTGTGGTATCAATTGTTACCGGCTCCTTGCTCCCAGGACTTTGCCTTATACTGGTGGGTGTTTGGTGGTAGAGAGGACACACAAGGTTTCCTGGTATGCCATTGTTGGTATAATGCAGACAGAGTTGAGAAAGATGAAGCATGGTATGTGAGGTTTAGAATTGTGGAGCACAAGGTCGGTCTGTCAAGAATATGGTCAGTTCTAGTATCATGATTATGTGCACAGAGGAGAGGCTCCACAAACAGATCGAAACCAATCAGAATGCCAATTCTCGCAACCTCAGAAATCTCACAACACAGGCCCAAAGGTATACCAGCCGTGAAGTGCTATATAGAGAGATGTACACTGGTTTGTAACTTTCTCCCTCTGACGCCCCTGAGTGCTTGGTCAGAAATAAGGTTCACAGAGGTTATCCCAAGAGGTTGGTAAATAGAGAAATTGGAACAACTTAATGTAATAGTTTGGCAGTGGGAGGCCGTAGCTGGAGTGGAGACCAGTAGAACAGAATATGTGGTAGAAACCTTAGAGGTACACTGGAGAAGGTGTGAGGATTGGGGTACGAGTACCAGTGTTGTGACCATACTGGCATGGGACATCATACTGTGATCACTGTGACGCCATTGGACGTCTTGCTTTCACGACTGGGACCCATGGAATGTCATGCTGTCGGGATGCTAAGAGGCATCGGTAATGTAGACACATGTAACCAACGCCTCTTGGTATCGCGATACCTATTCAGTAAACATGAGAAGTTTGTATAGTTTTCTTGCATTCCCTACGACGTCTAGGATCTTAAACACTAGGAGCCCCGGGGTGGGGAGGGCGCTGGATCACAGACTATCACTCATTATTAAAGCAAAAGATTTGGCTCCAAAATGAAGTTTTGAGAGTGTTCAACATTATGTTCGTAATAATCTAAACATTCTCAACTATGATTGGACTCAAGACTCTGGCATGAAAAAATTAGACTAAATGAATCGGTTGCTAGAGTAGGTGGGTTAATAAAATCTAGCCACAAATGGTACTGTTTAGTGACACTAACTCCTCACGAAGTTCTCGCCTTGTCTAACTAGTACTAGCAATATCTAAAATGTTCTACTCATGTCAAGTCAACAGAGCTGAACACCTGGGAGGCTGAATTCAAGCAGTTTGACCTACTCTGGCAAAGATGTTAGTGATGAGATGGACAGGGGCTGTAGCACAGCTATTCCTTACGAAATTCAAACCATAGATAGAAATATCCTTGGAACATAAAAATAAAATCGAGTTTTCACCATACTAGTGTCACGATGCCTAGGACATCATGCGGCTCCGCTGCCAAGAGCCATCGGTAACATAGAGATATATTCGCGACCGCTCTTAGTATCACAACCATAGTACAGCAAAAAGCCACTTTTTTTTTCTTTTTTTTTTTCTCTATTCAAAAGATATTACTATACCTATTGTGGTATACAAATATCTTTTGCATATAGAAATAAAATTGGTTTTTTCGTGTACCATAATCATGACAGTGAGGGCATCATATGGCTGTACTGCAAAGAGGTGTCAATAACATAGAAATATATGTTATCGATGCCTCTTGCTATCACAATAACGGTATAGCCAAAAACCAATTTGATTGTGTATTCAAAAGATATTACTATACCTATCAGGGTATACAAATATCTTTTGTATATAGAAATAAAATTTGTTTTTTGCTGTACTGTTGTCACAATGCTAGGGATGTTGTTGTGTGACTCTGCTGTCAAGAGGAGTCAATAACATAGAAATATATGTTATTGATGCCTCTTGGTATCACAACAACAGTACAGCGAAAGGCCAATTTCATTTCTATATCCAAAAGATATTTATATACCATGATAGGAATAGAAATATCATTTGAATATAGAAATAGATTCAACTTTTTGCTGTAACGGTGTCGTGACTTCACAAGGTGTCGGGATCGCACATTCTCTGTTAGCATCACGACACTAGTGCAGCTTAAAAGGTTATTTTATTTGTGTATATAAGACATATTTCTATGCTATATGCTGATCACAATAGGCTTAGAAATATATCCTATATATGCAATTAAATTATGCCCAAAAGCTGTACAAACATCATGATGGCAAGGGATGTCATACAGTACCTGATGCCTCTTGTAATATATATTTCTATCTCATCAAAGTCTACAGTGACATAGAAATATATGTTCCCGATGCCTCTTGGTATCAGGACCACAAGAGGTCTTCTGGCATCATGATATTAATGTGGCTTAAAAGCTTATTTTATCAAAGTTAGTTACAATATTATTTTAGACTCCCTACTTATTGCAACAGACTGAGAAATATATATTATATATATAAACTATTCTGAGCTACTCTCAGGATCTTCACCCACTGCAATTAGTGAGATCACTGACCAAGTTTGTATGTATACCTCATTGTACATGCAAACCACCTTAGGTTTACATACGATGATGTCTAAGCATAGTTTGTGTATACCATGAGGCATACAAACAAACTTGGAAACCCACATGGTGTTTCTTATAGAGCCCAGGGGTCTTCCTATATAAGAAGACCCCTTCTTCCCTCCTTCCCTCCTTCCCTCCTTCTCTCCCATCTCTCCATTAGAGAAACGCACTTGAGAAATTTCTTGTCCAAGTGATATAAAACCATTCCTCCTTCTCTTCTTCCCTCTTTCCCTCCTTCCCTACTTCCCTTCTTCCCTACTTCCCTCCTTCCCAACTTCCTTCTGTCTCTCCTTCCTTCTGTCCCTTTGTGTCTCCGTCTTATAACCGGGGTCTCTGTCCCCCTGCCCTACAAATCCTTTTTTCTTCTTTTTCTTTTTTTACTTTTTGTTTTCCAAAAAATATCCGATGTGGAATGGCACCATCGAGCTCACAAAGACACTCAGTAAGAAAGGCAAAGTAAGTACACTTCATCTGATCTTTGACTATCTATAGTTAGTAATATTAACCTTTGTATTTCTCTTAGACATCATGCTGTCTCTATCCTTGTCACCACTTCTGCCCATCCAGCAGGTCCACCCCATGCCAGCCATGTGATGATCGGCAAGTAAGTACACTCCATCCACTCATTAACTGTCTATAGTGAGCAATACTAACCTTGTTTTTTTACCTAGACGTCCCACTTTCTCTTCTCATTGTGCTACCTTGGACGTTGGTATACCTACCCCCCCCAGTCAGTGCTGTTAGGTTGGGGAAGTAAGTACACTCCATCTGATCATTGACTGTCTATAGTGAGCAATACTAACCTTTCTTTTTTACTTAGACGTCCCACTGTCTCTGCTCGTCCTACTGCCTTGGCCCTTTGCACACCTCCCCTTCCCCTGCTCAGTACTGATAGGTTGGGGAAGTAAGTACACTCCATCTAAGTATTCTCTACTGATAATTATTAACCTTTCTTTTACTCTCAGGTGCCCGACTGTCGAGGCTCTCGAAGGTCAACAGCCGAGTAGGAAACAGAGAGCCCTGTAGTGTGCAGTTATGAGTGGAGGGGAGGTGGAGAGAGCATAAGAAAATATTCGGTTACTGATCATCTTCATACGTCACCTGAGATCAAGCTAATGGTCACACTTTTCTTTTAGCAGCTGTATGTCGCTGAATGCGATGAAGAAGCAGCCATTCGAGCCGGCTGTCGAGGATTCTTTGTAAGTGAAAGCTAACCTGTACACATATATCAGAATCCTTTAAACTAATACAAATAGGGGCCGCTATGGCGATATAGCATATGCCAAAAGCTGCTGCAGGTTCTGAAACCCCCGCATTAGAACAGCGACGTATGCTATGTGGCGAGAGGAAGTCTAGGCCTACATCACGCTGCCCTCCTTGGATAACTGCCACATGACCGACTCCGAATTGGGGTCGGTGGTAATTTTTGCTCACGACCTTCCCCCTGTCATAGCGCAGATGAACCTTGTTAGAGACAAGCACCGGGCCAACGACATTGAAGAAGTCGACCTCCATCTATGGCCATTGGTCTTGGACATGGTCAAGAATCTTCGGTGCTCCAATGAGTGTGGCCTGGCACAGGTGAGGAAGGTTTGTGAGGTCGAGGGACCTCCGAGTAAGTGTTCCCCCCAATCCATAATGTGCTATCTCATACTAACACATTTTATCAGTGGCTCAATCTGATCACGCCACTCCTTATTTCCCACCGGCTATAAGGATCCACATTGTTTGCTGGATGGGTGCCCCTGAAGTGGGGCATCCATTCCTTGGCCACCCATAGTGTGCCACTGACTACGACCAGGGAATGGCCTTGAGGTTCTTGGCACCACCGAGCCTGAATAATCTGCTCGCGGTAGTCAAAGGCCAGCATGTGGAGGGGCCCATCGGGTGCCCCCGATATCTCATCGGGACAACTAGTGAGGGCACCATGTTAATTCGTCGGGCACCCTCAGATCCTCTCTCACTTCAGGAACTCATCTTTCTGCATGAAGATGAGGATATCTGGGCGTGGCAGCTTGCCAATGATGGCAACCATCCACTGGACCTCATGGTCCTGGAGCCATGCCTGGATGAGGGAGAGGACAACAACCAGACCCACAAGCCTCCTAATAGCAGATATCCGTTCTTTGACTGCAAGGTCTGGGATAGCTGTGAGCAGGGTGGAGACATCAGGGGGGCCATGCAAGAGGAGGACAAGGAGGAGGCGCATGGTGGGGAAGTGGAGGTGGAGGATGAGTTTCGCATGGGGGAGGATGAGGAGGATGAGGAGGAGGAGGAGGAGGACCAGAGGAGGAGGATGAGCAGGACTAGAGGAGGAGGATGAGGAGGACCAGGATGAAGAGGATTCTGGAGATGGAGCCATTGTGATTGAGGACATAAGTTTCTAACCCTAAACCCATTTCAGCTAACATCAAGATACATACTCAGCTAACCATGAACATAGGGCATGGAATCACATGAGGAATGGGACAGTGAACTGAGCCCATCAAGACATCCTCCTACTATCCGCTAGGATGCCCCTTCCTCTGGTCACCCCGAGCCTTCTGCCTGGCTGTCTAAGGAAGACAAGCTCCCAGCAATGCTCGAGCTTGTCTGGGACCTGCCCTATATGACGGACTTCATCATGACTCCCACCCCTGCAGTCAACTTTGGTGAGCAAGATGGGGTCATGGATAGCTCTCCCCCCCAAGTTCTTCTAGCTCCAGTGAACCGCTTTGCACCCCTAAGTTCTGTTGTGGCTGTCTCCAGCCCAAAGAGTCCTGCCACTATTCTTAAACCTCCAGCAAACTCCTCTGTACCCCTGGCTTCTGTTGTAGCTGCCTCTAGCCCCTCAAGGCCCATGACTGTTCCTCTGGCTCCTGCATCCACCCATGCGCCCCCGCATGGAACCAGAAATCGGAGGGCACAAAAATGAGTGTTCGTTCTTTTTTTTGTAGCTTTTCCCGTTTCTCTTTCATAGCTTTTCCCGTTTTTCTTCTTTTATTTTTGCCATATATTAGTTTGGCTTTGTTAGTTAGTCTTTCTTAGCTAGTAGTTCTTATCTAGTAATAAAAAAACCATTTGACACCCTTCCTTCGGCATCTCCTTGCTAGCCCTTCCGATCTCGAGTGCATGGTACGTGATAATAGTGATAGCACCAAGCCCCCTTACTTTGGCGCTTGAAGCTTTCTTGATTTGGCATATCTTACACTATCTGTCGTTCATACACCTAGCATTCACTGATTATCTCAGCTGAATATTTACTAGGGTATGGACCTTAGTGATGAGACGGACTGGGGTTTCAAGTTGGTACTGAAAAACAAAAGGTCGACTGACAAAAAGAAAGAGGTCCCTCGAATGAATATACTTTCCTGTGGGATAGGATCTCACAAAGAACTAAAGTGCCGTGAAGAAGAAGAAAAGGTCACTGGAAGAAGCAATGATAGCTCTCACTACCAGTAGAAAATCGTAAACGAGATGGAAGAAAACTAAAGAGTTCGAAGAAGAGATCAATAAATCCTCACTTATCACAATCACAAAAGAAATGAAAAAAGCTGTTTCGTGCACGATGAAAAAAACAAAACAGCTATCCCTTGTTGTTGTCATTGTCATTGTTTTTTCTAACTAAGACCCCTTTTATGCCTATCCCCCTACTACAGCTGTGACAACAGTTCCCCCGCATCCATCATTTCCAAAGCTTCTGAGTGATGTCCACCCCTAAGAACATAAGAAAAACAAACAATTTTCCAGCCCAACAGTACTGAATGGCCAGACTACAACCCCGATCTTTTTCATCACTAATATTCATGTCCGAGTAGGTCAGATTGCTTGAATTCAGCCTCTCAGGTGATCAGGAGTATTGACTGGATGCCAGTAGACCATTTTAGATATTGATAGTGCTAGTTAGGTAAGGCAAGAACTTCATGAGGAGTTAGTGTCACTTAACGATACCTTTTTTGGCTAGATTTTGTTACACCTTCTTCATTAGCAACCCCTTCACTTTGTCTAATTTTTTCATGCCAGAGTCTTGAGTTCTATCATAGTTGACAATGCTTAGATTATTACAAATATAATGTTGAAAACTCTCAAAACACCTTTTTGAAGCCAAATCTTTTGCTTTAATAACGAGTGATAGTCATTGATCCTGCAGACCCCCCACAGGGACTCCTAAAGTATAAGACGCGACACAATATAGAGAACCCAAGAAAAATATACAAACTTCTGAACTTCACCAGACTCTGCTTGAGATACCGACGATTTTCCGACGTCCTGAAACCTAACACCTGACATTCACTAACCTATTACACTATGAATAAGGAACAGACCAATATACGCAGTCAGCCAGCACCCTGAGCCAGCAATCTATACAGAGGTAGACCCAATGTACAACCTGGTACAATGGGATCGGGAAAAGGGAGATCCAGAATGCATCAAAACGAATCTTAAGACACGTCCTTAACCCGGGATTCTTTGCCACCTGCGACTGCAAGCCTACTGGGAAGAGCACCGAAGTGCTCTTGGAATGGCACAATGCTGACCACAGTACATGCAGAACCCGAAACCAAACCCAATGATCAACCAAATACCCAAACAGTGCATCTATCAGAAGATAGTAGTGATGAGTACCAAATCTCACATGGACCAGACAAAACAAAATCAGACACCGAACCTGATGGAGAAGGCATCAATATAGCAGAGGGCCCCAGATCAAGACTTGATTATGGCTCACAAGTAGCTACACGAAAGGGAGACAATCAGGCGAGAACTATACACATTTCGACCACATCAGGGTCTCAGGAGATAGGTCCTACTCAGCATAGAACCACACATCTTAGACAGATAATTCAGTGCAGAGCCTACAGTCCTCCAATGTTCCCATCATCGAGTGATGTACGGTTATCATCCCCACTGGGTAGCCTGGGTAGTCCTGCATCTGCTACCATGATCTCCAGTCCAGCTCCTTACTCTCGGCGAAATATACTGACAGGTGTGGTAAAGGCCCTATTAGATGATGCAAAGACTCTGATTCTACAGTACAATCTGTTTGAGCAGCCACTCCTGAATGTTATTGCTCTGATAGCCCAGGTGCACAAAGTTTGGGATGCCGGGCTTGCCAATATTGCAGATGCTGAAAACATCAAACACTCAGAGAAGTGCATAAGTTTGGTAAGTAGACTCAGGCATATATGATGCCATGCAGAATGCAATACTAACTTAGAAAGATATGCCAAAAACAATCTGGGGTACGATTCCAGTTTGTACATGAGGTGAAGAAAGAGATTATAGAGTTATACAGTCTACTGGATGATCCCACACCTATGGCGTGTAGAGTTAATTATGTGTTGGAATGGGACATGTTTATGTGCGACATGAGAGGGTACAATGTTTGTTCCACCAGACACCTACCATATAGTGACTACTACTGATGATAATTGGACCTAATCGAGGGCTTGACATTACGATTCCTGGCACCCCAGATTCCTGAGGTGATTTTCTGTAAGTACTTTGCAGGGAAGAACATGCAAGGTATTGTGAATCCCCGGTGTCTTCCACGCATCAATGGGACTATGATCTGCTTGACATGCACTATAATTTGCTATACACTGTGTGCATGCCAAATGGGGATATATCAGGAGCCCAGGGACTTCAAGACTGAGGCAGCTGGGGGTGAGTCATGGAATCATCCAACTGTTCATTCATGACCGAGGCGGCTAACCTGTTACCAAGCCCAAGACCTTTTTGACCATCAAAAAGAAACTTGGGGTAAGTGCCCATGGAGGATCCAGGATATGATTGTCCAAAATATTCAAGAAAGAATGGATAAGAGTGTTGGGCAAGTTCACTGGGTGCAGCGGGACTGCTATGAAGCATATGACGACGATTGGCAAGCCATAAGCACTCAGCTCGAGAGTCAGATATCTAACGATACTTCTACACAGCCTGTACTGCGACACACTGATCACTGGAACTTGAACCTAGTGGGATATCAGGAATGTCAGAATCTGTTGCCAGAAACTAAGAGCTAGTTTGACTTGAGCCAGACATGGGTAGCCAGGGAGCTTCAGTTACAAGATTCAGATGCTCTGAGACTAGATGACTTACATAATCTGACCATCGGACTGACATCGGACACAGTGACAATCACCTCTCTCTAATCTGTGAGGTCTCATTGAGCCTTGAGGATTCTCAGGAAGGGCAAGAAGCAGCAGTGGGGATGTCAATGTAAGCCACACGATGACTAGCAGAGGGGTTGGACTGTCACCGAGGGTGATTAAGGAGAATTAAGAACATGTAAAGATTATGAGTAATCGATTCAATTTAGCTTACTATGATGACAGTACAATAGAAACCAAAGGACATAGTGCAAAGGAATAATCAGGGCGATATTCACCATAGAATGTGGGAAGGTTGGCCGGCTGGAGTGTGTCAGGCCAATCACAATGTAGTATATTGGATATCAGGAGGAAGTTGGGAAGATTGGACAATACTGGTTGCAATGTGTAGATGGTGTCAGGAGTAATTGAACACACTTCGGTAGGTATCCTGAGAAGTTCCAGACATGAAGTAATAGCATCAAGAAGAGTCGTTGCGGTCGAGATGACATCTGGATGCATTGTGTATATAGGCGGGGATCCAGACAAGAGGAGCGTCACGTAGAAAAAATCTGGATGGAAAAGCCTCATGATAGGTAGTTCCAGGTTGCGCATCATGAGTATCGTCGAATCTCCATGCACACAGGCGAGGATGTGATATCAGGGCGGAAGACACCAGAATTAGGCATCGCCACAATGTAAGAGCTTAGGATCATGTAGCATCTAGAGTTAACAGGCTAGGATCAAATAGTGTTAGGATGCAACACTCAAGTATCAGACATCGTTATGATGCAATACCTGAGGATGAGACATTGTTAGGATGCAACAGTGCAGAATCAGATGTTGTCAGGGTGCACTTGGTGTAGGGGTCCATGTCTGGATACTGTCAGGATGCACCAGGCACACGACTCAATGGCATGACGTGATGTCGGTTCAACCACCTGTCCTGGTTAATGGTTATGGTTCTGGGCACCATGTGTGTCAGATGCACAGGATCCAGAGGTGCAAGATAATATTTTTGCTGATGAAATAAACAGTTTTTGCATCACAATACTGATTGTATTGCTTCTGCTGTTCAGGTCCAGCAGCTGGTTTTTTATTTTTGAAGATCAACCAGTTCCTATACTAATCTAATTTTTTTCAATCCTAAGCAGCCACTAGCCACATGAATTCAGCTATTAGTTTGACTTGTTAGTATGGAACCATGAGTTTTCAAGTCCAAGGAAGCAGGAATACTTTATTTTTATCCTCTACTGACTTTATCCATGCACTAAATTCAAGAAATATAGAATATGTAAATAGTGTATATAGATCTCTGGTCTCAATTATAGATTCTATCTGGACTCAATTTTATTTATTGTGTTTTAACACTTCTTGAATTTCTAAATAGAATACCTTAAAGCTTAGTAAAAACAAGCAAAAGGTAAAGAAAACCATGCAGAGATCATACTCACTATAGGGAATATCAGAATGCAATGACTAGAAGGTAGTAGGGATGGACATTATATCACTAGTTGAGGTACTTGTAGGATATAGGATGTCATCCAGTCAGTACCCAAGGATGTGTAGATATTTGACTCCTATGTGAGCACTATATAATAATTGATAGAGGTCTGGTCTATGCGCAGGGAAATCTGCCACTATACAAGCACTCGGTCGAAGTTGCCGTAAGACAAGTGTCGATGGAACGCTCGCGACGAAATGGTGTTGTGGGCAAACTGAAGTGTTTTTGATGTGATGTTCGCTCATTTTTTATGTACAAAGAGAGGAATGCGACTCAGACTAAATACTGTTTGTGGTGGCCACTTGCACTGTGGACTAACTTATCATACAAACCCTAGAAATAGCTAGTTGCCCTTTACAAGGTGATAGTCCCAATCATCCACCAACTAGCATGCCCTAAACTATTATACCACGATGGGTTTACTCCATCACTCCCCCTAATCCCATCGTCTCCGCTCTGGAGAAAGAAAAAAAACGTTTGAACTAAATATGAAATAAAACAAACGTCTTCTCCTCCAAGCCAAATTAACTAGAAAGTGATAACATGTCAATGAAACTTTGGTGCTTCACACATTCTAACCCCTTGGTAAGCCCATCTGCAATCATTTTTTCAGTCCTAATATAAGATATCTCAACGTCTCCGTCTCTGACCAATTCCCGTAACCAAAAATACTTCACGCCCACATGTCGGGTTGAAGGCTTAAACTGCCCATTCTTCAGACTAGCTATACACGCCTGATTATCATTGAACGCATACACCATAGGTTTGTCCTCATGTTCACTATCTCTTCCTTGCAATTCCGCCTGTAACTTCTGTAGCCATATTGACTCCTGCACAGCCAGCACCGTGGCATTGAACTCTGCATCTGCGGTTGATTTGGCTACTGTCTTTTGCCGCTGAGATTTCCAATGTACCATGGTTCCGAACTGATCTAGGATAATGAATCCACTCATAGATCTCATGCTGTCTACTTCTCCAGCAAAGTCGGCATCCACGTAAACCACAATCGGGGCATTTCCCGAGTCTTTCTCCACTCCCCCAATGACTCTATTATCTTTCCTCCCCAGGCATACGCGTAGTTCTTGAGTCTGTTGTAGGTACTGTAGAATCCGCTTCACAGCTACCCAATGTAACTGTGATGGGTCTGCTGAAAAACGTGCAATGATCACACTCGTGTATGCGATGTCCGGTCTTGTTGTAATCACCGCGTAGGTGAGACAGCCGACAGCCTCCTGATATAGATACTTCACTGTCGCTTCCTCATCGGCCAGCCTGTTGTGTAGCTTGCATTTGGGGTCTATTGGCGTTGGACACCCCTTGCAATTCTCCATTTGAAACCTGGAGAGAACGTTCTTGAGATAAGAGCTCTGGCTTAGATAGATCTTTCCTTCCACCCGGTCTCGTTCCACCAGCATGCTTAGAAAGAACTTCACATTTCCAAGATCCTTGATCTTGAACCTCTCAGCTATCGCCGATTTCATCCATGCAACTTCTGCCTTACTCCCGATCAGTAGCAAGTCATCTACCCGAACGATAATTGTCGCACTGGATTCCGTAGTATAAATTCTGGCTTCATACTTAGAACTTCTCATTTGTAGTTCTTCTTTCAGATGCGACTCAAGTGTATTGTACCAGTTACAACCTGCTTGTTTAAGACCATAGAGACTTCTCTTCAGCTGAACCACGACATTCACTGTTCCTGTCCCACTCTTGTCACCATTGCAGCCTTCATGGAGAACTACCCTATTCTCGGATGATACCTTAAACTCTTCCAGAAGCTGAAGGTATATTAGCTCCCGAATTTCACTTTCCAAAAATGCTGTGACAATATCGAGTTACACAATCTCCTTGTTCTCCACCGCAGCCTTCAACAAAACCAATCGGATTGCAGGAAACAAGATCGTTGGACTGTACGTTTCCCCAAAATCAATACCGGGATATTGCCTAAACCCATGAGCAACTAAGCGTGCTTTATATCGTACGACTTGCTCATCTTCACCCAACTTCTCCTGCAACACCATCTGCGACGAAATTGCTCGCAGATTTCAAATCTCCTGGTGCTTTGCCGATACCACTGACCATGTATCGTGTGCCTCAAGGGAAGTCAACTCTGAGTTGATGGCATTGATCCACTCTTTCCTGTCTGCACTCCCCAAGGCCTCAGCTATCGATCTCGGTCCGTTTTTGACCATGAATGCGTAGTCAATTCCCAGGTTCGTGGTCTCTTCTCCTCTGTTTCCATTTTTACTCTTCTCATCCAACAGGTCCTCGACTGCACTACTCTCCCCTGCTTCTCCTTCCGACACACACGTCCTTCTACTCCTTCTCCCTTCTCAAATATTCCAATAGGGACCTAGGTTGGTCTGCATATGAGCCTCCGTATGTGGTCCCAAGCTCAGACTTGGCCTCTTTTGGACTCTACCAGATGTTAAACCTTTTCCCCCCAAGGCTGGTGGGGTTTCCGGTCTTGGTCTAGGCAGTGGTGACGGTGGTCGTGGAGGTGGTATTATTCTCCTCTGATCAGGGCTGGGTGATCTCGAGATTGGAACAGGATCTATTTCAGTTGTGAACAGAAGGTATATCTTCTGATCCACTGGTCTGAACCATGATGTATCCTCGTGAAATACGACATCGCGGGACAGAATCAAACGTTTTGATACTGGATTGTAGAGTCTATACTGTTTGGTAGTCATTGTATAGCCCACAAACATTAGTCTTTCGGCCCGAGGATCCCACTTCTTGTCTCCTCGCTTCGCTGGATGAACATATGCATACGCAATGCATCCCCACACTCTCAAGTGTTTGACGTCTTGTTTCGATCCAACCCACAGTTCATATGGTGTAACCTCTTTCCCCTGTGTCCCTTTTGTCAATGACACATTTTTCAGGTACACCGTCGCCTGAAGTGCTACTGCCCAGTAGGCTTTGGGTGCTCCGGCATGCTGGATTAATGCATTGGCTCTCCCTATGAGAACACGGTTGCTATTTTCCGTGACGCTATCTTCTTGGGGCATATAGGGTACCGTAACCTGCCATTCAATTCTGCTCCTATTCAACTGCCATTGGAACTCACTGCTGGAGTATTCGCCTCCGCCATCGGTTCATATAGCTTTTATCTTGTATCTGTTATCCTTCTCGGTGAAGAACTTCTCCACTGCGGCCTTGTAATTCTGAAAATGGCTGGCAGCCTCGTTCTTTGTTTTGAGAAAATAAATTGTTGTATACTTCGTATAATTGTTGACGAAAAGCATGAAGTACCAACATCCACCCATCGACTTGTTCTGCATAGGTCTGCAGAGATCTGAATGGATTAGTTGCAACAGTGTCGTAGTTCTCTGAGTTGACACTTTAAATGGTGTACGCGTCATCTTACCCGTGAGGCATGCCGTACAGCGATTCTGTCCACTATCCGCTTGCAAGCAGGGCATTCCGCTTACCACATCCCCATTGCTCATCTTCAGAACTGCTGGTAGGTGAAGGTGACCAAGTCTGTGGTGCCAGAGAGTCATCGTCAAGGTGTCTTTCTTCGAGATTAGAAGACCGAAATCGAGATTCTTGATATGCTGCACCAGCTTGTAAAGCTTATTATATTTTTCGGCAATCACAATCAGAATTCTGTCTTGGTAGAACTCTGCTGCGTTATCGGTAAAAGCTATCTTTACGCCCTTCTTGGTCAACTGACTAACAGATATGAATCCGGCTTCAGTCGCTCCCGGTACATGAAGAACTTCGGTCAGAAACAACCGTTCTCTTCCACTGCCAGGCGTCCATATAAACATCTGAACCGTTCCAATCCTGGTGGCAGAAACAAGCTCCCCGGTTGCTGTCTTCATCTGGCGTTGATCCTTTGGCAAAGAAACGTAGCTTTCTTTTACAAATGCATTTTGGTTCCCAGTCATATGGTTTGTGCAACCAGAGTCAACCACACATTCCATCTCGTTCATGGTGTCAACTCCTTTCAGAACCCTCTCAATGGTACCTCCAAGATCCACTTCTTCCTTTTCTTCTTCTCCTCTTCTCTCTCTCAAAATCTCTGCTTTCTGCTCTGCTTCTCTCCCAACCAGTTCCTCATTCAGTAAAACACAATCATTAGCCATACCAACATGATCGTTTCTTCCATATCTTTCATGACGATCATGTCTTCCGCTTCTCACTCCCCCAGTCGACCGAGCATCTCCCTTTCCTTGCCAACAGTCAACTTTCTTGTGTTCTTTCTTCCCGCATCCGTGACACTTTCCGTTAAATGGTAAGGACTTTCGGGCTTGTCCTCTGTCATGCTGGGTTGACCGATCCAGGTGATTTCTGTTCTCTTGGCATTTCGGTTTATCTTTTCAGTTACTTGCAAATAGTGCTTGGCCGGGGAGTACAGCTTTCTCTGTTCGAAGCTCCACTTCATATGCCGTTAGAAGTGGCTTTAACTTTTGATATCCCGCCATCGTAATCTGAGAAGGTAGTGAGGCTCTGGTTATCATCACACACGTTTTCCACTCTGCAGTCTTGGGCAAACCTTTGAAGATGTGGAAAATTAATTGCGTGTATGTCAGGGGCTGTCCACACATCACGAGCTTATCTCTCAGTTCTCGATTGCGATTCAAATAGTCGAGTACTGCACCGGAGTCTTCGAGCATGCATTGATATAACTCTCGTTGCAAGTGATTAGTGTCGTAGCCTGTAACCATTTCGTAACTTGCATTGACATGCTCCCAGATCCTCGCTAGCGTCGTCCAAGTCGCACCATAGTAGCCAACAGCGATGGCATCCGTCATTGCCAACCGAAGTGTACCAATCGCCTTCTGGATCCGTCTCCTCTGGGCATAGTACTTCTCCCACTTTCTTTCATTTTCCTTTTCATCTCTGTCCTCCGTCGGCTTCTCTAGAATTTCTTCTACCTCTATGGTCAAATCCCACGGACCCTCCCGTTGGAGGTAATCTGTCATTCTCATCACCCAAATTCTGTGATTGGTCCCCTCAAACTTCGGAAAGCTCATTCCAACCATTGATGATGACGAACCTTCATGTTCATTCATCTTTGTCCGTACCGCTATCGGTGCTACTCGTCGGAGTTATACACAGAAACTATTCATAGGACTTGGTACTGGTGTGATAAGTGGTTATTGTGAAGATAAAAAATAATAAAGTGACGAGGAACCGAAGGGAAAAGAAAAAGAAGAAAGAAAAAATCTGGCGACAAGAGAACACCAGCTTCTTTTTATTTTCGTTGCGCTCTGAAAGTTATTTTTCCTATTAGCGGCTGACTATCCCGATGGATGTGGCCCGGGCTCATAACCTGATAGAGGTCTGGTCTATGCGCAGGGAAATCTGCCACTATACAAGCACTCAGTCGAAGTTGCCGTAAGACAAGTGTTGATGGAACGCTCATGATGAAAGGGTGTTGTGGGAAAACTGAAGTGTTTTTGATGTGATGTTCGCTCATTTTTTATGTACAGAGAGAGGAACGCGACTCAGACTAAATACTGTTTGTGGTGGCCACTTCCACTGTGGACTAACTTATCATACAAACCCTAGAAATAGCTAGTCGCCCTTCACAAGGTGATAGTCCCAATCATCCACCAACTAGCGTGCCCTAAACTATTATACCATGATGGGTTTACTCCATCAATAATAACTAGGCAAGGCAGTCAGTTTAATTATCGAAAATAGAGTAGAGTAGATTACTGATCTCTGAAATAGGAATAAAAAGAGGATGTGGTGGAAGCAGCAAAGAGAGAGTTTCTCAATACCTGCGGAGGGGGGGGTGGCAATTTGGTACAGGTAATGGAAAAGTCATTATTTTTATTCAATTTTGTCATCTACTTTGTAATCATATGGTTAATCAACAACATTAAGGCTAAGGAAAGGTTTTACTCTTATTTTCACTTGTTGAGTAGGATAGGCTACATTCAACTGATTGGGTAGGACATCGTACTGGGGAAGGTCCCTACTTGATGACAATAATATCCTATTGACAAACTGGATATCCCCTCTGCCAAGTGAAAATCTTGCCTGCTAGGATGGAGCAGATATATGACTGACACCTCATAGTATCAGTAATGCATGACATTGCTTTGTTTCATGACACTATTTTATATGTATATATAAAATAGTATCATGATATGTAGAGACATTATACAGTGATATAGATCTCCAGCCATCATGATTGATCATGGTAGAAATATATGTCACTGTACAACATATTAATATATCAAAACACAATTTTATATATGCAAGTAAAATTGTCTCGTGATACCTGGAGGTATTGCGACCTATATTTTTACAGCTATGAGTATGGCAACAAGCACATTTTAGTTGTATATTCAATCTATATTTTTATACCTATCATGGTAAAGAAATATATTTTCAATGTAGAACTGAAATTGGTTTTTGGCCATATGGTTATCACAATACCAGGAGGCATTGATAAGATATTTCTGTATTAGGGATGCCCCTTAGTAGTAGAGCAGCACAACATCCTTAGCATCACAATAACAGTAGTGTGAAAAGCTGATTTTAGTTGTATATTCAAAATATATTTCTATACCATGATAGGTATACAAATATATTTTGAATATAGAAATAAAATGAACTTCACACCATACTGTTGTCATGATACCAAGAGGCATTGATAATATATATTTCTGTATTACCGACACCTCTTGGCAGCAGAGCACCATGACATTAGTAAAAATATTATCTTACACTCAGTTCATTGCATGCATCTGATGTACAGGGTACTAATAATGATAACCGTTAACCAGGATGTGCTGTGAAACTGACATCATGTCCAAATGTCAAGTTGTGTGCCTGGTGCATCCTGATGGTATTTAGACACGGACCCCTATACCAGGTATGCCATGACAATATATGATTCTACACTGTTGCATCCAAACAATATCTGATCCTCATCTGTTGCATCCTAAAAATATCAGATTCTTGGTTGCCGCATACTAACACTATCTGATCCTAGCTTGTTGCATCTGGATGCTACTTGATCCTAAGCTCTTACACTGTTGCGACTCCTAATTCCAGCATCCTCTGCCCTTATGTCCCATCTTTTCCTGTGTGCATTCGGATTTCATGATACTTACAATATGCAACCTGGTGCTGCCTATCATCAGGCCTTTCCATCCATATTCTTTCTATGTGATACACCTCTTGTCTGGATCCCTGCCTGCATACATGATGTGTCTAGATTTCCCCTTGACCAGGATGTCTCATCTTGATGCTACTACTTCTTGTCTGGACCTCCTCAGGATGCCTTCTGAAGTATAGTGAATTACCCCTGACATCATCTGTATATTGCAACCAGTATTGTCCAATCTTCCCAATTTCCTCCTGATATCCAATATACTTTATTGTAATTGCCCTAACACCCTCCAGACAGCTACTTTTCATAGATTTTATGGTGAACATTGCCTTGATTAATCCTTTGTACTACGTCATTTCACTTCTATTGTAGTATTGTCATAGTAAGCTATATTAAATCTATTACTCCTAATCTTTACATGTTCTTAATTCCCATTAATCACTCTTAGTGATGGTACTACTCCCCCCCATTTGTCATGAACTGGCTTACAATAACATCCCCACTGGTGCTACTCAAATTTCCAGAGGATACTCAAGGCTTAAGAAGATACAACAAGATAGAGAAGTGATTGTCACTCTGTCTGCTGTCAGTCTGACAGTCAGATCACATAAATTATCTGGACTCAGAGATTCTGAATCTTGAAACTGAAGCTTGTGGGCTACTGACATCTGGCTCAAGTCAAATCACTGGTAACTCTCAGTTTCTGGCAACAGATTCTGATGTTCCTGATGTCCCACTAGGTCCAAGTTCCTGTGATTAGTGTTTCGCAGTACAGGCTGTATAGAAGTATCATTACATATCTGACTCTCAAGCTCAGGGCTTACGACTTCCCAATCATCCTCATATCCTTCATGGCAGTCATGCTGCACTCTATGAACTTGCCCAACCCTCTTATTGATTGTTTCTTGATTTCTTTGAGCAATCATATCCTGGATCCTCCATAGGCACTTACTCCAAGTTTCTTTTTGCTGGTCAACCAGGTCTTGTGTGTTTGGTACCAGGTTAGCTGCCTTGCCCCCAAATGAACAGTTAGATGATTTGGAAACTCACCCCTGCCTGCTTTAGGCTTGAAGTCCCTGGGCTCCTGATATATTGCCATTTGCCATACACATAGTGTATGGTAGATTATGGTACACATCAAGCAGAATATAGTTCCATTGATGTATGCAAGAAACCTGGGATCTACAATACCTTCCATCTTCTTCCCTGCAAGGTACATACAGAAAATCAACTCAGTAATCTGGGGTGGAAGGAATTGTGATGTCAGGGTCTGTGTTACGTCCAATTATAGTCAATAGTAGTCACTATATAGTAGGCGTCTGGTGGAGATAAACCTTATAGCCTGTTGGGTCACAGATAAACATGTGTGGTTCTAGCAGATAATTGACTGTATATGCCATACCTGTGGGATCATCTGGCACACTATATAACTCTACAATTTCTTTCTTTACCTTGTGTACAAACTAGGACTGTACCCTAAAGTGTTTTTGGTATATCTTTCTAGGTTAGTATTGCATTCTGCATTGCATCATATATGCCTGAATCAACTTACTATATTTATGCACTGCCATGAGGGTTTGAAGTTTTCAGCATCCATAATATTAGCCAGTGCAGCATGCGAAACCTTGTGGACCTAGGACATCTGAGCAACAACATTCATGAGTGGTTGCTCGAACAGAGTGTACTGTAGAATCAGAGTTTTGCATCATCTAATATAGACCTTACTGCACCTCTCACTATATTTCACCAAGAGTGAGCAGCTAGACTAGAGATCAGGGTACCTGATACATGATTATGCAGGCTACCTTGTAGGGACAATAACTGTACAGCACTCGATTATGGAAACATTGGAGCACTGTAGGCTCTCGACTGAATTATGCATCCAAGATCTATGGTTGTACACTGAGCAGGACCTATCTGCTGAGACCCTGATGTGGTTGAAATGCATATAGTTCTTGCCTGATTTTCTGCCTTTCTGTTGGCTACTTGTGACCCATGATCACCTCTTGATTTGGGGCCATCTGCAATATTGATGCCTTCTCCATCAGGTTCAGTGTCTGATTCATTTTCATCTGCTCCATGTGATATTTGGTACTCATCAATGCTATAATCTAATAGATAGACTGTTCATGTATTTGGTTGATCATTAGGTTCGGTTTCTGGTTCCATGTAGGTCGTCATCAGCATTGTGCCCATCTATGGGTACTTCAGTGCTCTTCCTGGTTGGCTTGAATCAGGGGTGGAGAAGAATCCTGAGTTCTGGATGCATCTTGAGCTTCATTTTGATTCATTCTAGATCTTACTTTTCCCGATCCCATGGTCCTGAGTTGTATGTTATATCTACCTCTACATCAATTCCTGACTCAGGGTACTAGCTAACAGTGTGTATTGGCATGTTGCTTATTCATGATGTAATTGGTTACCAAATATCAGGTGTTAGCATTCAGGATATAGGAAAATCATAGGTATCTCAAGCACAGTTTGGTGAAGAAGACAAGTCTGCATATTTTTCTAGCATTCTCTGTGATACATTGGGTCTGATATGGTAGGAGTGCAGTAGGAGGAGGATGCAGCAACACTGTCTATTACACTTTATTAATGCAAAGGATTTGGCTGCAAAAAGGTATTTTGAGAGTGTTTAACATTATGTTTGTAGTAATCTAAGTATTCTCAACTATGATTGGACTCCAGACTCTCATATGGAAAAATTAGATGAAATGAAGGAGCTACTAATGGAGAAGGTGTAACCAATTCTCATCAAAAAAGGTATCATTCAGCAATACTAACTCCCTATGGAGTTCTTACCTTGCCTAACTAGTACTAAGCATATCTAAAATAGTCTACTGGCATTGTGTCAACATAGCTGAACACCTGAGAGGCTGAATTCCAGTAATCTAACCTACTTGGATATGAATGTCAGTGATGAGATGGACAAGGGTTGTAGTCAGACCATTCTATAGCAACTTCAAACCCCTGTCCATCTTATCCCTAATGTCCATACTTTAGCAAAAATTGAGCTTGGATGATTGGTGAATGGTAGTCCTATTAAGGACAGATAATGCGAGATATGCTGAATCAAGAAAACTCCATCCGCTAAAGTACACGGGCTTAGTGCTATCACTATTATGATATACTGGGTACTCGAGATTGGAAGGGCTAGAAAGGAGATGCCCAAGCAAGTGTGTCAAATAGTTTTTTATTACTAATTAACAACTAGTAGCTAAGAAACACTCCCTAATAAAGTCAAGCAAATATATAGCAAAAAAAAAGAGCAGAAAAAGAGGAAAAGCTATAAAAGAGAAGGGGACAAAGCTATGAAAGAAAATAAATATTCATTTCTGCACCTTCTGGTTCTTGGTTCTATGCCATGGTGCATGGGAGGATGCAGGAGCTGGAAGAACAGTCATGCAACTTGGGGGGCTGGAGGCAGCTACAATAGAAGCCAGAGGTGCAGATGTGGTTGCTGGAGCCAGAAGAAATGGGGGTCGGGAGCTACCTATGGCCCCATCTTGCCCAATAAAGTGAGCAGATAGGCCAGAAGTCATGATGGACTCCAACACCCAGGGCTGGTCCCAGACAAGCTCAAGTATGGCTCAGGGCTTGTCTTTCTTAGACAGCCTGATGGAAGGCTTGGGGTCACCAGAGGAAGAGGCATCTGGGTGCCTGGTGGGAGGATGTCTTTAGGGGCTTAGTTCCCTGTCTGGTTCTTCATCTGATTCCTTGTCCTATTTACATGAATAGCTAAGTATGTATCCTGATGTTAGCTGAAATATGTTTAGGATTAGAAACTTACATCCTCAATCACAATGGCTCAATTGCCGGAATCCTCCTCTTCCTTGTCCTCCTCATCCTCCCCTACTTAAAACTTGTCCTCCTCCTCCTCTTCTCCAATTTCCCTACCATCTACCTCCTTCTTATGCTCCTCTTGTATGGCCCTCTCAATATCTCCAGCCTGCCCACAGCTATCCCATACCTTGTAGTTGAAGAAGGGATATCTGCCCTTGGCAGTCTTGTGGGTCTGGTCATTGTCCTCTCCATCATCCAGTTGCACCTCTAGGACCATGAGGTCAGTAGATAGTTGCCATCATTGGCAAGGAGCCACATTCAAATGTCCTCATCTTCATGCAGAAAGATGAGTTGCTGGAGTTAGAGAGGATCAGAGTACACCTGATGAAGTAACATGGTGCCCTCAGCAGTCACCCAGATGAGCTCCTCCACATGCTGGCCTTTGACCACCCTGAGCAGATTATTTATGCCAAGTGATGCTATGACCATACAGGCAATTCCATGGGTAGAGTCAGTGGCAAACCTGGGCTGCTCAAAGAAAAGATGTCCAACTTCAGGGGCACCCATATGGCAAACAATATGGATCCTTATTTCTCATAGGCAATAAGAAGTGGTGTGATAAGGTTGAGCCACAGATAAAATGTGTTAGTGCAAGGATAGCACATCATGGATTGGGGGGAACACTTACTTGCAGGTCTCTCAACAACACAAATGTTCCGAGCCTCCAATAGAAGACACCCATTTGACCAGGAAAGATTTTTGGCCATGTCCAAGACCAATCTCCTTAGATGGCAGTTGACTTCCTCAATGTTGTCGGACTGGTACTGGTCTCTAACAAGCTCAATCTGAGCTATAATGGGGGGAAGGCTATGAGCAAAAATCACTACTGACCTCAATTCACAGTCAGTCATAGGGCAGTTGTTGAAGGAACTTGCCTTGAGGTAGGTCTGGACTTCCTCACACCATGTTGCATATGCTGCTATATTGGTGCAAGGGTTCAAGAACCTGCACCAGCTTTTGGCATATGCTCTATTACCAAAGTGGCCCCTATGAGTGTTGGTTTAAAAAATTCTGATATCTGTGTATAGGTTAGCTTTCACTTACAATGAATCCTCTACTACTGGCTTGAACAGCTGCTTCTTCTTTACATTCTGTGATATATGGCTTCTAAAAGAAAAGGATAATCATTAGCTTGATCTCAGGGGACATATGAAGATGATCAGTAAGGGAATATTTTCATATGCTCTCAATGCCACCCCTCTACTGATAACCATGTGGTGCAGGGCTCTGTATTTCCTACTCTACTGTTGAATGTGGAGAGCCTTGACAGTTGGGTACATAAGAGTAAAAGGAAGTTTAATAATTATCAGTATAAAATAATTAGATGGAGTGCACTGACTTCTCTAACATCACAGTGCTCAGAATGGGAGGGGTAGGTGTGCCGAAGTCTGAGGCAGCATGATGAGCAGAGACAGCAGGATGTCTAAATAAAAAAGAAAGGTTAGTATAGCTCACTATGGACAGTCAATGATCAGATGAAGTGTACTTACTTCCCCAAACTAACAGCACTGACTGGAGGAGGGAGTAGGTATACAAATGTCAAAGGTAGCAGGATGAGAAGAGACAGAGGTACATCTAAGCAAAAAAGAAAGGTTAGTATTGCTCACTATAGGCAGTCAATGATCAGATAGAGTGTACTTACTTTCCCAAGCTAACAGTACTGAATGGGGAGGGGGGGTAGGTATGCCAATGTCCAAGGTAGTAGGACAAGAACAGACACCAGGACATTTAAGTAAAAAAAAAAGGTTAGTATTGCTCACTATAGACAGTCAATAGGCAGATGGAGTGTATTTACTGGCCCATCCTCACTTGGCTGGCCTGGGGTGGAGCTGCAGGAGGGACAGAAGCAGTGACAAGGACAGAAATACCCAAAAATCTAAGAGAAGAATGAAGGTTGATCCTGCTCACTATGGACAGTCAAAGATCAGCTGGAGGGTACTGGCTTTGCCTTTCTTACCCAGTGTCTTTGTGAGCTTGGAGGTGCCATTTCAGGTTGGAAATCTTTTGGAAATAAAAAGTAAAAAAAAAAAGAAAAAAGAATTTGTAGGCCACAGGGACAGAGACTCTGGTTATGAGATAGAGAGATGAATGGATCAAAGGAAGGAGGGAACGAGGGAAGGAGGAAAGGAGGAAAGGAGGAAAGGAATGAGGAAGGGAAGAAGGGAAGCAGGGAAAAATGGAAGAAGGAAAGAAGGAAAGCAGGACAGAAGGAAAGGAGGGTAGTTTTATATCACTCTGACAAGAAATATCGCAAGTGCATTTCTCAGATAGAGAGATGGGAGAGAAGGATAGAAGGATGGAAGGAGGGAAGGAGTAGTCTTCATATATAAGAAGACATCTGAGGTCTATGAGAAATGGCATGTGGAGTTCTAAGTTTATTTGTATGCCTCATAGTACAGACAAACCATTATAAGACATCATGACAAGTAAACCTAGCATGATTTGCATGTACCATAAGGTGTACAAATAAACTTGGTGAGTGATTTCACCAATTGCAGTGGGCGAAGATCCTGAAAATCACTCAGGATGGTTTATATATATAATATATATTTCTAAGTCTATTGTGATAAGTCGGGAGTCTAAAATGATATTGTAACTAACTTTGATAAAATAAGGTTTTAAGCTGTACTAGTATCATGATGACAGGAGACATCGTGCAGTCATGATACCAAGAGGCATTGGTAACATAGATTTCAATGTTCTTGTATGCTTTGGTGTGAGAGAAATATATATTATGAGAGGTGTCAGGTACCATATGACACCTTCTGGTATCATGGTAATTATACAGCTTTTGGGCTTAATTTAATTCTCTATATAGGATATATATCTAAGCCTATTGTGATCAGCATATAAGGTGGACATATATCTTTTATAGACAAATAAAATAACCTTTTATGATGGACTAGTGTCGTGATACTAAGAGACAATGTGTGATCCTGATGACTCATGAAGTCACAACAGTGGTATGGTGAAAAGTTCTATTTGTTTGTATATTCATAAGATATTTGTATACCTATTATGGTATAGAAATATCTTTGGGATATAGAAATAAAATTATCTTTTCATGGTACTGTTGTCATAATGCCAAGAGAGGTCAATAACATATATTTCCATGTTATTGACACCCCTTGGCAGTAGAGCCATATGATGCACTCAGCATCACGACAACAGTACAGTGAAAATTCGATTATAGTTGTATATTCAAAAGATATTTGTATACCATGATAAGAATAGAAATAGTTTTTGAATATACAAATGAAATTTGTTATTGGCTGTACTATTGTAATGATACCAAGAGGTGTTGGTAACATATATTTCTGTGTTCTCAATACCTCTTGGCTGCAGAGTCATATGAGGTCATCTCAACCATCATGACAACAGTACAGCCAAAACCAATTTCATTTGTATATTCAAAAGATATTTGTATAACTATCATGGTATAGAAATATCTTTTACATGTGGAAATAAAATTGGCTTTTTGCTCTACAATTGTCATGATTCCAGGAGATGTCAATAACATATATGTCTATGTTATCGATACTTCTTGGTCAGTAGAGTAACATGATGATGTCCCTACTGTCATGACAATAGTAAGGTAAAAAGTTGAATTTATTTATATATTCAAAACATATTTCTATACCTATCGTGGTATAGAAATATCTTTTGCATTTAGAAACAAAATCAGCTTTTTGCTGTATTGTTATTGTGATACTGAGAAGCATCGATAACATATATTTCTGTATCATTGACATCTCTTGACAGGACAACCATACAATGACGTCATTGTTATGACAACAGTACAGTGAAAAGTAGATTTTAGTTCTATATTCAGAAGATATTTGTTTACTATGATTGGTATAGTAATATCTTTTGAATATAAAAACAAAATCAGTTTTTTGCCATACTGTTATTGTGATACCAAGAAGTATTGACAACATATATTTCTGTATTATTGATACCACTAAGCAGTACAGCCATGTCATGCCCTCATCATTGTGATAACAGTGTGGCCAAAAACCAATTTAATTTCTATTTTCAAAAGATATTTGTATCCCATGATAGGTATAGTAATATCTTTTGAATACATAAATAAAATTGGTTTTTCGCTGTACTGTTGTCGTAATACCAAGAGGCATTGATAATATATATTTCTGTGTTATCGATATCTCTTAGCATTAGAGCCATATGATGCCCTCACCATTGTGACAACAGTATGGCAAAAAGCCGATTTTATTTGTATATTCAAAATATATTTCTATACCTATCCTGGTATAGAAATATCTTTTACATATAGAAACAAAATTGACTTTTGGCCATACAGTGATTACAATACCAAGAGTAGTCAGTAACATATCTCTATATTACTGATGGCTCTTAGCAGTAGAGCCACACAATGTCCCCAGTGTCATGTCACTGGTATAGTGAAAAGTACAATTTATTTGTATATTGCAATGATATTTTTATCTATGGTTTGCAGTTCATATGCAATAGGAAGGCTATAATCCCTCTCCATCTCATCACTAACATCTATACCCGAGTTGGTCGAACTGTTTGAATTCAGTCTCCCAGCTGTTCAGCTCTATTGACTCGATAGCAGTAGACCATTCTAGATATTGCAAGTGCTGTTTAGCCAAAGCAAGAACTTCGTGAGCAGATAGCGTTGCTAATCAATACCATTCATGTCTAGATTTTATTAACTCATCCAATCTATTGACAACTTCATTTTGTGTAATTTTTTCATACCAGAGTCTTGCATCCAATGATACTTGAGAATGTTTAGATTATTATGAAAGTAATGTTTGAAGTAAAGAGAGGATAATAAAGTTAGGAATTATTGTAAAGAGTTTGTGTTCGTTTGAGTGTGAAAGAATTGTTAACCATTGATTGACTTTTTCTTCACTCCACTTATCACCAAAGCGACTGATAGCTATATACTACAGAAATCTCCAGCCACCAGATACCAGTCAGGTGGTTCCATCCCTTCCAATCCATACTGCTCCTTGCACTATACTGAAACACTCCTAACAACTCCTCACATAAGTCCAGACTTCTCCTCGACACTGCTCCTCAACTAAGTCTAGACCTCTCCCTGATACTGTGTCTAGGCTGCTCTATGCAGGAGGTTATCAGGAAGTTCCTGACAACCTCTGTCACATCACAACAATGTTGAACACTCTCACAATGTTGGTCTGCAGCCTAATCTTTTGGTTTAATAACGAGTGATAATCAGTGATCCAGCACCCCCCCCCATCCTATGACTCCTAGCATAGAAGACCTGATGCATTATAGAGAACACAAGAAAAATATACAAACTTCTCATCTTCACTGAACAGTGACCGCAATACCAAGAGGCTGGTCTAATATGTTTCTACATTACCGATACCTCTTGGCATCCATACAGCAGGATGTCCCCTGGTATCGCACTCATGACAATATGATGTCCTATGGTATTACAGTCATGACAGCACGATGTCCCTTGGCATTACAGTTGTGACAGCATGTTATCCCATGCTATTATAGTCATAACACCAGTACTCGTAGCCCAATCCTCAAACTTTCTCTAGTATACCTCTAAGGTTTCTACCATATATTCTCCTCTACCAGTCTATACTCCAGCTACGTCTTCCCACTGCCAAAACATTACATTAAGTTGTTCCAATTTCTACATCTACTGGCCTCTTTAGATGACCTCTTAGAATCTTATTTCTGACCAACCACTTAGGGGCAGCACAGAGAGAAAGTTAAAAATCTGTATACATCTCTCTATATAGGGTTTCATGGCTGGTATACCTTTGAGACCATGTTGTGAGATTTGGTAGGTTGAGACAATTGGTATTCTGATTGGTTCAGATCTGTTTCTGGAGCCTCTTCTCTTTGTAGATACTCACGATACTAGAACTGACCATTTTCTCCACAGACTACCTTGTGCTCCATGATTCTAAATGCACTATACCATGCTCTATCTTTCTCAACTCCCCTGGTATCATATCAATAATGGCACACTGGGAATCCTTATTCTTCCCTCCTACCACTAAACACTCACTGGTATAAGGCAAAGGCCTCCAAGCAAGGAGCCAGTAATAATTAATACTACACTTTATCCTACAGTGAAGTCCTATATTAATGAGAGGTATACTTCAATGAAGTTCTCACAGACCAAGGGCAAGCAACCAAGGCTCAGGCCATGGACAGATAGCGAAATGTAAGACTTGTTTGATAAGGGAATATCACTAACCAGGGAGGACTAGGCAGCCTACAAGGAGGCAAAGGAGAGGGGTGAGAAGGTGTTCTATATTATTCAGCGCCAGCAAGGTATGCAATAGCAGTCATGTCGTACATGTCATGGAATACTCAAATAACACGTTCTTAGGAAACATTATCAAAGTTTTCCTCAATATATATATCAAGAACCACAATTCCTGTCCACACCAAGCCGGCCTACAAATGCTATCTCTGTACAAATACGATGTACTCAGTGTCTCATATCAGCGAGTAAACATTGATGCAGGTAAGCTGTAGGTGGGCCTCGATCACAACTATTGCAACCTTCTTGTTGTATTTGCCAATCCAGCCTCTGCCATCTACAGTGAGGAGGTTGGAGCAAGGATCATGAAGCAGACTACAGATAACATAATCCAGTAATTTGAGATGTAGCTACTGAGACTTCCTAGCAGCATAAGGTACAATCATAACAAGGATTGACTCTTGCAAAATCCACAGCACTATACCTATCCGAACTTGCACTGTGGGTATTATCTTGGAGCATTTGGGCACAGCAGGCACATAAGGACCAAGACATGTTTTGACTGAGTATACAAACCACATCAGTTCAAATACATGTGAAGACCTAAAAGTGCTTCTTGCCTCATTCCAGAATATCACACAGCTTAAGTGACTCCTTCTTGTGACTATTGACAATTGACAATGTGACACAATACACTTCGCTATTGAGCAATTACCATATCACTTTAAGAATCTTTGGACCAATTATGTCAATGAGTGCTTTTCCCTATGTACCTGCCTTATCAACATCGTAATAGATTCACACCTCGACCAGGGCCACCTTGACTAGACAATGAGTATGCTATTGGGACAGTTTGAAGGCATCTAGGCTTTGTGTATTTGATTTGGAACTATATGTTCACTTTTCTATGTGATCGATTGCAGGCATTTGCGGTTGCAAGCTAATCCACTTCACGAGACTCTGGACAGGTTCCCAACTCTCCTTGGTTGGTTTTGACTATGCATGGGTCCCTACTATGGTATGTTTTCTGGAGTCAGACAGAAGCAGGTACTGGTAGATGACAGATACATAAGTAGAAGAATGATTGTGTGAATGATGCTGCTATCCCTGATCTCCAGAATGAGGGTTCTGATTCTGAATCATTTCTTAGAAATTAATCTGCCTTATTTGTATGATTGGATGCATCTGTCCTCTGTAGTATTGGATTACTCTGGAGTGCATATGGCTGTATGGATATGTGATTATGTGGATTCGTGGTGGATCAGCATAAAAAAGATAATATGAGAACAATTGATAATATAGCTAGGAACAATGTTCCCAAGCCTACCATGATGTGTAACTAATATTGATGAAATAAGCTTCCAATTTGCACAAGTGTCATAATACAAAGTGGTGTTGAGTGATGGCTTATGAAGATGAAGTAGCTTATGTTATAACAGAGAGGATGAGGTGATCTGATAACATGGGGTGATACAAGGTGTCAAGTTACAAGTGCTAAGCTTGTTTAGATACTAGTTATAGTTTACCATGTGGAAACCCTTTAACAAAGTATTCCACTAACATGCATCAAGATCAATACTATATAGTTCTCCTGCACCTCATAATATATAGAGGACCCCTTTGATTGACTAGGCAGACTTTCACCATGGCTGTCAAATGTCTATTTTGTTGCCCAGGATACATATGGGCAGGTGCATATGAGAAACACCTACAAACTGCACATGCAAATCTGGACATCATACTTGCCTCTACTATATGACATGCACCTTCCATGAGTCCTATTAATGACATGAAAACAGATTCATTCCTCGACCTGGAGGAAAATTACGAGAACAAATCGGTAGATTCAGACTATGAATCTAATCTAGACCCTGCGGGATGTGATGCTGATGCATTGAATGAAGACATTAAGTATGAGTCTGATACTGAAGTACTTAATAACAACAGCTTAGTGATAGCTGTCAGGCAAGCACATTACTCCAGTGCCAGGGAAGTGATTGGAGATGCAAGTAGGTTTGAGGATGAACAATGTACTCTGTACCAAGATCCATGGTCTCTGTTTGCCAATACTGATGATTTTAAACTTGCATCTTAGTTCATTTAGAGCAAGGTCTTGTAGTCTTGAATCAATGAATTGTTTTCCAGTAGTCTGAGTAGTGCTGCATCAGTTGGCTATAGTTCAATGCACATGCTGGAGAATCATCTCTGATCACTCAAACCCTAAAGTCCTTATTGGTAATGGTTCAAAGGTGAAGTTGACGATGGCAAGAGAACATAGCATTTCTTCTATGGCAACATCCTTGACTATATCAGATACCTTCTTTGTCAGATAGCATACAGGGAGGACTTGGTCTATGTGCCATAGCGTGAATATAACAACAATGGACAAAGGATATATGCCAAAATAGATATAGTGGACTGGTAGTGGAACATCCAAGTATAGTACACTCTGCATTGCAACCTTCTTCATCTGGGTACTGGCAAACCATTTATAGGATACACTTCCACATGATACAACTCTGGTTCCAATAATTGAAATGTCCATTCAGATGGATCATACTAACTTCTCAGGTGACAAGAAAGTATGACCTGTCTATATTAGGACTGGAGCTCTCCGATCCACCAGGCATAAAAGACCTAGATCAATGGTGGTTCTGCTTATTGTATGATTACCAATCCTACCTAAGTTCCAACAGTCCTCTTCAGCAGACAACCTGCAATAACAAATCAATACCGACATACAATAAGACACACTTGAATTCAAACTATCAGCCTTGCAACATGTAGTACTTGATGGTGTCTCAATTGACTATGCTGATGGGAAGGTCCAGCGATACTTCCCTATCTTGCCCATATGAGTTGCAAACCATATGGGAAATGTGGCACTACATGGAGTAAAATCTAATGCATGTTTAAAAGGTGAGATTTCTCCTGCTGTATTTCGAACTGATGTACAGGAGACATATTGGCCATGAGATTATACCACATACAAATATCTCGAACCAGAATATGAGCATCAGTCAACAGCATCTGGGTTGGGAGACATGAATACCACCTTTGTTTCACTCACTATCAAGATATGATGGAATGGTTTTCATGGGCTTCAACAGGTTTCAGCACCTCATCTGCAAAATGTAGATTTGCTCCATATAGTTTATTTGGGACTATTCAAGCATATGAGGGACTGGGTTCAGTGATTCCTCAAGAAACAAGTTTTGCTGCTGGCTGTTGATCATGCCTGAAAGGCTTTACCATGATACCTCAGATTCATTGTGGCTATAAGAGTATACCACAAGGTTATGCAGTGGCAAGGAAAGGAGATGAGGAACTTGGAGCATTGTCTTTAGGGAGTTCTTGCCTTACAATTGAGGCAGCCTAAGAGTATGCAAGTATTAACATTCAAATACACACTTACCTATATCAGGTGATTACGTCATTTCATTTTGATGTCCCAATATTGAAGCCATACACCTGAGACCTTAGATTATATGGAACAATATCTGAATTGGTTTTATGAGATGAAAGATATCATCTGGGTGTTTCGAATATTGCAGAGGACTCAGGCAAAGGTTGACAAGCAGTGAAGAGAGTTACGATATCAGAGAACACTGCAAAACTAATGTGCTGCTAAATCCAACTGGTATCAGATACAGGAGCAGGCTTGTAAAGAAGAAATTGACGAACATATGGAACTAATCCATATAGAATCTCATTTTAACTTCATTAAGATGGATCTACCATGTCATTTTCAGGGTCACATATAACAGTTTGACAACATTCAGATGTATTCTATGGAGTTTGGCAACCTCACACATAAGGAATAAATCAAGAGGGGTTGGGGGTATTCAAAGAAAAATGATACCACAAGGCAGATCCTGCACAACTATGGTCACCAGCATGCGATCCAAATGAGACTTTTGAACCTGAATTCTCTTCAATGTCACAGGGCTGATCTCATGGCTAATGTTATACAAGATTTAGATAAAACGAATTCTATATCTGTGCCAGTCACCAATCCTAAGATCCTGAAGGGGTGTCATGATGATGTTTCTGATGTGATGGATTTTTGCAAGGTCTTGGGTATTTAACCAGAGAGTATCTGTCAGGAATTGATTTGATATTGCTACAATGGCCTGGCCACCAAGCACCATCTTTCTGAAGATCCTGCCATACTTCGATTCCTTCCAGTTGAACTACTAACATAACTTGAAATCTGAATTTTAGCATTCCAGGAAACTGACCTTCACAATATCTACAGAGCATGCTCTACTGGTACCTGACTCTTCAGGAACTAGGTGAGTCACAATGATTGGGTTTGGGTATAGATGGGTGGCAAATATATATATGGTGTGCTCTAGGGCTATCTCCATATAAAGCTGCTGGCACTCTTCAAAATAAGGGACTACATGCTCGAGGACATAGTTCACATACTTGCATGTGTCCAAATATTGAATGCAGTTAACTCTGGATATATATCTGATTTCCACAGCCTTGTCATGGTACAGCTAAGGTAAAATATACAATAGTTTAACATAGTAGACATAGGGATGATCCTATGCCTGATGTACCTCATTCCAGAGACAGACCAGCAATGGATTGGTAATAGCCATATATATTTAAGCTCATTTAATGAGATTTATTAAGGAATCATGAGATCAGACAGTCAGGCAATGACTGTTGACTTGGACAAGTATTGTGCCTTAGGATGGTTAAATGGTATGGAGAATATTATAGCATCTTTCATTGCAACCTGTATATAGAAACCTCTGTGTAGAAACTAAATAATAGATACAACTAAAAGTAGACAATTTAAAGGTTTATGGTTGTGGATTGGTCAGTCCTTGAGATTGGGACCCTGATGACACCATGGAGTGAAACGTCATAGGTCCCAACATTACTAGGATGTAGTGAAGAAACTACACCCATTGAAACAAATCACTGGAACACCTTGTGGCCTCACAGGGAGGAACTGACAATGGCGATGCATCAGGATGCTGGGAAGCTTCAGGGCAGGGATTGACACATTGGGGGATGGAAGGCATCTGTAGTTGATGTTAGGATGGAGTTATGGTATCGAGATCAGAGATGGAAGGAATGTAATGAAGGGTGACCCTGTGTGGCAATACCTACTAGTACTCCCATGAGACAGGTGGAATAACCAGACATCAGGATATGGTCAAGAAGCTGCAACATAGATGCAGATGTCTAGGGGTTGTAAGGATATCAGCTTGATGTAAGGTGGTGTCCTGATGCTGCAAAGAATTGCTATACGATACAGGATGCAGCAGGTGCAATGTTGTAATGCAATACATATCATGATGCCTAGCGTATAATAGGGGGTTACAACAGAACTCAGGATGCACAAGGTGCACTGGACACATGAGAAATCTGGCATGCATCAGGACATGATACACATATATCAGAGGTAGGATTTCCTTTTACTGATGGATGTCCTGGGCATCACACTAACAGTATGTTGACAAGCCAATTTTAGTTGTATATTCAAAATATATTTTTCTACCATGAGAGTCATACATATATATTTTGAGTATAGAAATAAAATTGACTTTTGGCTGTATGGTTGTCCTGATACCAAGAGTCATCTATAATATATTTCTGTATTATTAATACCTCATGGTAACAGAGTAGCACAATGTCCTGGGTATTACGACAATAGTATGGTGGAAAGCCTATTTTAGTTGTATATTCAAAATATATTTTTAATATAGAAATGGGATCTACTTTTGGCTGTACTGTAGTCACAATACTAAGAGGCATTAATAAGATATATTTCTGTATTACCAGTGCCCCTTGGCAGCAGAGCAGAGTGACATCCCTGTATGCTAACAACAGTATTGCAACAAGCTAATTTTAGTTGTATATTCAAATAATATTTCTATATCATGATAGGTCTACAAATATATTTTGAACACAGAAATAAAATCAGCTTTTGTCTATATCAGTGTGGTGATACTCATAGGGGTCAAGAACATATATTTCTGTATTACCAACACTACTTTGTAGCAGAACCACCTGATATCCCCAGTGTTGTGCCAACAGTGGGGCCAAAAGTCAATTTTGTTTCCATATTCAAAAGATATTTCTATGCCATGATAGGTATACAAATATCTTGTGAATGTAAAATGAAAATTGGGTTTTCACCATACTGGTAGCTCTAAAAATATAGGTCATGATATATTCTAGTGTTACAACAATATTTTATTTGTGTATATAAAATAGTGTTATGATATCTAGAGCTGTTGTACAGTGATATATATTTCTACAGCCATCAATCATGGTTGCTGTAGATATTTATCACTATACAATGTCTCTACATATCATATTACTATTTTATATACACAAAATAATTTTCCCCCACTTTAGATTGTATTTCCTAAGGGACAGACAGGCTACAACCCCTGTCTATCTCATCACCAATATCCATGTATGAGTACTTTAGATTGCTTGGGTTCAGCTTTTCAGGTGTTCAGCTACATTGACTTGACATCAGGAAATCATTTCAGATGCTTCTAGTGCTAGTTAAGCAATGTGAGAATACTCTAGTGCCAATAGTGTTGGTAAAAGATACTGTTTATAGCTAGATTTCATTAGGCTACCCACCCTAGCAACACCCTCATTTCATCTAACTTTTTTCATGCCAGAGTTTTGAGTCCAATCATAGTTGAGAATACTTAGATTATTATAAACATAATGTTCAACACTCTTAAAATATGATTTGGCCAGCAAATCCTTTGCTTCAATAACAAGGGATAGTCAGTGATCCTGCACACTCTCCCTCCCCCTAAGAGTACTATGTATAAGACCTAACACATCGTATACAATACAAGTAAACTAGATAAACTTCTCATCTTCACCAAACTGTATTTGAGATACCTAACATTTTAGTCTAGCCTAAATACCAACTTATCTTACTCTAACTAACCTATTACACCATTAATAAACAATAGGCCAATACACTTAGCCAGCTGGTGCCTCAAGTCAGCAATCTATGCAGAGGTAAATGTGATGTTAGATGTGGTACAATGGGATCAGGAAAAGGGAGATACAGAATAGATCCAAACAAATCTGAAGATACATCTTCAACTTCGCATTTATCTCCACTCTCAATTGCAAGTGTACTGAGAAAAGTTCCAAAGTCCATACAGAAGTAAACAATGTTGACCATGGAGTATGCAGAACCTGAAACCAAACCCAATAATCAACCAAATACCCAAACTGTTCATCTACTAGATGATAGTAGTGATGAGTACCGAATCTCACATGGACTGAAGGAAACAGAATCAGATACTAAACCTGTTAGAGAAGGTATTGATATTGCAGATAGTACAAGATTAAGAAGTGATCATGGGTCACAAGTAGCTAACAGAAGGGGAGACAATCAGGCAAGGACTATACCTGTTTCGACAACATCAGGCTCTCAGAGGATAGCTATTACTTGACATATAACCATTGATCTTGGATGCATAATTCAGCAGAGAGACTACCATCCTCCAATGTTCCCATCCTCAAGTCATGCACAGTTATTCTGCCCACAAGGTAACCTACATGGGCCTGTATCTGGTACCCTGATCTCATGTTCAGCTCCTCACTCTCCATGAAATATGGTGATAGGTGTGGAATGGGCTATGTTAGATGATACAAAGACTCTGAATCTACAGCACACACAATTTCAGAAGTTAGTCTCAAATGTTGATGATCGGATTACTGAGGTATACACAGTTTAGGATGCTGCACTTGCTAGTATAGGAGATGGCAAAAACATCAAACCCAGAACGCAGTGCATAAGTTTATTATGTACACTCAAGAAGATATGATGCAATGCACAATGCAATACTGACTTATGAAGATAAGCTAAAAATAGTTTGAAGTATGATCCCAGTTTGTATATGAGGTAAAGAAAGAGATTGTAAAGTTATGCACTCTGCTGGACAATCTCACAGCTATGATGTACAGAGTTGATTATCTGCTGGAATAGAGCAGGTATATCTGTGACCTGTGAGGGTACAAGGTTTGTCTCCACTAGATGGCTAGCATAGAATGACCACTACTGTCCATAATTAAACATAACTAAGGGTCTGACATTACGATTCCTTGTGCCACAGATTCCTGAGGCGACTTTCCACTAGTACTTTGCATGGAAGAAGATGCAAGGTATTGTGGATCCTTGGTTTCTTGCATTCATCAATGGTACTATGATCTGCTTGAAGTGTACCATAATCTACCTTGTACTGTGTACTTAGTAAACAGAAACATATAAGGAGCACAGAGACTTCAAGCCTAAGGCAGCAAGGGGTGAGTCTGTAAATCATCCCACTCTTCATTCGTGACCAAGGCAGCTAACCTGTTATCCAACATATAAGACCTTTTTGACCAGCAAAAAGAGACTTATAGTAAATAGCTATGGAGGATTTAGGATATGATGGTGCAAAATATTTAAAAAAAAATTAATAGGAGGTTTGGGCAAGTTCTTGGAGTATAGTGGGACCACTATGAAGGATATAATGATGATTGCGAAGCTGTCAGTATGGAGCTCAAGAGTCAGATATCTAACCACACTTCCCTACAGCCTGTACTGTGACACAATAATTACCAGAACTTGGACCTAGAGGGACATGAGGAATGTTGGAATCTGTTGCCAGAAACTGATACCTAGTTTGACTTGAGCTAGATGTTGGTAGCCTAGGAGCTGCAGTTACAAGAGTCAGATCCCCTGAATCTGGAATATTCCCATTATGTGACTGTAGGACTAATAATGTACAGAGTGACAATCCCTTCTCCATCTTGTGGGGACTTGTTGGGCCTTTGGGATTCTCAGGAAGGGCAAGCAGCACCACTGAGAATGTCATTGTAAGCTAGACAATGACAAGTAGGGGTGAGGGGCTGAACTATCAGTGATGATGATTAAAGAGAATTAAGAACATGTAAAGATTATAAACAATAGATTCAATTTAGCTTACTATGATGACACTACAATAAAAACTAAAGGACATATTGCAAAGAATAATGAGGACAATATTGATCATGAAATCTATGAAAAGCTACCATCTGGAGGGTGTCAGGTTGATCACAATGCAGTATATAAGCTATTAGGAAAAAGCTATAAAGATTAGACAATACTGGTCATAATGTACAGATTACATCATGGGTGATTCACTACATTTTGGAAGGCATCCTGAGGAGGTCTGGATATGAAGTAAGAGTATCAAGATGAGATGTTGTGGGCAAGGTGAAAACTGGATGTATCATGTATACAGGCAGGGATCTAGACAAGAGGAGCATTACATGGAAAGAACCTGGATGGAAAAGATTGATAATAGGTAATGCCTAGATATACATTATAAGTATCATGAAATCCTGATGGATACAGGTGAGGATCTGACATCAGGGCAGAAGATGCCAGAATTAGGCATTGCCATAATGTAAGAGCTTAGGACCAAGTAGTGTTCGAATGCAACATGCTAGGATCAGATTGTATTAAGATGCAAAACCCACAGATCAGATATTGTTAGGATGTAAGAGCATACAATCAGACATTGTCAGGGTATGCCTAACCTGGGTGTCCATGTCTGGATACAGTCAGGATGTACTTGGTGTACAACTTGATGTCAGGATGCAACATCAGTTCAACAACACATCTAGGTTAATGGTGATTGTTATGAGTACCCTGTACATCAGATACACAGGATGCACGAGGTACAAGATAATCTTTTTTCAGATATTAAATATCAAAAAGTGATGATCCACTGTAGATTGAGAAAAATAAAACAAGTAAAACCTAATATTATTAAGCTACAGCTTGACTTAGTAAGTTTCTTAAGAGGTAGTTGATTGCTAGAGTAGAGTGAGATGTATATATAGTTTAAGTATAATATCATATACTATCAGTTCTTACCCATTACTACTTTAACTAATCTTAAGCATGCTCATCTCCCACAGGCTGACCAATACACACTACTAAGACCATTATTCTTTCAATGATGCCAGCCCACTGTGTCTAAATTCTCTCCAACATAAAGTGTTTCACACCCTTCATCTCTAATGCAACTACAGGAGATAACACACTTCATATCTTTGTCATGCTAGTGGCAAACTAGCATGCAACTGAGAAGACATACCACTAATGAACTCCTATACCCATATGCATTTCATTCATGCAAGTCTTTAGTAGACATAGCTCTCATGATCAAGCTAAACCTTCTACTTCAATCCACTCAAGTCTTCACTGGATAGGAAAGTTTACTTTGGCTTCCCGAGTGGGGTACCTTGGTGATTTAGTAAGTGGGCACTACCCACAACTAACTCCTTGAAAGTACCCCTACTGTGGCAAATATTATGCTTGTAGAGTTCTCGAACAATCCTAATTTTACAAACCTAGCGAGGCAATAGGTTTTTACATGACTCATAATTATGAGGTCATAGGTTTGTAATGATTTCACGCACATGATCATTTAGATCAATGTGAAGTTTCACTCATGACTTGCACTTGTGAGTTATAGTTATTAATTTTGCACACATGACTTATTTTAAGTCATGTGAGTTTTACATATGACTCACACTTGTGAGTAATAGTTTTATATTGATTTCCTTTTTCACATATGACTTAGTTAGAGTCATATGGGTTTCGTACATGACCTATTTAAAAGTCATGTGATTGTTATATTATGCAGATTGTACGAGTCACAGTTGTGACTCATAATAAGTTAGGAATTTGTAAGCAGGTTGTGGGAAGGACTATATATGGAGGAGGATTTGACAGAGTAGTTAGTTCTTCATGCAACCATCAAAGTTATTTCCTATACTATATTTTATAATAAAAACCCTTTATACTCTTTATCACATTGTGTCCGTGATATGAACGAAGACAAGTTCCTTATCAAAGGAACTAAACTCAAGATCGGTGTCATACTCTAGGGGTCATTGGACTCAGCTAGAAAGACAACATAGGCAAAGGCCTAAGAATGATATAAGTAAGTATCATTACCTGTTGCATATAACTAATAAGACAGGAATGTTACATTTAGTTATGTCAAAAAAGCAACACTTAATGAGGAGAATACAGTAGCAATGGAGGAAGAAAAAGGAGAGTAAGCATGCCTGGGGCTGATCCAGGTAGCAAGATTCATATTCGAACAATTCCAAGAGGTCCTAGTCCTTTTCAGGCCACGAGAAGGGTAGGCAAGTAGGATAAAGATAGACAAACCACCTACATTCCAAGGAACTAGAGGCAAGTTGAGAACCTTCCTGGTTCAATGTCAGCTATACTTCGAGGCAATAAGAGAGACAAGGGAAATGGAATGTATGACTTATATTGAATCCCTGCTAAAAGATGGAGCAGTAAGCTGGATAATACCCTATGCAGAAGGAAGGAAACTAGAAACATGGGCAAAATATGAAGAATTCACGCAGGAACTAAAGGCACAGTTAGGAGATGAGGATACCGAGAATGCAGCAAGAACAGAGATGGACCAAATAAGATAAGGAAAAGAGTCGGTAACTGAATATTGGAATGATTTTCGCCACATGGGAACAGAATCAAAAACAATGGTAGAACAATCAAAGGCAGTTCCTGAGGGGGATAAACAGAACATTGCAAGAAGCCTATACAAACGACTACATAGAAGTAGTAAATGTAGACATCCTGCCAGAATGGGGCATAAAAAAGGAAAACAAGATCAACATGATTCAACATCTGCAAAACAACTTGATGACAAGAGTAACAGAGAGCTGACAAGATACGAGTGGAACATTAAGCAAAAACAATGGTAATGAACTAAGGGGGACCCTATGGACCTGGATGTGATGAGGAAAAGGCCACCATTGAATATATCAAGAAATGAATTCATCCAGAGGTGAAGTAATGGTCTGTACTTAGGATGCACCAAGCCAGGACACATGCTAAGAACTTGCAAAAATCCTAGGAATGAGGAAGACCACACTGCCAATGGGGCGGGCTATCTACATAGGGGGAGCAATGTTCAGTGGGAGCCTAGGACAGCAATCAAAGCAAATGAAATTGAACAGGACAAAGAAGGATCAGTAAAAGAAAACAGCCCTAAGTAAAGAATAGTCTGAAGGGCCAGACAATGAAAAAACCCATTGAGAGACACAAGGAAAAAACAAAAACAATGAAGATAAAAAACTTTTATCTGGTGTTAGAAGAAAAGGACAACAATGAAAGGATCAAAAGGGAAAAAGACTACCTCATGGTAAAAATGCGATTACATGTAGAAGACCAGATAGTAGCAATAAATGTCATGATAGACTCAGGGGCCACTGAGGACTTTATTGACAATGACTTCTGCGATAAATACCGAATCAAGAGAACAAAAATAGAAGTCCCAACAGAGATTTACCTTGCAGACAGGAAAGTTAGTGCAATGGGCCCAGTTACCTATGAAGCTAAAGTACCTATAGACATAGATAGCAATAGGGAAACAATTACCTTCCAAGTTGCAAAACTCCAAAAGCATGAGGCAATCCTTGGAATGCCACAGTTACAAGAACATAGCCCAACAATTGATTGGGAAAACCAGAGAGTTACTTTCAACAGTGAATAGTGCACAATGTGGTGCCTCAATAGTTCACCAATGGTATATACAATACCGAAAGCAGAAGTCCGGGAGGAAAACTTGCAGGTACGGTTCGCCAATATCCAGTCCAAAAAAGATGAAAGTATCCAAGTCAAAAAGCTGAATTTAGGGGCAAAAGTGACTACTAAGGGCTCAGAAGTGGCTACAGACTATGACATATATGCAGACAGAGGAGTCAAGATACCACCCAATGGGCAGGTAACAGTACGAATAAGAATAGCCATAGGGCTACCTTATAGCACTTATGGGGGCATAGTACCTCGAAGTAGTCTAGCAGTCAAACAGTGACTCATGATCAATGCAGGGGTAATAGATGCAGATTATAATGGTGAAGTAAAAGTAGTCCTACTCAATTCAGGCAAGGACAAGTACAAAGTAGAAAAAGGAGACAGGATTGCACAACTTATAATTGGATGGATTATAAACAACAACCTGGAAGAAGTAGAAGAACTAGGAGAAACAACCAGAGGAAAAAAATGATTTGGCAGCACGAACAATAAGTGAAAAGAAACAAACAGGAGTGTTATGGAAGAACCTGTCAAGAAAGGACCAACAATCAGTGTCAACGAGATATCAGCTAGAGCTTTCAGAAAGTTCTATGGAAGAGGAGAAACTACAAGGATTCTCAAATGGTGCAAGACAATGGAAGAAATAAGGATCAAAGCCATTAATATCAGTACTGGGCTAGCCATCAAACACAAGAAGCAGTGAAAACAGAAGGAACTAAAGGAAATAGTGCCAAAGGGATATCAGCAATTCTTAGGACTGTTTGAAGAAATTGAAGCCACAATGCTACCACCACACCAAAAAGGGATAGACTTGGAGGTCAACCTAGAAGAAGGAAAACAAATTGTGAAAACAAAGATATAAAAGTTAGGAGAAGACGAGCTAGAGAAACTGAGGTCCTACATCAACAAGAATCAAGAAAGAGAATGGATTAGAGACTGCCTTTTGGATGGAGGAGCCCCCATCCTATTCGTCAAGAAAAAGAAATAAAAATTAAGACTCTACATAGACTACAGAAAGCTTAACGAAATGAGGAAAAAGGACCGGTACCCATTACCATTAATAAGTGTGGCCTTAGATGGACTACGAATAGCAAAAGTCTTCACAAAGTTAGACATCAAGGATGCCTATCATAACACAAGAATAAAAAAGGTAGATGAATGGAAAACCACTTTTGCTACAAGATATGGAACCTACAAATACCTGGTAATGCCATTTGGGCTCAGCAATGCACCTGCAACATTCCAAAGATGGATCAACAATGCTTTGAGAAGGTACATAGATATATGCTGCATAGTATATCTAGACAATGTCCTCATATATTCGGACAACATACAACTGTATAGGAAGTATGTTAGCAATATCATGGGAGCCATACAGGAATCAGGAATGAAGATATAGCCAACAAAATGCTAATTTCATAAGGAAGAGATAGAATACCTATAATTCATCAGTGATAGGAATGTGGTTCGAGTAGACCCAATCAAAACCTCAGCAATCCAGGAATCGAAAACACCATGAACAAAAAAGAAAATACAATGTTTCCTGGGGTTCTGCATCTTCTACCACAGGTTTATAGAAGGATTCAGCAGGATAGCTGAACTGCTATCGAATCTAACGAAAAAAGAAGTCAAATGGGAATGGGGGAATCGAGAGCAAGCAGCATTTGACAAAATGAGAAAAAAAGGTTAACCACAACACCAGTACTAACACACTTTGACCCAACAAGACCTATGATGATAGAAACGGATGTGTCAAAATATGTATCCTCTGGAATTACATCACAACAAAGCGAAGATGGAAAATGGAAACTGGTAGTATATCAATCAAAGACCATGACACCATCGAAATACCACTATGATATAAATGACAAAGAGTTGTTAGCAATCATTCAAGGACTCAAGAAATGGAGACAATATGCAAAAGGGAGCAGACACCATGTCAGAAGGCTAACGGATTACAAAAGCTTGGTACCCTTCATGAGCACGAAGGAACTAAACAGACAACAAGTTAGTTGGAGCAAAACCCTCAGCCAGTACGATATCAAAATATTATACAGACCAGGGAAGGAAGGAGGAAAACTTGATCCCTTGACATGAAGAGAAGGAGATGTAATGACATCAGGAGTTGAAAGGATAACCCAGAAGCAACAAATCCTAGTAGCAGGAGAAAAATATTTTGACAAGACAAAGATTGAAGCGATAGAGTTGGTTGAACTCAAAGGAAGAGAAAGCAAAGAAATACTGGAAGCAAGCAAATAAGATAAGAAGTTCCAAATGATAAGAAAAGGCTAAGAAAAAGGAGTCAAAGAGATGCCAGGAATAGAGCTAGGGCTGTGTCAATAGAAGAACAACTACCTATGGTATGAAGGGAAAATCTTGAAACCAGAAAATGAAGAGCTAATAACTAGCCTCATCTAACGACACTATGACTTACCTCAAGTAGGACATGGCAGAACCACTAAAACAATAGAGCTTATAAATCGGAAATGCTATTGGCCCAGGATGAGAGAAATCGTAAAATCATATGTAAAAAACTGTGACACATGTCAAAGAACAAAGGTAGTACATCATGCGCCATACAGACTACTACAACCAAATGAGGCACCTGACAAACCTCGGAAATCAATAGCAATGGATTTCATTATGGACCTACTGAAGTCAGGAAATAATGACAGTATTTTAGTGGTCATCGACCAATTGACCAAAATGAGTCATTTCATTGCCTGTAGGAAAAATATAAATACGAGACAGTTCACCAATCTCTTCATCAAAGAAATATTTAGACTACACACACTACCCAAGGACATCATTTCCAATGGAGGAACCTTGTTCACCTTGGACTTATGGAAAGAAATGACAAACAAACTTGGGATAGAGAGGAAGATGAGCATGGCCTTCAACCCACAGACTGACGGACAAACGGAAAGAACAAATAGAATATTGGAACAATACCTACGGGCATACATCAACTACCAACAAAATAACTGGAATGATTTACTCCCACTATCAGAATTTGCATACAACAATGGATATCAAGAAACAATTAAGATGTCACCATTTTATGCAAACAATGGACAGAATCTTGAATATGAAATGATAGGCCACTTAATGGTGGGAAAAAGAACAAGCAAAGAAGAAATGAGTCAACTACATGAATAACTCAGAGCAGAAATGACAACAGCGCAACTAAGGCAAAATGAATATTATGATCAAAGTACAAAACCAGATCTGAATTTACAATCAGGAGATATGGTTTGGCTATTGCTAGGCCATATCAAAACCACAAGACCTTCAAAAAGGTTGGATTACAAGAAAATGGTACCATTCAAAATCTTGGCAAAAATAGAAATAAATGCTTATAAACTGGACCTCCCACTACAGATGGGTATCCATAACACCTTCTACATGTCACATCTTGAACCATACTTGAACAACCAATTCCCTTCACAAACCAAAACACCTCCACCACATACAGAAATAGATGGTGAATCTGAATACAAACTTGAAGAAATAGCCAAGTGACAATTACACTACGGGAAATTACAGTACCGAGCTAAGTAGACAGGATATTCACCTGAACATGATAAGACATTGTATGCAACAAACAACTTCAATAATGCCCAACATGCAATGGAATGATTCCACCAAGAAAGCCCAGGGAAACCTGGTCAAAGAGGAACAATTGAACAACCAAGAATGGGTCCAATTAGCAGACCTCTAAACCAGAGAGACAACAATCGAATAACAAGAACACAACAGGGACAACAGGACCACATGCTATGACGATAAGTGCCAGATACACGTCAGTAAAATATTAGGGTCAGGATACTGGCCACACGAATACAGTCACTCCTCTCATGAAGAAATGACTTTACCACAACTGAAATCATCGGAACCAATGTCCCAACTGCCAAGGTCACCACTACTATCACTACTATTTCCCTCAACATCACCACCATCGCGAACACCAGAAGTAGAAGATAGTACAGGTCTACCAGAGGTTTCGAGGACGAAACCAAGAAGCTAGGGGGACAAAAAATCCTCCTTAGCCATGGTCAAAAAGAAACAGACAGTACAATGTGGTGATTGGATAGAGGAAGGACCAGAAAAATTGGAGACAATAGAAGACCTATACCAACATATATGAAAAATGCAAAATACATTGGAAGAGGGGGAGGCAGAAACTACAAGGCTAAGGAAGGAACAGGCAATGACATTCAAGGAAAATATAAGACTAAGAGAGGCAGTAATGATGGGAGATATATCAGGAGGACTATTGCACAACAAGATAATGCACCTCAGAAGGGACCTGGGTTTAGAAAAAGAAAGGAGTATGATCAACAGGAGGATGGTCAAAACAATCGGGAGAGAAATAGAGAAATTGATGGACTAGATACAAGAAATAGCAGGCAAATTGAAGGATGAGAGACCATTGGCCTAAAGGGACTTAGCCCATGGGGAAGAGGAAGCTAGTGTTATAAACCTAGCGAGGTAATAGGTTTTCACATAACTCATAATTATGAGGTCATAGGTTTGTAATGATTTCACACACATAATCATTCAGATCAGTGTGAAGTTTCACTCATGACTTGCACTTGTGAGTCATAGTTATTAATTTTGCACACATAACTTATTTAAAGTCATGTGAGTTTTACATATGACTCATACTTGTGAGTCATAGTTTTATATCGATTTGGTTTTGCACATATGACTTAGTTAGAGTCATATGGGTTTCACACATGACCTATTTAAAAGTCATGCAGTTGTTATGTTATGCAGATTGTATGAGTCACAGTTGTGAATCATAACAAGTTATGAATTTATAAGTGGGTTGTGGAAAGCACTATATAAGGAGGAGGATCTGACAGACTAGTTAGTTCTTTATGCAACTATCTAAGTTATTTCCTACACTATATTTTATAATAAAAACCCTTTATGCTCTTTATCACATAGCATCTGTGATACCAATGAAGACAAGTTCCTTATCAAAGGAACTAAAATCAAGATCGATGTTGTACTCTAGGGGTCATTGGACTCAACTAGAAAGATAACATAGGCAAAGGCCTAAGAATGATATAAGTAAGTATTGTTACCTGTTGCATATAACTAATAAGATAGGAATGTTACACTAATAGTCATACAGTGACCAGGCACAAGTTATGTCTATGTGTATTTGCTTGGTCAGAGATTCTACCACATCATCCAAGTGACCCCAGGACTACCTGAGATGCTCTGGACTACCTTTCTTGTATTGCCTGAGTAATTCCTTCACCTCTTATCCATTTTGTATGAATCTGGTACCAAAAGATAGCACTCATCCTAGAACATACCATATAACTTCTCATATATCATATGGACAGCATCTAGCTAGACAGATAGAAATAATGTATGCAGTAATAAAACAACATCTCCACTTGATTCCTTTTGTTAGGAAGAGAGCAACTCAACAATCATACTCCCATGATATGTAGTCTTTACACTGGGGCTGCAGCATAGTGTGAGGACATTTCTGTAAACTCTTGTAGTATTCAGAGCTCTTTAACTCCTCCTATAGTCCCCAAATAGATACCATGTTTAGAGCTACAGATATTACCAGAATGTCCAGCCCATCCAGCCATACACTCTCCCTTGAGCAAAAACCTTCAGACTTCATATCAGGGTAACTCAGACCTTATGTTAGGGCAACTTGGGCCTTATGTCAGGGTAACTTGAGCCTCAGGTCAGGGGAACTCAGGCCTCATATCATGGTAACTTGGCCCTCATTATAAGCATATTTCCCAAGCCCAACTTGTTAGCTTTACCATTAGTACTATGACCTTATAGTATTCTTATGTGTTCAATGTAGTGAACCCAACTAGGCTTACCCATCAACTTCATAGTCTCTGGTAGGGGTGCTAGAACAGTCTATTGTAAGATACTCTGTAGTAGCTCATTATAACGAACTAAGTTAATTCCTAGTTATAACTTTAACAATTTTACAAATACATTCTGTATTAGTTGCCCAATTTATATTGATGAGGTTCCCATATTATTTCAGACTACTTCAATCTTATAAGTTAAGATACAAGGAAAACAATGTTTCAAGAACTGAGTTATTTTAACTGTCTAAAAACTTAGTAAGATATGCAAGGCCAAAGACACACTATTAGGCATAATAGTATTAGGTAAGAATCCCTGAAGAAGACAGCTAATACTGATTACAAGGTCATTGACTGTTGCATGATATAAGAAGCAGAGATCTTATTGGAGATCCTAATACTCTTCTATTTTGGACCTTCCTTACTGACCTATATATATATATCTATATATATATATTTTATTTACTATATAGAAGTACTATCTATATTGTACTATCTGTAAATAAATTCAAAAATTATATAAGATTATCTGATACAATATTTGTTGTTAAGACAAGGATTTGTAAGATGAATTTTTATAATAGGTAAAAAGAAGTCAAAAAAACAAAAGTATAATATATAAAGTACATGGAAGGTATTGAAGTAGATATTATAATATATTATTCATAAAATGATCTGGTATATGATAAACTTGGTATTGACTCTTTAAACATCTAAGAATAGTAGAGTAGAGTACAAGAATCAGTGACAGAGTATTATGTGAGTTGTTTGTAATACCTTGGTAACATAATAACCCCATGACCTAAAATCAGTCAAATGCAAAACTCATATCATTTCTAAATAAATCATGTACGTGAAACATCTTGAAACTCAAATGAGTTATTGTACAACCAAATCAAATATATCAACTATGACTCACACATGTAAATCTTGTGTGAAACTTACATGACCTAATAGGTCATATGTGTCAAAGCCTACCAAACCTATGACATCATAATTATGAGTTATGTAAAAACCTGTTTGCATGCTAGGTTTGTAACACTGAGATCCATATTAGACATTCACATATTATCACTCAATCAACAAAGAACCTTATACTATTACCTGTATTCTGTGACAATCAAGCAAACATAAAGCTTATGAACAATGATATTCATCAAAAATCTCACAATACAGTCAGTGTTAGTTTTTATTGCATAGAAGAACAGATTCTCAATTGGTGGACCACTATTTCACATGTACCTACATCCAAGATGTTAGTAGATAGGTTTACCAAGATTTATAGAATACAATACAAAGAGAAGTTCCTGATGTAGCTTGCCATCATTTGCTCCAATAATTGCGAAGCTTCAGGGTGACTGTTAGAATAATCTGCAGTTGAGAAGTTATGGAAGTCACTTGTCAGATGTTATTATAGGGTGGTGGGTACCTGGAGATGATAAAGGAAGTTTAGGGAAGGTTGTTTCACTTCATCGAAATTACAGGAGTTTGGAAACAAAACTGGGAATTTAGATAGAGATACAAGAATTTAGATAGAGATATGGGAGTTTGGTTTGAAGTACAGATAAGTGTGGAATGGTTGGGAAGATACCTGGAGAAATCTTTGTAGACTATGATAGAAGCTGGTAGGATACTAAAGAGGGTATCTGTGGAGTTGGTGTTCTGATACAATATGTATCACTGTGTCATTTGTCAGTTAGATTTTAGAGAGTGTGTATTTTATCTTTTCTTTTCACTGTACCAATATTATTATTTTTTCTTTCCTAACTATCCTGTACTTGAATAGGAGATACACTGGATTCTTGGTGGTGATAGTGATCATCATTCCTTTCACAAAAGTGTGTCAATCGATAGTGTTCCAATAATACAGTACCTTATGGCTGTAACATACAATATGGGAAAACAGGAATTCACACCAAATATCTGAATACTGGGTAATTGTATGTTGTATTGGTCAATTGTTATACTGAGTTTACACCAATAAGTATTTAGATTGCGCACTCTGGACTTTTGTGGAATTTGCCCTTCAATCAAGTTCATTGTTCCACAGAGCAATAACGTCATACTAGTAACTGCTGCAAATACTTTTAATCTATCTGGGAGTCTTGATTGATATATGATAGCAGGTTGACAGATGGCTAGCACATGCTTATGTGGTTTTACCACTGAGGGTAACCGAGATGTTTGCACTATATTGGCGATTTCTGCAGTGTGTAACTTGAATGGCAATCCAGCATTATACAAGTAAACAGAATTGACAGAGAAACCTCTTTGCAGAGCTGTGGCTTGTTGAATTGGTGTTTTTGAAATGAGAATATGATGGCTTAGAGATCAAGCGAATGGTGCAGATCTATATTGTGTGGAAGAACACCTTGCGATTAGTGAATGGTAATATGGATCAAGCGATACAGGATACAGAAAGGGCTTATAGTACACTAGGCATCAGGCAGTGCTTGGAAAGCACTATGGCTATTGGAATGGAAGTTGTTAGTTCTCTGATAGGATGTAGACCACACTGTATAGTTTTGACTATGTGGAATAGGAGGAACTGAGAACTGACAGGCAAGAAGATGTTATTGTTTCCTTATTCCTGCATTTTCTACACAAGATTAACTCTCCTGCAGCTTAGTTAGTTTTCTGTTTCTCCTGAAGCCATTACTCAGTGCTTACCATTTACATATACCTCTTCGCCTCTTTGATTCACCCCTGAACACCTTCCTAGCACAACTACTCTACTGAGTTGCCATGCATAGTTCTCATCAGTGATGTATACTAACAAGACAAATCAACTAAGGAAAGCACGACCAACTTAGTCTTTAATACTATAATACAAATCTACTTCCAGATGGAACTCCATTCCAAACTTGACAGGAAAATGGATAAAAAGAAACCCTGGCTGACCAAAGCTCCATATCAGTATTTTGAAGTTTTGCATTTCCTACTATATATTTCACTCAACAATCCGATTTGGTACAATGAATAATACCTGTAATTAGAATAACTACAGTGATAGAGAATTCCAAGCAAAAATCAAAAGAGGAAATCAAAAGTATGCCATAGTTGAATTGTCACCATCTGCCAGTACAATATCTCCAATTAAATATATCAACAATCATTTCGCATAGCAGCCATTGGGGCATCTATGCAGACGAGAAAATACACAAAAGTAGATGAAAGTTTTAAGCTCAGCTGTCAGCAATAATGTAGAAAGTATTCATAAATCATTGAAACTGAATTATCTTGCGTGCCAGAAAAACATTTCTCAACAAAACAACCAATCCAGCAATCATGCCTATCCACATACATAAGAAAGGTGTAAGGTGTCTTGGCCTTGACTAGATATTATTTTGCTATAGAGAATTTCCAATCTTCGCAATAAAAATAAAAAAAAAAGTTGTTTTGGCAAGGTGGGCAATTAAGAGTATACCTTAGCCTGAACTATGCATATTCTGCTACCATGTACCTTACTTGAATAGAGTCACTGCCTGTAATAATAAGTAAAAAGAAAGAAATAGGTTGATATACTTAGTACTGATTGCAATAACTTCCCAGCGGAGAGTATAATATCAGGACTATCAGGTCTTAAAGGCTTACAAACTCTATCTCCTCTGCACCTCCTGTGATTCTAATTAATTTCTTAATTAAGGATAACTCAACACTGTAGAAATATATCAAATTTTACCCATCTAATCCCTGATTTTGAGGGGGTATAAATCCTATCCATTGTTTCTTTTCTTACCTTTGAGCATTCATTCCTCTCATCTATCTTCAAGTCTACCCTCTTGAGGTCACTATTCTTACCTTCTAACTTCACTTAATGTAGGTGATACCCTTCCTTTCTACCTTTCACTTTGCCTTGCTTAGTAAACTCTATGGCTTATAACATCCATTCTTTTACAAATAATAGCTGTGAATACAGTCCACACTAGAAGAAAACAGTTCAACAGGCCATTATTGTTTTCTCAATTCCCCTCTCCTTTAATAGGCTACCTAGTTAGATATGAGTACAGTTATCATGATCAATAGTATGATCAGATTTGGGTCTGCTTCTGTATGCTCTCTCTTATCTCTGAGTTCATCAGCTAGTAGCCTACTACTACCTTAATTTTACCCTCTATTACCTCTACTTTCTTAAGATCTCCTCCAGTAGTGATGCTATCTATTTCTCCTAGAATAAAGAACTACAGGATAGATGCATTAATAGATTTTGACAGTTTCAGACAACAAATCAAGTTTATAACCTACGGCTCCATTCTTCTCCCTTCTATTATCATCTATGGTGAACTCTTCTTTACATCCCACAGCCTTATCATAAGTGTTAGATTGCCTCTTAGAGCTTTAGTTCTGGGTTACTCACCCCTCATAGATGTCCCAGAATCTTGTAAGAATATTTTGTCATACCAGCCCATTAGGGTACTTCGATATAGATTATTTGTATACCTTTTCTTTATTTGAGATCTTGCAGTCAATTTTCCTACTGCATCCTGCATTTTCTCAGTGTGACTTCTCTCTGAGGTTTCCTTATTAATTCAGAGTTATGTTTTTCTCAGGGGTAGATGTGGTATTGGTTTTACAACAAAGAAACTTTGAGCAATATTTTTTTTCCCTATGTGCAAGTTAAAATATTTTTGAGAGGAATGTATTTCTTTCACTATAGCTAGTAGTGTATGTAATTCCTTATACCTTAACAGCTAATATATAAGTTAGAAAAAAAAAGATGATTCCTCTTGGCCTGATTTTATGAGTTTGTATGTGCTGGATATTAAGCTCCTTACAATACATTTATTTTTATAGCCTGACCTGGTTCCTTTCATTCTAGATATATTCAGCTCTAAAAGTCTTGGCAGTCTCTGAGTACCAAGAAATGGTATATTATTTTGAGAGTCCAAATCCAGTTGCATATTTTTACTGCTTTAGTAGATATTTTTACATGATCAAAATGACTGTTGATGATTGAATTTTGCTGAACTAGAAGATTAGGAGATTGCATAACTTTTATATATAAACTTTGGATGTATAGTACTTGGGTGACTAGTTAGCAAATTGTATGGTGAAAGAGTTATACCAGGTGATGGAAAGTGTGGAAAGCGTGCAAAAGTGGAAAAAAATGGCATAAAAGGAAGCTTCAGAATAAAGAATTATTGGAAGACAAGGGGATAGTTCATTTTGGAGGATTTTAATATAAATAGTTGAGAAATTAGGATAGATTGGAAGGAGTGCAGAGGATAGAAGAGATTGGTTTTTTCTTTTTTCTTTTGGCACTTGTTATACATTTTCTACATAAGATTGGTTGAATTGAATCATGATTTTGTTTTCCTTCTGCATTAAAAGAGCATCTACTATCTGTGTTGTGTTTGTTTGTTGTTCCTATGATTTTGATAGGCTTGACTATTCTTTCCTTTCTTCATTTTTCTGTTTTTTCCTTTGGTGCTCTGAAATGGGTAGTCAATGTTACCATACCATGATGCTGTTATCTTTTGTCTCTTGAGGGTCAAGTTTGTTGCTTTTCTTTACCTTTTTCCCTTTAAATGGCAGTCACTGTAAAGGTTTTCACTTTCATGGGCGAGAGTAGGGACTATCTGAAAAGCATGGAAGATTACCTTGAAGATATTGAAGCAACTACCTGGATCTGGAATAGTTATTGTGCTCCTCATATTGTTATTGATGCTGAACCTACTGACAAGACCAAGATAAGTTTCTTATGTCAAAACCTTAGAAGACAAGATGATGCCTGACACTGGTGGCATTATGTCGGGGAGGATTTGAAGATGTTTGACCGGTCTGAGATCAAGTCAGTGTTTATCAATCAAAATGGCAGTAAAGTTACTCAAGCTGCAAACCTCTTCAAAGTACAGAATGAGATTATCTGTATGGTTAAGGGAGAGCATTAGCACATTACTGACTATGTTTGTGAGGTCAAAAGGTTGTCTTGCTGGATTCCAAATGAGATGGATTCCCTATTAGGCATCTCTTTTATTAGAGGGATCAAAGACAAGAACCATAGGGAAAGAGTCTCTTTTGATTTGAAAGATTCTCCTAACTTCATCTTTGTGCAGGCTCTTTGTCTTGTGAAGGCTGTCTATTGTATAACTGGTAAGGTAGACCCTTTCAAGCCAAAAAAAATTGTTGATAAATGGGAAAGGGAGTCAGAATGGCAAGAGGTATAAGAAGGATAGAGTACATATGTATATCCCACCTGGGAGTAGGCCAGTGTATGTCTAGGCTGCCATAGTAAAACTAATACAAAACTAGACTCGGATACAAGTTCCTGCAAAGAGCATATGGCTATTGACTTTCCCAACTCCGTCTAAGCTTCCAAACTTTCAAGAAGAGTTAAATACGAAGATGAGAAATTTCTTGTCAATGAGAGGTATTCAGCCCACAAGTATGCTACCTCTGGTAACCACTAATAATCTTTCCCCTATTTGACCTTGCTAGCCTGGAGGATATCACAGTCGATATAGATCTACTATCATCTGTTACAATTGTGCAAGCCATGAGCCTTGCTCCAATGACTTTCGTAACTCTCCCCTTCCTGTTTATAAGTGTCAGAAAATAAGTGACAATGATAGAATAGAAAGGCAAAGTCATGATACCTATAACTACAAGAGAGAGTCACCAGTTACAGGCTCTAATCTTGTCATAGTTCCACTCCAGTCAAGGAGAATGATCTGACAACATGAACAAAAAGATTCAAAACTCTATTGGAGCAAATGTAGCAGATGCAGCAAGTATGTACACCAGAAGTATAGAGCATGAGTTAACCTTAAACCTGGGAGTATGTTCCACTAGTCTTGTGAGGATAGGACCCACAACTTCCTGTTGCAGCAGGTGTGATGGCTTGCTCAACCGGCCAAAGAAATCTCAGTGAAGCTTACAGGATAGCAGCTCAGATTCGTGCAGTGGCCACAATTTTAAAGAAAGCCCTTGTCCAAAAAGAGCATGGGTTAAAAACTTAGACAAGGAGGAAGCAGAATAGCCATACAAGCAGGTGAGGTAAAGGATTTCAGAAAATCAAGAAGCATCTCCCCATCTTACTCAGATGCAGAGAGCTCAAGACCCTGCCACAAATCTAGTGAGGAATGAAGAAGCACAATTCCTAAACTCTGGAATGCAGACAGAGAAGATACTAGGAAAAGTACCTGAGGACAAATTTCTGGCACTCCCAATTAACAGGATGAAAGGTGAATGCCAGTATTTGATTGAAGAAGCACTCGTGGGGTCAGGGTTAAACCCAGTTATCACACTTCCACAATTATTAGCCTATTCTCTATGGTTGTGGAGAGATCTCATAGAGTTACTTCATTTTTCATTACCCACAGTGAGGAAGAAAACGGTAGGTGATGCAGAATCATCACCCACTACTCTGGTTAGAATTACATTCAAACTCACAATATTACCTAAGCTCTTCAGTGAGGCAGCTCTAGATGAAGGGACAAAGACAGACTGACAATACATTCAGGCCTGGGTAGGAGATCAGAAGATTCCAGATGTCATTGTAGATAGTTGCACAATATTAGAGCAAATTTCCAAAGAGTTAGTATGGAGGCTTAATTTGGTCTACAATCCAGTAGATGGTATGGCAATTAAGCAGGCAGATGATCACTTGATTCCATTACAATTCTATATTTGACTGGATATTGTGATTGTGTGAGTACAAGCATAGGTAAAAGCTTTGAAGTAGAGGTCACATATTTCTATCAGCTTCTCCTCTCTCATTGTTTATTGAGAAGAGTCAAGGCCATTGAATATCACACTATGCAGACTCTATTCCTGGAGGGCAGTGATTTTGTCTGCCATTATACCTCCATAATACTGATGGCCAAGAGACAGCTGAAACAGAATCCCAAAAATGAGGTTTTGTGTTTGTCTCTACTTGAGGTTGATGATGAGGAGGCTGAAGAAGTTATAAAGACCTTGCTTACCGAATTGGACCATTGAGAGCTGGTGAGTACCATTATCCTAGTTTCAGGGGCCTAGACAATGCATATGTGACTCTGGGGTCAAGGAGAAGAAGAGAGTAAGGGATGTGGAAATGGAATTTTGGAAGATTCAGAAGACTATAGTAGAGAGAAAGGTAGAAGAGTGGGGTTGAAGATGGAAGAAGAGGCCGAGAAGGAGATAGAATTCATTAGAGATATAAGAAAAGGAGCGGTCCAGAAAGGTACTCATGATGACTATGCTTATGAGAAATAAGGTACATCTATTTCCAACTATAAGGGGACCAATATCGGGAAAATTAGTAGGAACAGAGCTGGAAGGAGAAGACATAAAAAAGTAATTTACTGAGAGCAAGATAAAGATTGGAACACAGCTTTCAGCAGAAGACTCAGCAAGAGCCAAGATACTAATGTACATATGGTGTGAGATTTTTGAAACTGATTCACTGCAGGTAAAGTAAACAGTTTTCATTGATCATACAATTATTCTATTACTCAGAGTAAAGCTAACTAGAGCCCAAATTCCTCTATGCAAAAAGGAGGAAATCACCTTCTGTCAGAAGCTCCTCCTAAAGATGAAGGAAGTATGTCCCATCTTTAGGTGTAATAGTGCTTGTTATGCAAGGAGAAAGTTTGTTTTAAAACTAAATGCTAAAGACAGACCTCCTGGTGGTCATTTAAGAATGGTTTAGAACTTCATTCCACTGAACTGAGTTAGCGGGAAGTCATGTTATCCTTGCTCAAGGATCGAGCAGATTGTACACATGGTTTTGAAGAAAGGGAAAAGGTTCTTTTTTACTGTTGATGCAATTAACTCGTATTAGGCTATACTAGTCTGAAAGGGTGACAAGCATAACTTTGGTTTTTTCAAGCCTTATGGTATGTATTATTATCTGGTGATAGAGTGAGGACTAACAGGAGGAATAAACCTTTACTCCCAGTTCTGGGATTTGATCTTTGGTGTAGTACTAGAGGCCCTTAGTAGCAGGAGCATGGAAGCAATGAAGATGCAAATAGGAACTATTTTACATGAGGCAGCTACCTTGATTAGTGATCAAGGCAAGGTAGCATTGGGTGAGATGATCGATGATAGTTATGGAAGCACAGAAACATTCAAAGATATGTTTAAGTTTCTGCATGAACAATCTTTCCCTCACTATGCATGTGGCCCAATGTACTTGAAGGGCAAAAAGTATCACTTCTTTGGCAGCTGAATGGTGTTTGTCAGTCTGGAAGATGGTAAAAAATTGACTCCAGCCATCACTGAAGAAGAGGGATACTATTCTATGATGGTCCACATCAACTAGCTTTGAAGAAGTAGAAGCATTTTGCTTTTTGACTCCTTTTCTACACTATTTTATTCCTAGGAGAGTGGAACTGGTCCGAGTCTTGAAGTATAGCTTGGAATACTATAGGAGCACTGTGAAAAACAAAGTGGTGGAGGGAGACTTTGACTGGATGGCTGAGAAGCAGGTACCCTTTCAGGCTATCAAACAGGCAATTGCAAACAATGTAATGGTAGTACATGACCCAAACTCACAGTATCACCTAGCTGTAGACACTACTAAAAGGGGACTAGGGCAGTTCTATTTCAACTTGCCAGTAGTGACACTGACATTGAGGCTTCAAATTTGGTACCACATTGGAAGGCTGAATGAACTGTCATGTTTATATCTTTCAAGCTTGCAGATACAGAAACTAGGTATTCGAACTCAGAAAGAGAGGCTCTTGTATCATCCACTGTCTGGCTGAATTTAGGTAGATGGTTATTGCCTCTGAGTTTCTGGTGTTAGGATATACTGATCATGAGTCCTTGTGAGTTTTTCTTACTGGCATAGATAATGATGCTCATAGAAGGATTGCAAAGTCACAAGAGAGGCTTAGAGAATACAAACTCAAGCTTCTTCATCGCTCAGCCACTACTCACTTCATGGGGACAGCTGATGCCCTTTCGAGATTATCAACAAGGTAGTTACAATCTCATGTTGCTGAGGACTCAGAAGCCCTTGAGGTAGTTGTTGCAGTAAAAGTACTCAAACAGGGTCACATCACTCCAGTGGGAACCAGCATGAGTTCTGTGCTTATAAAAAGTACATTGCTACATCCTTTATGAGGTGACAGACCCTTCGGGTAACTCTGTTGTGGCTAGCCACCCAATAGGTTCAGGAAAAGCACAGGAGAAGTGGAAAGAGAGGAGGAAGCGAGAGGAGAGAGAGAAGTATAGTGGGTCAGAGTTAGAGGATGAGAAAGTGGAAATGGTAAAGGTGATAGTGGCTGAGCCAAATTGGAAAGAAGGTGTTTTGACTATGGAAAATGGTAGGGAAGTTAGAGAAGTAGCTTGGGAGGGGGATAGGAATCAGAGCTTACAGGAGATAGTGACTGACCTGAGGTGGAGATGCTGGGAGCAATGGATAGATTCCAGCATTTATGGGAGCATAGTTCACCTCAGGCTGGAGGTGCTGGACAAGTGTTTACTTGTTGGAGTAAAGGTTTTAATATTAGGTCAAAATAAGTAACAGGTTTTAGAGAGGCAGATCAGGAGGTATATTATGGCTGAGGGAAAGGAAATGGGGTTGTTTTATCAGAAGAAGGATGGACAACTGGCATGTTGTTTGCTGGAAAAAGAGGTGGAAAGGTACTGAGGGAGTTTTATGAAATAAATAGTCACCTTGCTGTGGGAGTAACTAAAGGTCATGCACACAGAAAGGTCTACTGGCTAACTTGAACACGAGACATTGATCAGTGGGTTACCTCATGTGACTCCTGCCAAAGGGTTACAAGATGCCAGCACATTGGTAAAAACAAGACCAATTATCCAATTCAGGCTGCTGGACATGATTGGGATGGACTTTGTCAGTACAATCAACCCTCCTTGTCAAGCCACCAGAACTGTTTACACCCTAATTGTCATCAACTACTTCTTGAACTTTCTGTTTATGATTTGACTCCCTAAAGCAGATCAGAGATCCATGATGTCTGCTCTCCTGCACCGAATAATACCTGTGGTTGGATGGCCATTGACTGTTTACCCAGACAATGGGACACATTTCACAGGCCAGCTGATTCAGAAGATATGAGAATACTATTGGTCATTTATTTTCCTTTTGCGATCTCTCACCCACAGTATGTAGGATTGAGCGAACAATATATACAGATGCTGGTTGGACACATCAGACTCAAGTGCATTTTGATTGGCAGGGAGAAAAGTAGGGGCTTCACCTCCAACATGCAGTGTTAGATATTAACACCCACTGTATTTGCCTTGATGAGTATACACCATCGGATATTCTCTTGGGCTTCAACACAGCTACAACAAGGTAAGAGTCAATGGGATCCATAGAATGGGCTAAGCAATTTGTGGATCCACTGTCACCGCATATGAGGAAAGAATTACACAAAGACTAGGACTCCTCGATTCAAACCCTCTTCGATACCCACAAAGAATCAGGAGCAATTGCACTTAAGAGGCTCATGAAGTCTCATGATCAGATCATTCAAAAACAGTCTCTTGGTTTCTGGAAACCTGAAGCCAGAGACCTAGTCCTGATCAAAGATATGCAATTAGTGAAGGATAATGGTCAGAAGCTAGAGCTATGATGGTCGACTCTAAGGCTGCTAGAAAGATTTTCTACCTCCAGGGTTAGTAGTCATGTTTGACAGTTACACGATCCTCCTGGAATCACCAAGAGATTTCACCTTGATGACCTGCTACTATACATTTAGAGAGGGAACCAGACATAAGCTAGGAACCTTGTAGCACTGCCAGTGGTTCATTATTCACAGGATGAATTGGGTGATCAAAAGGGGAGCTTTGTAAGCCATCAAAGACCCTTCAATTTTACAGACATTGGGGGGGGGGGGGTTTAGTTGATCAGTGGAGAAGTTGTGTGATGAGAAAGATGAGAGTTAGTAGAGGGATTGGTTTAGTTTGAGTTTTAGCTATGGATGTCAGTTCAACATCAAAGGGAATGGGGGTGCATCTGTGAGGGTCAAAATCCAGCTGCATATTTTTAGCACTTTGGGAGCTATTTTTACATGATCCAAATGACGGTTGGTGATTGTGTTATGTTGAGCTAGAAGATTGGGAGATTACGTAACTTTTGTACATAAACTTTGGATGTATGGTTGTTGAGTAACTAGTTAGCAAATTGTATGATGAAAGAGCTAATCATGTCAAGGTTGTGGCGTGTAGCTGCAACCCCCACATGTTCACTGGCTCACAACTGGGGGCACTACTTCAGAGTGCCTGACATCTCAATGTAACTTTGTGGCTCACCATCACTTTGTGGCTCAATACAGACTTTTTTTGTGTAATATAATATTTTAAAGTAAGACTTTTATTTTATATGAGTTTCCACAACCTTGCTTGTTGCTTAATGCCAGTAACTATTAACTTGGATATTTTCTTTTTATATGCTCATACAGTATGTCTAGCCTTTGCTTGATCTTTGATCTCATTTAGGAAAGGCTTAAGTGCTGCTTAATCTGCCTTCTTTTTAGCATTCTGAGCCCTACATAACTGTATTTCTGCTTTTTCTACCTCTGCATCCTCCCTCCTTTTCACTATTTGACATGCATCAGAGACATATAAGACACCCCCTTTTTGTACCTGTCTCCCACTTTGTACTCTCTGTTATGTATTTCTTGCTTCCTCAGCTGCTCAAGTATATTCTATATATTCCATAGCCAATGCACCTGACTGTGCCAAGGTCAGACCACCTACTAGTACCACCATCAGTCTTTGCTGAAAGACTGGTGAGAGATCCCTGTCCTCATTTAGTAATTGTTCACCTTGGGTCTTCAGACTAGCAATGGTGAGAGGAATGCTAGAGGAAGGTGAAGATTCAGAAAAAGAATTTGGTATTTATGAGAAAGTAACAGCTGCTTCCCACAATTTGGATATTACAATATCAGGATTGTAGGGAACTAGGCCAGTAGCATGGAAGGCTGATCGAATTGTGGAGGGCTTGAAGGTTTACTGCCTGATGGTATCAATAATATCCAAAAATTCAGATTTGTCAAAGTTTCTAGAGCTAGTATGGGTAGCAGCTTCCACTGCCTCAGCATAGTAATGCTTATATGTCTGAAATATGACAACATCCAAGGGTTGAAGAAGATGGCTTGAATGGTGAGGGAGGCAGCATACAATAATCTTATACACAACAGACAGCACAAAGCAGGATGCAGCTCTAAAAGGGGGTGTCTTATATCCCTCTGATATATGTCAAATGGTGAAAAAGAGGGAGGATGCAGAGGTGGAAAAAGCAGAAATACAGTTATGTAGGGCTCAGAATGTTAAAAAGAAGGTAGTTTAAGCAGCACTTAAGCCTTTCCTGAATGAGATCAAAGATCAAGCAAAGGCTAGATGTACTGTATGAGCATATAAAAAGAAAATATCTAAGCTAATAGTTACTGGCATTAAGCAACAAGCAAGGTTGTGGAAACTTATCTAAAATAAAAGTCTTACTTTAAAATATTATATTACACAAAAAAAGGCTGTGTTGAGCCACAAAGTAATGGTGAGCCACAAAGTTACATTGAACTGTCAGGCACTCTGAAGGAGTACCCTGGGTTGTATGCCAGCCAACATGTAGGGGTTGGGGCCACACGCTACAACCTTGGCATGATTATGTGAGGTGATGATGGAAAAGGCAGGAAGGGCAAAAAAGTGGAAGAAAATAGGATAAAAGGAAGCTTCAGAAGAAAGAATTATCAGAAGACAATGGGGTAGTTCATTTTGCAGGATTTCCACATAAATAGTTGGGAAATCAGGATAGATTGGAAGGAGAGCTGAGGATAGAAGAGATTGGTTTTTTTTTTTTTTAGGTTTTTTTTAGGTTTTTTTTTGGTACTTGTTATAGATTTTCTACATGAGATTGGTTGAATTGATTACGATTGTTTTCCTTTTGCATCGAGAGAGCATCTACTGTATGTGTTTTGTTTGTTTGTTGTTCCTACGATTTTGATAGGCTTGACTATTCTTTCCTTTCTTCCTTTTCCTGTTTTTCAGTATTCTATAATGGTGGGTTCCCCTAACAACGGACGGAGCAAAAGAAAAGACGGAAACAATGGGAATAGGTTTTAGGGCAAAGGACACTCACAGGTGGTGATGTGTGATTCGCACACAGGTTATTACTTGTATTCAAAGACATCCACCCTTTCGAACAGTGCCTACATCACCAAATCAATCTCATTTTAACCACTTTCAACGAGACTACAAGTATCCAATTTCGTATTTGATAATTCTTTGAAACCCTGCTTTCCAAAGCAATATTTGAAATTCCAAATTTGAGATTGTGGCATGTCAAACGGCCCTAAGTCACCTCGATAGCACTGCAGCAGCTGAACATGAGACAGCCTGTAGTCACATCCCTTTCTCCCATTTTTCAACATCGTCCAGCTACTCCTCTACTAAAGTGAAGCAATTTTCCTCCTCTTACCATCTATCCCCTCATTCTTTCTCACAGACATAGTCTTAATAACCATCTCCCCTCATCATACTTTTAGAACCATTCTACGGTACACCTACTACTCTGCCATCACGTTCCAATTCTCAGACGTTTACATCAAGCAGTATCCCCCAAAAACCTCTGCCATACCTGCATCAACCAACTCTCTGCGATTTGGTGAGGTCACTCGTCCGATGGCACCTACCTTTGTACCTTCTAGCTCGCCACTTCCTAAAAGAATTCTATCATTCCCAACGCAATGCTTCCCTCATAAGTCTCTCCTCGTTTGATCATGAACGATTCTAAGGTGGTGGATGAAGCACCAAAATTGGAATTTGAGGACAGTTTCGACTGTCGTAATGATCTTTGCTACGGGCCGCCCTCGAGAGGGAAGAACTGTCGAGCTATGCTACACCAGCAGTCCTAGGATCTTTTGTAGAAGAAAATAGTTTGAAGAACTTGAAAAACCGCTGTCACTAACTGTCTCTTTTAGATTCTTACACTGTTGAAGATCAGTTGCTTGATAAAGCGGAGCAAGAAATGTTGCCCGCGGCATGCACATCTCACACCGCATCTGGGTCCTTTGGGTTTATGCCGCATCCTCCGGCTCCTGGCGCTCGGGAAGAGGCGGAGAGGATTTAAAAGAACAAAAGGGTTTTTGCTTGGATAGACGCCGTCATTATCTCCACAGGTCATTTGTCGGAAGCTATGACTACGACTTCTGCAGTGACTGGTGATTTGATTTATCTTTTTACTACCAATTGGTTTGTTGCCAGGAGCTCTCCTAGAGTTTTACATTTAGCCTTGGTTCACCAGCTTCCGGCCCCAATTCGGGCGGATCCCAATTTGAGATCTTGATCTGCGATCTCAACTGCGACTACTCAAGCCTCCTATTTCACTACATTTAAAATATACCATGATTACGACAAGCTTAAACTCAGCTCCTCCTACCCGTGATCTGTTACAACAGGATTGGGGCAGAGATGCTTTGTATTGTGCAGGAGGGGGAGGTCCCAATCATTCTTATCGATGTCTCATAGAATCATAACCAAGCCACAACTCAGAGATATCGGGCACCTTAACAGCTGGAATCCCCCCTCATCTGAGAGATGCACCCCAGTATCCTCCTATTCAAATTGAAGTGGGGCGTATACGTAGAGTGGTAAATTCAGCTCCCTAGGAAGCTAAACTGGAGCGAAAGAATGCGAGGACGCTAATCTTAGGCCCTCTTATTTCCGCGAAAGCTCCATTGTATTTTGAAGTTGGACATGGCGCCTGGGCCCGCTGGGTCACCGAGAATGTGACGGAAACCAGCGTTTCATCACCTACCTCCTGATGGAGTAATCCCATTGTGGTATATTAGCATTAGTTAGGTTTGGGGCATAGCGAGGTTGGATGTCCCGAGAGAGGACGGTTTTCCTTTGATATCTGTGATGGGTCGCTTGGCCACCACAGTCTGTATTTGGTTAGAGATTCGTTCTTCTTCTAGGTACATAGCATCACTATCACCAGCAACAACAATGAACATACATTCTCCCCTTTTTCCCTGGTCCCTTTTTCCCTTTGGTGTCCTCATCAGTTTCCCCAATGGGAGACCATTCCAATTGTGCCATATTGATATCACCATCAGGTTATGAGCCTAGGTTAGCAAAAATAATATTTTCATTTAGATATTTTAATTTATTCAGGTGAAAGTTTTCTAATGTTTATTCAAAAAGTTTACTCTAACCCCCCCCCTTCTATCCTAGACTCATACATTGCAATACCAGATCTTAAAGTAAAAAGACAGCATGAATGAACAAGCAGGTTCATTATCATTGGTTGGGAGGAGCTTCAACAAACTTGATGTAAGTAATCACCAGATGTGGGTAATGAGGATGACTGACTATCTCCAATGTGAAGGTCCCTGCAACTTGACGATTGAGGAAGAGGAAATTCTACAGAAGTCAGATGAGGATGATAAGAACTATGAAAAGAAGTTAGAGAAGTATCAGGCACAGTGACAGTAGATAAAGAAAACGATTGGAACACTCCATCTGGCAATGACAGATGCAATACCTGTATTCTACTATAGCACAGTTTGGAATACATTGGTGAAAATATAGCTAGATGTAAATACTACATATGAGATGACCCTATTATAAAACTTGAACCACCTCCAAAAAGAACTTTACAAGTGTAAACTACAGGATGCTTATACAGTACTCAAATACCTCAACTCGATAGGAGAACTTCATGATAAGCTTGTGATCTGTGGGCAGCCACCAAGTCATGGACAGCTTATTTTCTACATTTTCAATTGTCTGCTAAAGACTGCAGAGTAGAAGACTTAGATAATGGTAATAAAGGAGTCTCTCCCTTCTCTGACAATGATCACAGGCTATCAGAAGTTAAAAGATCTTCTCACTGCCTATGAAGTGGAGCTTTACAGAGAACAAACTCTTAACCAGAGACAAGCACCCTTTTCTCAGAACAAGAAAGACAGTCCTAAACTTGACAATCATTCTCATCAAGTGAATAATCCAATGAGATACAATCAAGGACATACTCATAGGCTATCACAATTCACCAGGAAGTGCCATGGCTGTGGAAGGATTGGGCACAAGGAGGTTGACTGTTGGTATAGGGGATGAGAGGATAGATCAAGTAAGTGAGCAAGAAGAGCAGGACAAGGCTTCAGAGGAAGACCTGAGAGAAGAGATCATGCTAGAATAATGGAAGATCGAGTCTGGCTGAGTGAAGAGTCAGAAAGGGCCCAAGGAGAAATGGAGGATGTCAGACGTAAGGAAAGAGAAGTGGTAGAGAAGGTTCTCAGAGGAGTAGATAGTGGAGTAGATATCAGAGATATTGTTGGAGATGGAGGAGAAGATGTTGAGTGTGTTGTCAACTTTTGTTGTACTAACCACATGACTGGGTATTGTTATGTTTTTATTGAGAGTAGTCATATCGTTCTACCAGCTAGACAACAGCAAATGATAACTGCCACTGGAGAACTCATTTCACCTCCAGGAATCAGAACCATCTAGACAAACGTTTGGACACTCAACTGAGGATGAGAGTATTTATTAATCACTGATGTACTCCATATCACTGGAGTAGTGAAAACCAGCCTAATATCTATTAGCCAACACCTGAAAAAAGAGAGATGAAAATTGTTTTCACAAAAGAGGAAGTTGAGTTCTATCAAGATGGAACTTTGATCATGACAGCGAAGAAAGCAGACAATTTGTATAAACTCCTGCAAGTTGATGATTCCAAAGACTTGGGTTTTCATGTTAGCTTAAAAGACACTTCTATGATGATACTTTGGTGTTAAAGGCTTGGGTACCTAGACTCTCTACTGCAAAGAAGATAAGCAATGTGGGATTAGTATGTGGGATGCCTTATTTACAAGTCAATACCTTTGAAAATCATTGCACAATGTGTCCCACAGGAAAGATGATATGAATGCCATTCAAACAAGTAATTTTGAACACTAATGTACTATTAGAACTTATCCATTCTGACTACTGTTGTCCTATGCAGTACAGGTCAATAAGTGGATAAGGTTAATTTATACCCTTTGTCGATGATCATACTAAGTTCATGGTGGTATCTTTTCTGAAGTCGAAAGGTGAAGCTATGGGCTACTTTCTGACCTACAAAGCAACAGTTGAGAAGTTCCATACTGGTGATAGAAAAGGGTATCCGATAAAGGCACTGAGGACAGATGTTGGAGCTGAATATGCTGATATGGAGTTCAAATGAGAGTTGAGAAGATGTGATATCAAATGGCTAGTAACTGTCCTATACATACCTCAGGAATATGGAGCAGCTGAGAACAGCAACTGTGTCCTTGTGAAGAGAGCAAACATACTCTTACAGTATGCTTGTGTACCCAAGAGGTTCTGAGTAGAGGCACTTCTCACCATTATATATTTGAAAAATGTTTCTATAACCAAAGAAACCCACAAGATCCATGTCATACAGTATGAATTATGGTTTAGATCAAAAGCCGGATATCAAGCATCTACATGTTTGGGGTTGTACAACCTAAAGTTATATATATCCAGCAAACCAAGTTGATAAGAAGTACGATTTGAGAGCAGAAAAGCTAATGTTTATCAGTTACACTCAAATGACCAAGCAATATCACCATTATAATGGAAACAGGAAGAAGCTAATCTTGTCATGTAACATCACTTTTTATGAGAATAAATCTTATTCTAGACTGACGAATCAGAAGATTTTTTTCCCTTTTACAATGGAAGAAGAAACCCCATCTCACTTACTAAGCTCAGAACCAGGTCTGTAATTACCATTACTGCCACCACCACTGTCGATGGAAGTTGATAAACCCCAAAACCCAAGACCCAGTGGGAGAGGCCTAAAATTGACTGGATGGAGTACCCATACTGAACAAGAGATCAGGACTAGTCTAGGCTCTTACCGGAATGGAAGAGAAGGATGCAGAAGAAGAAGAGTTAGAGCTGAAGGGGAACAGAGTGGAGAGATAGGAGGTAGAGCAGTAGCTGATGTAGGGAGTAATGAGAGAAATAGAAGCAGTAATGAGAGTTGCCAAGATGTCAGCAATCTGAGAATTGATACAGCACTCATGGTCACAAATAGACCAGTGACTATTAGTGCAGCCTTGAATGGTGCAGATAGAGATGTGTAGATTGATGCAATTAACTCTGTCTTGGTATCTATAGAGGCATATGATATATGGTAAGTTTTGAAACCTACGAAGACTACACACAGACTACAAGCAATATTGTCATGGATGATGCTTCAAGAAAAGCTAAAAGAAGATGGGTAAGTTGCCTGATACAAAACCTGTCTGGTAGGTCATAGTTTTTGACAATGTCCTGTTATGGATTTATTAGAAATGTATAGTCCAACAATCTCATTCCCAGTGTTTTGGATGGTCTTGTCAAAGGTGGCAGCTGAGGACAAGGAAATAGTACAGCTGGATATCGTGACAGAGTTCCTCAAAAGTAAGATAGAGGAACTGATTTACTTATAACTACCCAAGGAATTTCAAGTTTCGTCAAAACAGAAGGTTGTACTACAAGAAGAAAAAGATGGGAAGAAAGCCAAAGCGGCCCCAAACACCATAGTTCAGCTCAATGGAGTCTCTATAGTCTTAAGCAAGTGGGTTGCAATTGGTACAATACACTCAAATGCAATCTTGAGATAGAGATGGGTATGGTACACTCAAGGTTTGAAGCTGGTATCTACAAGATGAAGTTTAGTGCTACAATTATTGTCTGGGTAGACAACATACTTCTTGTCAGAACAAAAGAAGAAGTTGCACAGATGAAGTTCATGATAGATGAATGGTTTAAGGTGAAAGACCTTCGAAAAATAAAATCTTTCTTAAGTATTTTGGTTGAATGAGATAGAAAAGACTGACAAATCTATCTTAGCCAAGGCAGGTATCTAAAGCAGTATCTTAAAAGGTTTTAGATGGAAAGCTGCAAGGGATGTATGATACCCATGGATGTCAAGAGCAAGTTACATAATCGAATGGGTGAGGAAGAGGTGGTATATAAGTAGCTCTATCAAGAAGCTGTAGAATGTGTTACGTATACTGCATTAATGACAAGACCTGACATTGCTTATGTGAGTGTGATGGTTGGACAGTTTGGATCAGATCCCTTGATGCTACACTTGTTAGATATGCAAAGAATACTACAATATATCCACCAATCACAAGGGTTTTACCTATGTTTTGGAAAGAGGAACAATAGAGGTATTGGGGGAGAAGTTGGACACTACCTAAAGAATATGACAATTGTGATATATGCAGAGGCGGACTTTGTGAGAGAAGTTGATCGCTTGTAGTCTATGAGTTGTTTTGTTATCCTAGAACAATTTGGATCCATTATTCATTGGAAGTCCTACTGACAAAAGACTCTTATGAAGGCTACTACTGGTGCCAAATTGAATGCAACATCATTTGCAGTGGAGGAAGGTATACGGCGTAAAAGATTAAAGCAGGAGTTGTGTGGAATGGTTGAATAGTTGGAAAACCCAGTTGTTTCTGTGTTCAATAATAACCAAGTATGTATTGCAAGTCTTAGAAATATGCAGTTTAGGCCTCCAATGTGGCATTTAGGTGTAAAGTATTTCTGCTGAAGGGAGTTAGTGAACTCTGGAGAGGTGGAGATTAGTTATATCAGAACAGATGAGATAGTAGTAGATAGGTTAATTAAAGGTTTAGAACAAGGAAACCATGGGTGTTTTATACAGATGCCACCGATGTTGACATGATATGTCTTTGCTTCTACTCGAAAATGTCTGTTTTGTTCTTTATAAAAAGCATTATTTTTCTTCTTTTTTTGTTTTTCTGCAGAAGTGGATCATTAGATTCGCAGGATCATAGAATTAGAGAGAGTGATGAAGTAATCCCATTGTGGTATACTTGCATTGGTTACGTTTGGGACATAGCAAGGTTGGATGTCCCAAGAGAGGACAGTTTTCTGTTGATATGTGTGGTGGGCTGCTTGGCCACCACAGCCTGTATTTAGTTAGAGATTCATTCTTCTTCTAGGTATATAGCATCACTATCACCAGCAACAACAACGAACATACATTCTCCCCATGGTACCTTTTTCCCCTTGGTGTCCTCATCAGTTTCCCCGACGGGAGACCATTCCAATTGCGCTGTATCAATATCACCATCACCTCCTACCCTTCATGGCAAAATCCAAGAGCTCAGAATACACCCAGCAGGATCTCAACTGTCCCCTAAAAAGGCACCGGAGCAGTCAACCCAAATGGCTGAACACAGGCAGCTTTTGGCTTGAATCAAGGCGACAACGAGGGGGGTGTCAGACATATAAGGAACATGACTCACAGTTCCTCAGGGAACAACAACCTTACCGTCTGTCATGGCACCCGTGGCTCGAGCCAGGTGAATCTGACAGTAGGTCTGACTCATGACCACCCAGTTCGTGCTATTTCCAGTCCCGCTATTACTCCTATTCCTGCTCAACAAGTCGTGATCCTCGCCCCTCCAGAGGTCACCCTGTTACCTGTTCTCGCTCTGAATTGCCTTTCAAGGACCTCGCTTCTCGCTGCAGAAACCTTGTTCTCCTAGGAACCATAGTTATTGCAACCCCAAAACAGTCTCATACAAGAGAACCTTCAGGTTGGATCACGAGGAAAAGATTCCCAAACAACTCTGCATAACGCGCCAAGTTGCCCCTCCTCGCCCCAAAAGGCTCATTGATGACCCACGTGAAGGAGAACTGCTGGGCAAGCAAAGAAGTAAACTTTCTCCATACCTCATGTCCTCCGGACCCCTACCGTTTACTAAATAGTTCCTTGGTTAGCGAGATCATGGGTTTGTTTAGTTCTGTGCAAATGTTTGTATTGCACTTTTAAAATAAAAAGCTGAAACAAAAATGAACATAAAAACAATCCAAAATTGGCCAAGAAATACAATCTGCAAAAAGAAATAAAAAATAATACGTCCCTGATCTGTTCTTTCACCTTGAGATCACGATTGAGAATTATAAGAATCTTTGTTTATTTATGGCAAAGGGTTATGAGTTAGGATATCGCAGTCGCTAATGCTGTGAAATTATTAAAAGTGGTTGGATGAACCTTCTATATCTGAGAATAGGGATATCCAGGAATATCAAGTGATAGATCATCCACGGGGACCTGTAGTTACAAGCAAGAATGTATTGCCTAAGTAGTGGTCTTATCTTCAAATAAGTAGTTAAATGAGTCTTACTGCTGGTGTAATAGTTATTGGATATATCCAAAGTAGGACACAATATTATTATGCAGTACTGATAGGACAACTTCAAGAGCTGACAACAAAATAAAGACAAGCACAGAAAAGAAATCCATATTTAGATTTTCTTATTGATTGTCTGTTCTTCTATCTACCAGAAGGAAGTTATTATATAGACAATGGACATATTTCCCCCACTTACTCATTCCTCTTTTCTGGCACATAAAAACTACAAGGAAATTGCCTTTCATGCATCAAGACTTGCAGTGCTATCAATGAACCCAAGCATCCATTCTGTTCCTCCTCCAGTCTTCAAGTCTAGACCTGATAGATAGCAGTACTTCAGAAGATACCTGAGAGAGTCACCCACATTATTCTCCATCCAGATAACTGCCTAGAGGGATCAGCAGGACCTATTGGTATCTCAAATTGTAGAATCTAGTGGGTCTTTAAAGATAACAGATAGTGACTGCTGGGCCTAACAGAAAAGAAATGTGAGTAACTGCAGACTTCAAAACTGAGAGAATCCTATATTTATATTAGTAATCAGAAGCACTTAGTTAGAATGAAGTATATAGTAATAAGAGAGTATATGTAGAAAATGGAGGATAGTATATTCAGGAAAGAGGCTGAAAGTTAGATATGATATAACTTTAGAGATATTATTAGAAGCATAATGGATGCTGCTAACAGAAAATAAAAAGAGTAGGAGTATTTTATGATGTTTTTTTTCATCCTAATGCCAAGGAACTAGAGTATTGCACAGATATTTCCAGATGATTCTCAAACAATATTTAATGACTATTAGTTTATTCTATAGTAGTCTTGTCTAGATACACCTCTTTTACAGATAATATATAGTTGGAAGTATAGAGTACAAAATGTACAGGTGACACTCAAGCCTTCTGAGCAAATCTAATCTTAACCCTACCCCTATCCTTGACCCTGACCCTGACCTTGATCCCAAAGTAAATAATGAGTAGTTACCAACAGCTAAAGAACAGTGAAAACTAAGTATTACCCTTGTAGATAGTAATCTTTACATAGAAGTAATACTCTTAGCCAATAAATTGATACGATACCCAGGATGCTTATGACTGATACTAGGTTGGTACCTATAGGGTACTGGGAAGCGTAGAATTACTGGGTACCATACTCAAGTTGCATAAGTGTATTGTCACCTCTGAGTATCTTTTTATCCTAAACTGATAGCACCTGACACTATTAGGTACTACAGCTATAAACTCCTATCTCCTCCTGCAATCGCTTCCTCCTCCTACCAGTATCATAGAAGCTCCTGTCAATTGAGAGTTGTACTTGTAGAATTACTTGTTATAAGATATACTTGGAAACTCCCAAAACCTCGAAAGTCCTACTACACTTGCAAGACCAGCACTTCCCATTATAGTACACAGTAGCAAGGGACAAAGATTCCTCCAACCAGTACACAAGTTCTTCACCACCTTGTTTGAATGGAAAGCTCTTTGTCGGTTAGCTGTATGCACTATCACTTTATATTATGTAGTATCAATCAGAAGGGGGTACACGTACTATGTACTCACTATAGATGTTAGGAACCAGGTTGTGGCTTTTCTCTCTATGAACTATGTTATGATAAGAGGTATGCTGGGCTTTCAGTTTCATAGTCTTTATTTTTCTGATGTTTTTTGTGTCTTTTCTGAACCTGATTCAAGTTATCATAATGGGAATATTTCGCAAGCAATAATAGTGCCCCCATAATCATTGGATATCACTTATTATAGTCTATTTATGAGTGCCAAGATACACCTCTTAGTTTAGCATTCCTGGGTCAGAATTTGCCTGTTTCAGACTAACCATAGGATATTTTCTTCCTCTTCATCTTTACCATTGTCTTCACCTTCCTCAATGTCCTCTTCTTTTCTTTACCCTCCTCCTGTATGTCTTACTCTTCTTACCTATAGCAAGTACTTTCATTTGCTGTTGTTTCTACTTTGTGCTGTTGTTGAGTTCCCAACATGTCTTTTCTTCTTATTTTCTTCTTTTTTGACTGATGTTTTCTTTCTTCAAACTAATTGGTCCCATTTAAGTTTATATAGAATGAATATAGAAAAGATATTAAGAATTAAAAGAGTAATAAAAAGAGGGAAAAAAAGTAAAGTACATAGAGCTTCTTGCTCATGTCCTAGTTTTCCTCTTATGCATTCACAGTAAACATTTATTGAACATATGAAGACTGGGGAATTAATTTGTCCATGAGAACCATGGATAAGGGTAAGATGACTGAGCTGTGGCTTTCAATCTATTAAGTAATCTGGAAGATATTACGAGTGAACATGTTGGCAGAGGACAATTGTCCTACTACGGGGAAGGAAGAGAGTGCACTACTTTTTTTTTTTATTGATTGTCACACATCAGTGGAGTTCATTTGGCAAAATATAAAATCTTTCTGTCATAGGCCAGGCAGGAAAATCAATGTTGGTTTCCTTGTGTTTTAGGGCAATGCTCCAGTCTCCTAAGAAAAACAGTTCTATTGGTAGATATTCTTTAGGAATTTATTTATCTTTACTTTTAAGATCATCATGACAATCCTCCTCCACCTCCTTACAGAACTCTTCAAAATCTTCAGACATATCAAGATCACTTCCTTTTGTTCTGACGGGTTGATGATTGATATAAGTGAGAAAGAAAAAAAGAAAGTTGAGAACTTTGATTGCTACAAAGTCACCCCATTTTTGCCCCCCCTCTCCTGTTGGCATTCCTTGACACAAGCTTTGTGGCCTCACTTAATCACCCTCCTCTTTGCAAAGCATCAATAATCTCTATCCCACCAAGCAACCATCCCCAATAGCCGTCGATTCAATAATAGTACAGCTTTTTATCAAGATACTTCATACTGCCAGGCACCACGACGACCCAAGCAGACTCAATGATGAAACACTGAACAAGCACCTTGTAGCAACTTACAAAAGGCGCAAGAACTAGAACCAAATCCATCAGGCACTAGCGCTAAACCAAGAACAAACCCCAAACAAAGAATCCAATCGACTAAGAAATCCTCCAGCACCACGATAGCACATCAATTGATGGGGTCATGGGAGGTGATACATCAATGCACGATAGCTGACATGGGAGATATTCAGTTGTTAAGGTTTAGCTGTTTATCACCCACCAGATAGAAAAAAGGCAGAGAAGAGAAAATGTGGACAAAATGAACAGAAAGGAAGCGATGCGTACGATATCATTGAGATACCGTAGGTTAGTACATAAGAGGATGATGTAAGTAGTCATCAAGTGTCACTTGTAACGGCACATGTTATGATAGTATTTACCCGAATTCAAACAGACGGGTTCAGGATAGTTAATAATTAACGGGATAGGTTATTTCTTGTTAAAGCGTCACTTGATAGGTAAACCTTCTCCACGCAGAGCTGGAAGTGGCAGGAGTGATAATAGCCAGTGAGGTCTGAAGATGATCCGGGAATGCCATATACCACCAACTTCCCAGTATGGAAACAGCCAACCGAAGACCAACGAGGGAAATACGCAAAGGCGCAATAGGGAAGGTGGGTATATGATACGAAATACCACTCATAACGAGCAACTTGAGTCAAACAAGAGACTTTTGAGCGAAGCATTGCGTTGGGGAGGATAGAATCCTGGTAGGAATGGGCGATTTTCCGTCACAAACTCATCCGAAATGACCGAAAATATCTCGTTTCCCCATATGACACTGAAGCGCACTCTCAAAAACAGCTCGCCAGTCCCAACCCCCCCTCTCTGCTATCATTCCTCCTCGCACCATATACTCTCTGCAACATACCTATTATCCACGATTGCTCATTCCTCCTTTGTTGCGTGTGCTTTACTCTTTGAAACTTCCAGACCGATCATTTCCCCCATTTTCTACACACTGTCGGGAGAAGATTAGCTTATGCATTTCTCCTGTTTTATCATTCGTTCTTTGTATTTCTATCAGCCATTCCTTGGTTTATTTTTTGTTTGCCACTCATTGTACATCGGAGAAGGGGGATGGACGTATCTTGTTAGGATAGTGTTTATGATTCCCTCCATGCAGTGTCGGGAACCATCGGGTCTGGATAAAGATATATCCATGGGGGGGAAATGTGTCTGTGCGGCATGGGTATGGTACCGGAACTCTGCAGTGACCTTGGTGAGAGGGAACCTGTTTGTACTTTCTATTGCCACAAAAGAGGAACGAGTGAGTGGGGGAAACTTGTCTATTGCTCATATGATACCATCCTTCACCGCAGATAGAAAAACAAGCAACAATCAAGAAAATCGATATACGCATATCCTTTCTCTCCTCGTCTTTATTTTCTTGTCAGCTCTCGAAGTTTCCCTCATCGGCAGCGCATAAGAACAGTGCGTACTAGCTCAGATATCTCCAATAACTATTACGGTAGCAGCGAGACTTGATTGACAACTTGTCGGGAGGTAAGCCCGCTACTTACGTATTACAGACTTGCTTGACTACATATACAATGTACACGAGCTATCACTCGATATTCCATGATATCTCGTGTTGGAATCTGGTAGGGGTTATTGGGTGGCTTCCCCATAACCTCATACCAATGAACGGAATGTCAGGAATGACGTGGGAATAACTGGGATGTAATGGAATGACTGGAATGGAATGGCGAGAATGGAATGGCGAGAATGGAATGGAATGGGAGAATGGAATGGATATAGCCAACCTACGGAATATCTAAGAGGTTGGATTATTTGTTGTATATAACTGTAACCTGTTCTGGTGTTAAGAAAGATTAATAACGAAAAGTATTAAGTCTTCCTACAACATATCACTATTCTCACTAAAACACTTTACAACACTTTATCATAACCTTCATACACTTTCGGTTCTAACTTCATCTCGTATCGGAGGTCACGAGTGAAGTGAGGGAACGAAGATGGAATCAAGTGAAAACAGTGTATATGGTTGACGATTGATGTCTGGAAACATATGTTTGAGACCTTCCTACTTATACCCATAAGGGGTATCCATATACGGCGATATGATACTTGACCTTTGCCGGTGTGCCAGGTAGCACGGCAGGTGTACATTCCATCACATTGAAGTAACACTTCCAACATCTCGATTACCGCATATTGAAGGTTCATCCAATCACTATCCATAATTTCTCTGCGTAAGCGACTGAGATATTCCAACCGATAATTGTCTGCAGTAAATAAATAAGATTTCTCATAGTTCTCAAGGGGAAACTCATGGCGAAAGTACAGCTCAGTGAAGTATTTCTTTGTGTCCCTTTTGGGAGATTCTCCTTTTTTTTTGTTTATGTTAGGTTATTTTTGTTTTTGTTTCTACTTTTTATTTTTAAAAAAGCACGATAAAACCATTTCCGCACAAAAACAAGAAAACCTATCATCTATGTAACCAGGAACTATTTAGTAAACTGGAGGGGTCTGCAGGACCTGAGTCATGGAGGAAGTCAACCTCTTGGCTTGCCTAGGAGTCCTCCTTCACGTGGATCCCCGGGGAGAATTTTGGGCAAGGAGGTGTAACTCGGCCCGTTCTGCGGAGTTGCTCGCGAATTCTTTCCTCGCGATTAAGCGTCAAGGTTCCTTTGTAAGAGACCCTTTTTGGGTTGTGATAACGATATATCCTCGGGGAACACCGATCCAGCAGCGACAAGTGAGGCCCTCGAAAGGCAATCCCGAGCCAGACGCGGCAACGGGGGCGACATCTGGAGGGGTGAGGGTGACGACTCGTTGAGCGAGAATAGGAGTAACAGCCGGACTAGAAACGCAGGAACTTGGTGGTCGTGAGTCTGCCCTACTGTCGATTTCACCTGACTCGAGTCGCTCGTGCTATTGGAGATGGTAAGGTTGTTGTTCCATGAGGAACTGCGAGCCATGTTCTTTAAATATTTGACACCTGCATGGCCGCTCTTATTCAAGCCAAGAGTTACGCGTCCGGAGCCCTTTGGATTGACCACCCCGTTACCCTTTTTGGGGACAGTTGAAATCCCACCGCGATTATTCCCACATCTTGGGCTTTTGTCTTGGAGGGTTGGAGGTGGTTGATGAGGCGCTGGTTTCTCTCTCATTTTCAGTGACCCTGCGGACCCAAGCGGCGTGTCCAGCTTCGGAATGCAATGGAGTTTTCGTGGAAATCATAGGGCCTAAGATAGGAGACCTGACATCCTTTCGCTCCGGTCCAGCTTCCTTGGGAGCTGGAATCACAATCTTCAGCACAGTGGGCACACGCTCCACTTCCTTTTGAATAGGAGGATACTCTGATGCATCTCTCAGATGACGGTGTATTCTGGTAGTTAAGGTGCCCAATAGCTCTAAGTTGTGGCTTCGTGGTCATTCTGAGAGACATGGATAAGAAGGATTGGGACCTCCGCCCGAAGCCAGCTGTAACGGATCACCGGTAGGAGGAGCTGAGCTTGAGCTTGTCTTAATCGTGGTATGTTTTAAATCTGGTGAAATCGGAGGGCTTGAGTAGTCACGATTGAAATCTAAAATTGAGATCCTGCTAGAGTTGTGGGCCGGAAGTAGGTGGGCCAAGGCTAAAGATAAAACTCTTGGAGAGCTACTGCCAACAAACAAATTTGTAGTGAAAAGATCAATCAAATTGTTAGTCACTGGAGAGGTTGTAGTCATGGTTTCCGACATATGACCGTTGGAGATAACGAGGGCGTCTATCCAAGCAAAAACACCTTTGTTCGTTTCAATTCTCTCCGCCTCTTCCAAACGTGAGGAACTGGAAGTTACGGCATAAAGCCAGAAGACCCAGAAGAGTTGTGAGATGGGCATGCCGAGGGCCTCATTTGTTGCCCCGCTATCAATTAACTGTTCTTCAACAGTACAAGAATCTAAAAGAGATGTTTGGTGGCAGCTGTTTTTGAGGTTTTTGAAAGTATTTTCTTTTACAAAAGATCCTAGGACTGCTGGTATAAGATAGCTTGACAGTCCTTCCGGCTCGGGGGCAGGTACGTCACAAAGATCATTGAGACAGTCGAAACTGTCCTTAAATTCAAATTTGGGTGCTTGACCCACCACCGTAGAATCGTTCATGATCAACTTAGAGACAGCCTATGTTATCTCGGAATCTCTGCCTGGGCTCAGTATTGGTATCAATAAGTTGAATTTAAATCCCCAGCATTTGACTTCCCCTAGAGTCATCTGATCAATCAAGGACAGTTCTTGAGAACCTACAGAAATGAATTAGCAACGGACCAATAGAAGTTGTGCAAATTCGAACTGATTACGACACCATTTTGGGTTCCAGTTTTACCACCAAAACCGGTTGGGAGATCTATTAAGACAAGCGTATCCTCATCAACCTCAAAGGAGGCAGATGTTTTGATGAACTCTCTCTTCACCTCAACAGCTGGAATTAAAACACTGGTTTCAGCGCCAGAAGCTGGCAGTTTCACTGCTTCTGCAGTAGCATGTCTACCACTGCTTCTTTCGGTGGAGACCAAACCAGCGCCTCTATCGCTGTGCATGCCACGAGCGGGAGAGGTAAGATCGTTCGACAAACTCTCACATAGAGAAAGTGTCTGAGAAGGTGTATCCCCACCACCCTGCAGAGAAACCTCTTTAGCAATAATATCAGAAAATTAGCATCGGCACATAAAACATTTACTTGAAACAACAAATGTTTTACCAGTTAAGGTGTCTCCTGAGAGAACTCGGTCATCTTCACCACGATACTTTCTGTTAATAGTTAATGAATAACCCTAGCTGAGAGTAAAGGACACTAGGAGTATTTAGTCGAAAACTAGTTTTCTTGTTAAAGGTTTTGATGCAAAGGTTGGTGCGGAGGCTGTTGTGGAGGTTGTTGTTGGGGTAGTGGTTGCGGGGGCAGAAGAGGCGAGAAGAAAGCATGAATAAAGCAACCACTACTAGTTTTGGGTGCGCGACTTCAACTCGGCCGCACGAGTAAGAACTCGAATAATTGGACCTTGTGCTAGTCCATTGGAGTTGCATTTGTAGGTAAGGTCTGGCATTATACTTGTTTGCTTTTTTCTCTCTTAAGCTAGTGCTGAGGGGATCAGCTTTGGTAGTGTTTTCGCCCCCTATGTAAGAGAGGGAATTTTGGAGGTACTAGAATGAAGTTGAATTATTCGAGTTCTTACAGTACGTGACACTTGTTAGTAAAGAATCATGGTCATGTTCACAAATATCACACCATTCCGAGGAGTCTAGTAGGTATGTTAGACTATAGTCAGGTTCTCTGTATAACTACTAGTGTAGCCAATAGATATATTGGTCACATGAAATGAGATAAGCAAAACAAGCAAAAGCGGCATGTTGCAACCACCATCATCAAATGTCATCTTCTACTATAGTATGATAGCAGAAAGCTATTCTATTCCCCCTTATACAAGCAACATACCACTGCAAATCTACGTCCTGACCCTACTATGTTTTCTTTCTTTAAAGGTTTATTTAAATTTATCAGGATGGGCAAAACCAGAGGAGCTGTTGAGATACCACTTGAATTACGATGTGCAATCGTGGCACTTCATATGTTCACTGATAAACGTTGGATTGATATATCCCAATGTCTTTAGGTACATTCTGTAACTGCTCACTACATCAGTGAAAAGGCAAAGGTAAGTAGATATAATAGTATCTAGTAATTGAACAAGGTGTAAATTGAAACTAAAGTTCTAATAATTAGGAGAGTGCAAGGGATCTGACCAATTTCATTGACCTCTTAGATGCTTTAAAGATTCTCAAGCATCCAAGTATCCTGAAGTTATACTGTAAGGCTATGAAGTATGTGAAGCTCTTAAAAGAGCATCTCAAGATGGCCCTGAAGAATAAAGAAAAATCTTCCTGCATCTCACAAATGGTTTAGGAATTAAGGTTGACCATTCAGCTATTGAATAGGTCATGCATAAATACTAACTTATGATATATATTGATACCTACTTAGTCAGCACAAACCTGTGGTAAATACCAATGACAAAGAGGGATGAATCAACTTTACATATTGGGCAATATGTATTGACCGCAAGTACTTTTGCTATTCTTTTTTTACGGTTTCTTTTGCATACCTGGGTTGAGATTAAATGTCCATAAACAACAACCACCAACAGTCAACTCTATACTTCATCCAGTAATCCCAAGTAGGGTGTCCAACTTGAACCAAATGGTTTGGTGTGCAGATCGATAGTCATCTGAGTCCAACTATAATTCTGGAGAGTGTGAGTTAGTCTGGGTTAAAGTATCTCTGACCATGAATCCTGAGGCTACTCAAATAACAGTTAGGTTTAGAAGTTGGGTAATTAGGATAGCGGCTAGCAGGTACTGAGGCTAAACCGCAGGATAGCCAAGCTAATTGGCCAGATACCCAGGCTAAGCCACCATTAAGCCATCAGATGTGAAGATAAAACCCAGAGATGCTCAGACTAAGCTTTTCACATAGCACTTCATTTAAATTCAGCTTGATGACCCACAGATACTGTGTCATCCCTGGATATCCAGCTGGCATGGAATCTCAATATATCAGGCACACATAAAGCCTGCCGGAAACCAAGACAATGCTGGGCATGACATTAGTTTTGAAAGGTGATTTCTGAACAGTCCAGCATGGTCAGCCTGCAAAAGGCCTAAGCCAGTCTGGCTGTAAGAGAAGTCGGATGGACTGGCCACATGGGATTACTAATACAGGTCATCCATAGATCTTTAATGGATATGGATGTTGACTGTTCTGAGGGTGTGGGCAACCACCCTAATTGTTGTGACAGTGTGGAGGGCAATGTGAATGGTTGTGCCCACAGGATTGTTGTTTCCTATTTAGTTAGTTTTATAGACAAGATAATAACAGCAACATCACTATACAAAACATCACTATACAATAGGTTATGAGCTTCTGCACATTTCACGTAGCTTAACTAGGAGAAAGAAATCGCCCATTTGATAGATGGTCACTGACGCCGCACCACTTTTTGAATCATTTCTGTTCTCACCATTTGTTTTGTTTCTTTTTTTTTATCATTGCTTTTAATTTTCTTTTGCTATTTTCTCTTCCTTGTTACTCCATTCTACACAGAATTTTCCCTTGTTCACACAATGTCAGACCTTTATGAGTCCATGCCATCTGGACCTCTGAATTTCACTTCCTGGAGGGATAATAACTTCAGGTCCTGGAGGCAGAGGATGTCCAACCAGCTAAAGGAGTTGGACCTTTGGTGGATCCGATCTGATTGTAAGCAAGCATCAGATAAAAATAGTATGGATCTTTCAGTTATAGCAGAATAGAATAAATATCTTCGAAAGTGTTTTTGAATGAACACAAAAATCTGCAACGTGATGGAACTGTTGGAATATGCTGCTTGGCATGCTCGAGCATGATGGTCTGCTCTTGGGGTTCGTGATCGTTCATTTGTTCGCCGGGAGCACACTTTGGCTTCGGGCGCAAGCGGCAGTTTAGCTTTCCGGGAAAGCATTAAGGCACCGGGAATGCACCAGGAATGTGTGCGAGTTTGTGCGAGCGGAATGGCCGTAAGGGCGAGCGGGAAAGGTGGACGTACGGAGGCAATAGAGAGCCGGAGTTTGTCTTTCCTTTGTGTTTCCTTTTGTGTTAGCTTTTGTGTTTGCGAAAGGAAGGGGGACACACCTGAGAGAGAAAGTGTTCAGGAAGAACTGGAGGACATTGTTGTTTTCCTATATCTATCCTGTCATTACCATTAGTTTAGAGGAGTTAGTTGTCGTTGAGTTGAAGAAGAGTTTTCCCCCCCCCTTTTCTTGTGATCGCTTATAGTGTGAATCTTGGCATTTTTCGTTTTGGATCGTTGTCGCTATTCGACCGTTGCCGTGTAAAAGGTTATGAGCCCGGCTTGATGCAAAATTCTGCTGCTCTGATCGATGATACCTGAGGGACCTTTGACGATTATCATTTCAGTTGACATTGACGATACCTTGCGAAATATGAACCGTTGTCGACCACCGATTCACGTTACACAGAACCCCTCTCGGTTACTCAGTCGCTCATGATGTCCAAAACCACTGGTCAAGAAGTTAACATTCTTACTTCTCTTGGAATTAAGCCTCTCTCCAAAGCTGCCAACTATCGAGAATGGAGGTTAGCTGTGATAGATATCCTTGCTGAGAAGGGATATTGGCAAATCGTTTCTGGCAAGACTGAATGCCCAGATGATAACACCATTCCGGTAACTGAAGCAGCTGTGCTTTGGGGGGAGAAAGTAAATAAGGCCCGGGGAATGCTGGGCAGGCTCTTGGACAGTCCGCATCATGAATTGTATGCGGAGGTGCGGGATCCACAGGAGTTATGGGAGAGGTTGGACAAGAGGTATGCCGGAAAGGATCAGGCTAGGAACTGGTTCCTGCGAGAGGAGTTGTCTAAGGTAGAGTATCAGGATGATAACCTTATTGACTATATTTCCAGTCTCGAGAAGCTGTTGCACCAGTTAGCTGCTGCAGGTGAAGTTCAAGCTGAGAAAAATAAAAAATACCTCCTACTATCCAAACTACCGTTGCCCTACCATCCCTTCCGGACCTCAGTTTGGAATAACTCTGACTATGATGGAATAGCATATGATGAGATATGCAACTGTCTGATACTTGAGCACCAGCAGTTGACAAAGGCAGAAGCTGCCGAGACTGGAGCGATGAATGCCTTCTATGCTGATCGAGGAGGAAAGGAGAAGAGTTGGAAAAGAGATCGGAGGCAGGGAGGTCAGGAACAAAGTGTTGGGAAAGACAGTTGTTTCTATTGTAAAGAGAAGGGTCGATGGGCAAATAAATGTCCAAAGAAGCAGGTTGCAGTGAAGTCTCAGAGAAGAACCTTTGGTGGTAGGAAGCGGTGTCAAAACAATCAAAATGGTCAGAACCGTGACACTCAGAGCCAGAGTGCAAACACAGCATCGGTAAAGGGATCACCTCAGGCATGGACTGCGATGGATGAAAAGTCAGCAAACATTTCACAGTCCAAGTGGGTTTTAGATTCTGGTGCCACTCACCATATGTCCTCCGATCGTGCTCAGTTCCAAAATCTTACCCCCGTTCATACCCAAATCCATATTGCAAATGGAAGTGCAATGACTGCCGAAGGTGAGGGTGATGTTCTTTTGACTCTAGCAACAGATATTGAGGGAGTCAAAAATAAGGTTGTGTTGAAAAGAGTATTATTTGTTCTGGAGATGGGTAGTAGTGGGCTTGTGTCAGTCCGCTGTATCCAAGCTGCTGGAGGAAGAGTTTGCTTTGGTGTACCTACTGCCGATACTGTAAGCATCACACATGGGAAGAAACTCTTTGGCATTGCAAGACTTGAGCAAAATGCCTATATTCTCCAGACCCACTCAGACTCAGAAAATGTCCAAGCAAATCCAGCACTAGCAGTGACCAAGCATGGGTCATTGTTGGATTGGCATCATCGCCTAGGGCATATCAGCTTTGATAAAGTCAAACAGCTTGCAGAGACCCACACAGAGATTATGATTGATGGCAACCGATCGAACCCTACCTGTGCCAGTTGCATCACTGCAAAGCAGACACGCAACCCAAACTCCTCACCTGCTACTCGAGCTACTACTGCACCACTTGACCTAGTTCATACCGATCTTGCTGGACTTATGAAAATACCCTCCCTGGTAGGGGCTCGCTATTTTCTCCTATTTATCGATGACTATACAAGATACACAGTTCTCTACACAATCCGGCAGAAATCGGAAACCTTCTCCAAGTTCCAGGAATATAAGTCCTTGGTAGAAAACTATCACAACCAGAAGATCAAGGCTCTGAGAAGTGATAATGGTGGAGAATACACTGGTCCGGTTTTCTCCAAGTTTCTTCGTGATTGTGGTATCTCACATGAAAAGACTGCCCCATACATACCAGAACAAAATGGACTTAGCAAAAGAGCAAAGCGGACATTGATTGAGCGTGCCAATGCAATGATTGCAGAAAATTAGTTTCCTGATGAACTCTGGGCTGAAGCAATCCACACCGCTGTTTACCTCAAGAACCGAAGCCCTACTACAGCCATTTCAAAAGATACTACACCCTATGAACTATGGACAAGTCACCATCCTAACCTCTCTCACCTTATTCCTTTTGGCACTCAAGGCTTCCACCATATCCCAAAAGCTAAGCGGAGTAAGTGGGAGAATAGTGGTGAGAAGTGCCAAGTAGTTGGCTATGAAGGAACAAACCAATATAGGGTAATGATTGGAAGGAAGGTTTTAGTGGTTAGGGATATTAGAGTGGTAAAGGACTTAAAAGAGGAAGAGAAGACGGAGGACAAAGGAGAAGTTTTGGAGATTGGTTCTGATCAGGAAAGTATTGAAGATACTCGAGATATGGCTACACAACCAACTATTGCTCTACCTCCTATTGCTCTACCACCTATTGTCTCTCCACCGCAACCACCACCTCACATATCAGAAGGGATCAACACTCTGCTAGCATTATCCAGACCCCACCGAGCAAATGCAGGAAAGTTCACTTCCACCCGCTTTCAACATGAAGCATTCCTTGCTACCGTATCCTTGGATACCGATGAGACTAGCTCATATTCAGAAGCGGTTAACTCGGCAATGGCAACAGAATGGATCATGGCAATTGATGAGGAGCTAAAATCAATTATCATTAACCATACTTGGGACATAGTGGATCTACCAAGAGGGAGAGCACTGGTGAAATGTAGGTGGGTATTTAGAGTCAAGCGCGGAGCTGGAGGTGAAATCATAAGATACAAGGCTCGTTTAGTTGCCAAAAGATTTACACAGCACCATGGCATCGATTACCTAGAGACCTTTGCCCCGGTTGTCAAGCTTACATCCCTCCGCATCATTCTCTGTTTAGCTGCAGCCCGAAACTACGAAATAGATCAGACCGATATTATAGCAGCATACCTACTCGGCAACCTGGAAGAAGAAATAGACATGGAAATTCCAGAGGGTTTAGCTGTGGAAAGTGATAGTACTTGTTCGAGGAGAAAGAAAGTATGTAAGCTCTTGAAAGGCTTATATGGACTGAAGCAATCAGGGAGAATTTGGAATCAAGAGTGGGACCGACACTTGGTGGGAAAATGTGGTTTCAGAAGAAGTGTGGAAGATCATGCTGTATATTTGAAGAACTCGGAAGATGGAAAACACAGTTGCTGGGTACTCATTTGGGTAGATGATGTTCTTTGGATTGGACCCCGGTTTATGGTGGATGAAGCAAAAGCATTGCTGGCAGAACAGTTCCCAATCATAGACCTAGGAAAAGCACACTTGTTCCTTGGAAGTGAGATTACTCGAGAGCCTGGGCAAGTTATGCTAAATCAAGCTGCTTATATTCGGAAAATCCTTGAACGATTCAATCTAGCTAATGCATTCATCATGTCAACCCCACTAAATCCTGGAACCAAGCTTGAAGTGAATGTTGAACATGACTTGGAGGCAGATGAACAGGAATACCGGAGCATGATTGGAAGCTTGATGTATCTCATGCTATGCACAAGACCTGATATTGCCTATGCAGTTGGAGCCCTAAGTCAATTCAACAGTGCACCGAAAACCAGTCTTATGCTTGCTGCAAGACACCTACCCCGATATGTTAAAAAGACCGCTAGTCTTGGATTAAGGCTCAGACCATTCTATGGTACCCCAGACAGCATACAACCAGTACTCTATAGCGATGCTGATTGGGCTGGTGACCTGGCCACTCGGAAAAGCACTAGTGGCTATGTGTGTATGATCGAGGATAAGGAGGGATCTATAAAGTCATCAGTATCATGGTCAAGCAAGAGGCAACAAACCGTCACACTATCATCTACTGAAGCTGAATACATGGCTCTTACGCAAGCTGCAAAAGAAGCCATTTGGGTTTCCCGGTTTATTACAGACTTGCAAAATACCGACCCTGCTGAAGATCCAGCTGAAGCCCTATCCCAAGACTCTACCCAGCCAGCACCTGTTACCAAAATCTATGTTGACAATCAGAGTGCGATCGCTCTTGCTCACAATGCTGAATTTCATACCCAGACAAAGCATATAGCAATCCAAGAACACTATGTCAGAGAAAAGATATCAACCAGTGAAGTCTGCTTGGAGTACCTTCACACTGGTGATATGATTGCCGATTGTCTGACGAAAAGCCTGAGCCAGGAGAAGGTAGAAAGGTTCAGTGCTGAGATGGGAGTGCGCTGAGTGTGAGTGGGAGCATGAGTGCAAGTGCGAGTATCAGTGGAAGCTGAGTGGGAGTCAAGTTAGGAAGTCGCAGTAACGGGAGAAAGAGGAGTGGTGAAAGTTTTTTCTTTTTTTATATTTTCGTATTTTTATTTTCTTATTATTATTATTACTTTTTTTTTATTTGGGAGACAAGCATGACTCACAGAGTGGGAGTGTTGGAATATGCTGCTCAGCATGCTTGAGCATGATGGTTTGCTCTTGGGGTTCATGATCATTCATTTGTTCGCCGGGAGCACACTTTGCCTTCGGGCGCAAGCGGCAGTTTAGCTTTCCGGGAAAGCATTAAGGCACCGGGAATGCACTGGGAATGCACCGGGAATGTGTGAGAGTTTGTGTGAGCGGAATGGCCATAAGGGCAAGTGGGAAAGGTAGACGTACAGAGGCAATATAGAGCTGGAGTTTGTCTTTCCTTTGTGTTTCCTTTTGTGTTAGCTTTTGTGTTTGCAAAAGGAAGGGGGACACACCTGAGAGACAAAGTGTTCAGGAAAAACTGGAGGACATTGTTGTTTTCCTATATCTATCCTGTCATTACCATTAGTTAGAGGAGTTAGTTGTCATTGAGTTGAAGAAGAGTTTCCCTCCCCCCCTTTTCTTGTGATCGCTTAAAGTGTGAATCTTGGCATTTTTCGTTTTGGATCGTTGTCGCCATTCGACCGTTGCTGTGTAAAAGGAACCACACATCTGTACCCAATACACATTGGATACTTATGACGAAGAGCCCAAATCTCTGTGGGATAAGTTAGCAGAAGGGTATCGTAAAGCTCTTAGACAGGAACTCCACAACTTCCATAGATTGCTGTTTGATTGTAACCTTTAGGTACATGGGACTGTAGCTCAATATATCTAGGAGATTGAAATGATTATAGAGTATTTGCGTGAAGCCGAGGAGGATATCAAGCCAGGTGAGAAAACAATTTAGCTTTTGAACAGGTTGCCAGCATTCTGGTGTGCATGGTGTGGTCTTACAGCCATCATCATCGAACCAGCCCAGCCCGAAGATTTGATTGTGGTGATTAAGTCAAGAGAGTCTACACTTATATGTGATAAGGTGGGGACTTCTGGAAGTGATACAGTGCTGGCTGTGAGAGATAATGGGTGTGCTTCTGGTTCTTCTATGGGGGACTCTAGTGGAGTGAGCTATACAGATAAGGGGAGTAGACGTGTGGGCAGTGGGCTGTTGATCTACTGCTACTACTGCTAAATGAAAGGACATCAACAGAGTGAGCATCGTAAACTTGAGTCTGATAACACAAAGGGTAAATGTAAAGGAAAGATCAACACCACACTTCAGGCAGAGTAGACTGGTCAATCAAGTAATTTCCTGTTTACAGCTATCAGTACTGCAGGTTCAACAGCACTTCAACATCAGTGGCTGCTTGATAGAGGCTCTACTAATCACATCGTGGGTGTGAAAGAAAGTTTTACAATATATCTACCCATTCCTGAGAGTGAACACAGAATTCGTGTCACCAACAATACCAAGATCAGCGCTCTGGGTTAAGGTGATATGACTCTCATGGTTTGGGATAAGGGAGACCAGTGTGAGGAGCGATTGGTCTTGTCAGGCATTCTACATGTTCCAGCTTGTGGTGCGAACAATTTGCTTTCGGTTTCCCAGCTACAATGTTCCAGCATTTTTGTCGAATTTTGAAATGACTGAGGAGCTTCTCTGAGATGGTGTGATGGCTCTTGTGTTGAAGTCTTGAAAGTCAACTGACCTTATGTGTTGAATGTGTTGACGAGTAGAGTTGGGAGTAGAAATGAGAGTCAAGCATTCGTAGTAGATACAAGTAAACAGGCTGTGAAAGAGGCAGTACTCTGGGACTTTGAACTTGCCCATTTCAGAGCTGACACTGTTTATGAGCTTTCAGCAGGGGAGAATGATATGCCAAAGCTGCAGAGAGTACCAAGATTGGTATGTGCTAATTGTATGTATGGAAAAATAGCACAAAAACCATTTCCATCAATCTCCCCAGCTTTGAGGTCAAAACTACGACTGGAACTTGTATACAGTGACATAGCCCATCTGATAGACCCAAGGCCATTGGGCGGGCCTTCTATCTTCTCATGTTCACAGATAATTTCACTAGGTACAAGGTTAGTTATCTACTGAACTGGAAGTTGGAGGCATTTGAATGGTTTAAGCAGTACAAGGCTCTTGTAGAGGAACAGCAGGGCAGAGTGATCAAGAAGCTTTGGACTGATAGTGGAGAACAGTACACATCAAGCAAGTTTTGTCATCTCTTGACACATGAAGGGATAGAGATACAAAGAACAAACACATCCATGCCACAGTCTAATAGAGTGAGCGAAAGAGCAAATTGCACGATCATCGGAATATCGAGAGTGCATACAGTCAATGCCCTCAATCAGTATTGGGCAGATGCAATGATGACTTCAATTTATATTCGGAATCGACTTCCTACTCATTTGATTCAGGCTGGTTATACCCTCTACGAACTATGGTATGGTAACAAGCCTGGGTATGAACATCTTCATGTTTGGGGATGTGTGGCCTATGCATAAGTTCCGAAAGAAACAAGCAAGAAGATAGATAAGACATCGAGGAAATGCATCTTCATATGGTATACAGAGACAACCACTCAGTATCATCTCTACAATCCTGCTGAAAAGCCCTTTCTGATTTCTCATGTCATCTTTGAGGAATCTATGTCCTTCTAAAGCTTTGGAGACTCAGTCGGAGGTACACTGAAATGGTTTTATGCACTGCAACTTCAGCTCTGGGATGAAAGGCTCACTTCAGGTGATGACCTTCACGTGAAAGAAGGCTTGCCAAGGTTGGGGGAGAACGGGTTGAAGGTGGAACAGTTAGAGGTAGATGATAGGGGAGATGATGATGAAGATGATTGTAGCATGGTTGAAGTGCCTGTAGTAGAGAGGAGTAAGGGAACCTCATGAATGATGAAGGTACTGAGATCTGAAAGGGAAGGCTCGTTCTGGGAGTTGCAAAAAGGAGAACTCCTAATGACTAAAGAACGCTGAAGTCTGCCTTCCAGTAAGGGTGGTTCTGGTTTTTCAAGTACCAGTGATGTCATGGTATTTGCTATTTATATGGTTGAAGATGAACCAGTAAGCTACAGGTCAACTATGGAGACAGACAAGGCCTGCAAATGGCAAGAGGCTGTCAACTCTGACTACACTTCTCTAGTGAAGAATGAAGTATTAACATTTGTTGACAAAGTCCCAGACAAGAAGAAAGCCATTCCTACGAAGGTTATTTTATAAAGAAATCTGAATTTTGTTAAGTAATCGATTAGATACAAGGTAAGACTGGTTGCTCAGGGGTTTTGTCAGGTAGAAGGACTCCATTTCACTGATACATTTGCACCTGTAGCTAGTTTGTCAAGTATTCAACTGGTTTTATGGGTCGCAGCAGTGAGGCGGTTTACTCTATGTCAGATGGACATGGCCATGGTATTTCTTGGGAGCACACTACATGAAGAGGTATATGTTTCACTCCTGGCAGGAGTCTTTAGTGGTCAGAACCTTGCATGTCTTAATAGAAGTCTTTACAGGTTGAAACAATCGCTGTGGTGTTGGTACACTACAATTGATTCTTTCTTGGTCTCAAAGATGGTGTTACATCATGGCAGATTTGACTGCTACATCTATACCTATCAAAATGGAACAATCCTAGCATTATATGTTGACAATATGCTTATTGTAGAGACTTTGGCAGACATCAAATCTGTATGCGACAAACAGAAAAAGGAATTTGAGATGGTAGACCTTGGAGAAGTGAGCCACATCGTAGGGATAGTCATATCCAGGGATATGAGCAGTCGTACCATCTCCTTGACACAGGAGAGGTACATCAAACAGGGGTAGGGATGGTTTGGGATGATGCAATGCAAACTGGTTGGGATACCAATGGAGAAAAAGAAGCTAGGTATCAGAGAAGGGGGGACAAGCCATGTGACAGATCTCACTATTTGCAGCTCATTGGAAGTCAGGGATGGATCATGACTGGCACCTGACCTGATATCGCTTTTGAAGTCTCATACCTTGGGAGATTCAATGCTGACACTACAGAGCATCATTGGCTGTGTGCGAAATGGGTCCTCAGATATCTCACTGGAACTAAGGAGCTCTCACTCAGTCTGGAGTGAGAGCTATCGGAGGAGATAAGTCTAACTTGATACCTTGATTCAGACCTTACCAGTGATGCAAGTTCACTTAAGTCAACCACTGGATATGTCCCTCTTCTGGGTACTGGAATGATTCAATGGAATTCGAAATGCGAAACTATCACTGCTACCAGTACCATGGATGCAGAGTTCATTGCAATGGTGTCGGCGATGCAAGAGCTTGTCTGATTTTGTCAATTAGTTAGGGAAATTGTTAGATCCCACCTCCGTGTCAGTACTTTATATAATGATAATCAGCTATCACTTTCTACGTTTAAAGACATTACTTATAAACCTCATAGTAAACACATAGGTGTTAGAGTTCATCAAGTTAGGGAATTTTTACAGGATGCAGAGGAGGTCATTATGTAATACTGTGGGACAAATGACATGGTGTTGGATGGGTTAACTAAACCACTTGTATGTAGCAAGTATGATGAGTTTGTTGAGATGTGTAATTTATCTTAAAAAAAAAAAAAAAACTTATTCGTTAGTTTAACATAACTTGTCAGTAGAAGTCGTGATGGCTATTGTGAGAGTATCAGACTGGCATATATATGGATGGTAATGGTGCCAAGGTTGTGCCATATGTACATAATCCCTGCATGTTTGCTAGCTCATAACCATGGGTACTCCTTCAGAGTGTCTGACAGCTCAACGTAACTTTGTGGCTCAATGTAACCTTGTGGCTCAACACTGACTTTTTTTCCGTAATATAATATTTTAAATTAAGACTTTTATTTTATATGAGTTTCCACAACCTTGCTTGTTGCTTAATGCCAGTAACTATTAGGTTGGATATTTTCTTTTTATATGCTCATACAGTATGTCTAGCCTTTGCTTGATCTTTGATCTCATTTAGGAAAGGCTTAAGTGCTGCTTAATCTGCCTTCTTTTTAGCATTCTGCGGCCTACATAACTGTATTTCTACTTTTTCCACCTCTGTATCCTCCCTCTTTTTCACTATTTGACATGCATCAGAGGCATATAAGACAACCCCTTTTTGGACCTGCCTCTAACTTTGTACTGTCTGTTGTGTATAAGATTATTGTGTTCTGCCGTCCTCCCCATTCAAGCCATCTTCTTCAACCCTTGGATGTTGTCATATTTCAGCCATATAAGGATTACCATACTGAGGCAGTGGAAGCTGCTACCTGTACTAGCTGTAGAAACTTTGACAAATCTGAATTTTTGGATACTATTGATACCATCAGGCAGTAAACCTTCCAGCCCTCAACAATTCGATCAGCCTTCCATGCTACCAGCCTGGTTCCCAACAATCCTGATATTGTAATATCAGGATTGAGGGAAGCAGCTGTTACTTCCTCACAAATACCAAATTCTTCTTCTAAATCTTCACCTTCCTCTAGCATTCCTCTTACAATTACTAGTCTGAAGACCCAAGGTGAACAATTACAAAATGAGGTCAGGGATCTCTCATCAGGCTTTCAACAAAGACTGATCATCAGCAAAAATATTATCTTGAGCCTGGTGCATTCTTTGCATCTGACACACAGGGTGCCCATAATGATAACTGTTAACCAGGATGTGCTGTTAAACTGATGTCACATCCTGACATCAAGTCATGTGCCTGGTGCATCCTGACAGTATCCAGACATAGACCACTATGCCAAGTGTGCTCTGATAATGTCTACTTCTGCGCTCTTGCATCCTAACATTGTCTGATCCTTGCGTGTTGCATCCTAAAAATCTCTGATTCTCAGGTGTTGCATCCTAACACCATCTGATCATAGATTTTGCATCCAGATGCTGCTTGATCCTAAGCTCGTACATTTTGGCAGCAACAAATTCTGGCATATTTGACTGTCCTGTCGCATCCTTGCCAGTGTGCATTGGGATCCCATGATACGTACGATGTGCACACAGGCACTGCATATTATCAGGCTTTTCCATCCAAATTCTTTCTATGTGATGCTCCTCTCATCTGAATCCCCGCCTGCATACACAATGTGTCCAGATTTCACCTCGACTGGGACATCTCATCTTGATGCTACTACTTCATGTCTGGACCTCCTCAGGATGCCTTCCGAAGTGAGATGAATTACCCCTGACAACATCTGAACATTGCACCCAGTATTGCACAATCTCCCCAACTCCCTTCTGATATCCAATATTCTACATTGTGATCACCCTGACACCCACAGCATGGCTGCTTTTCATAGATTCTACGGTAAATATCACCCTGATTATTCTTTTGCACTATGTCCTTTAGTTTCTATTGTAGTCTCATCATAGTGAGCTTAATCAAATCTATTACACATAATCTTTACATGTTCTTAATTCGCCTTAATCACACTCAGTAACTGTCTCACCCCCATACTGGTCATTGTTTGGCTTACGATAACATCCCTGCTGATGCTGCTTACCCTTCCTGACAATTCCTAAAGCTTCATGAGACCCCCACAGACAGTGAAGGGATCCCGGCTGGTGCTGTTTGCACTTCCTGAGAATCCCCAAGGCTCAACCAAACCTTCTGAGATTGAGAAGAGATCCCTGGTGGTACTGCTTACACTTCCTAGGAATTATCTAGTCTCTGAAGACCTGAACCATGTAACTGAAGCTCCCAGCCTACTGATGTCTGGCTCAAGTCACACCCGCTTTTAGTTTCTGGTAACAGATTCCAATGTTCCTCATGTCTCACTAGGTTCAAGTTCTGGTGATTAGTATGTTATGGTACAGGCTGTGTAGAAGTGTGGTTGGCTATCCAACTCTCAGGCTCAGCGCTTATGGCTTCCCAATCATCATGGTATTCTTAACAGCAGTCCCACTACACACCATGAACTTGCACAACACTTTTATCAATTGTGTCTTAAATATTTCCGACAATCATATCCCGGATCCTCCATGGGTACTTACCACAAGTTTCTTTTTGCCTGTCAAAAGGTTCTTGTATGTTTGGTATACGGTTAGCCAACCTGGTTGCGAATGATCAGTTGGATGATTAGGAAACTCACCCGTGGATGCCTCAGGCTTGAAGTCCCTGGGCTCCTGATATATCCCTATTTACCTTGCACACAGTATATGGCTGATTATAGTGCAAATCAAGCAGATCATAGTGCCATTGATGTGTGCAAGAAACCCTCGATCCACAATACCTTGCATCTTCTTCCCTATAAAGTACTTACAGAAAATCGACTCAGGAATCTTGGGTGCAACAAATCGTAATGTCAGGCCCTGGATTACATCCAATTACAGTCAGTGGTGGTCACTATATGGTACGTATCTGTTTAAGACAAAGATTGTACCATCTCGGATCACACATAAACTTGTCCTGTTCCTGCAGATAATTGACTATGCATGCCATACCTGTTGCATAGTCTGGCAGACTATATAACTCCACAATCTCTTTCTTCACCTCATCTACAAACTGAGATTGTACCCCAGATTGTTTTTGGCATATCTTTCTAGGTTAGTATTGCATTCTGCATTGCATCATATCTGCCTGAGTCCACATACCAAACTTATGTACGGCTCTGAGGGATGGATGTTTTTGGCATCGGCAATATTAGCAAGCATGCCATCCCAAACTTGTTGCACCTAGGCCATCAGAGCAACAACATTCGGGAGTGACAGCTCAAGCACAGTGTACCATGGAATCAGAGTCTTCACATCATCTAATATGGATATTCCTGCACCTGTCACTAGATTTCTCCCAGAGTGAGGAGCTGGACTAGTGATCCGGGTACCAGATGCAGGACCATGCAGGCTACTCAGTGGGGACAATAACCATGCATCACTAGATGATGGGAACATTGGAGGACTGTAGGCCTTCAGCCGGAATTATGCATCCAAGATCTGTGATCATACGCGAAGCAGGACCTCTCTCCTGAGACCCTGATGTAGTCAAAATAACTATAGTTCTTGCCTAATTGTCTTCCTTTCTGTTAGCTACTTGTGAGCCATGATCACTTCTTGATCTATGGCCATCTGCAATATCGATGCCCTCTCTATCAGGTTCGGTATCTCATTCTGTTTTGTCTGGTCCGTGTGAGATTTGGTACTCATAACTACTATTGTCCGATAGATGCACTGTTTGGGTATCTGGTTGATCATTGGGTTTGGTTTTGGGTTCTACATATGCCATCGTCAGCAATGTGCCCTTCCATTGGCACTTAGGTGCTCTTTCTAGTAGGCTAGCAATTGGGGATGTAGAAGAATGCCAAGTTGAGGCCACATCTTGAGATTCATTTTGACATATTCTTGATCTCCCTTTTCCTGATCCTATGGTACTGGGTTGCACTTCATGTCTACCTCTGTATAGATTCCCAACTCGGAGTGCCAGCTGACTGCGTGTATTTGCCTGTTGCTTATTCATAGTGTAATAGGTTTGTTAGAGTAAGGTAAGTTAGGATTCATGCCAGAGTAAAATCGTAGGTATCTGAAGCACAATTTGTTCAAGATGAGAAGTTTGTATAGTTTTCTTGTGTTGTATACGATGCATTGGGTCTTATACATGTGGCTCCGCAAGGGGGTGAGGGTGCATGCAGGATCACTGAATATCACTTGTTATTGAAGCAAAATATTTGCCTGCAAAATGGCATTTTCAGAGTGTTCAATATTATGTTCGTAATACTCTAAGCATAGTCAACTATGATTGGAGTCAAGACTCTGACATAATAAAATTAGACAAAATGAGTGTGTTGTTAGGGTGGGTGGCTTAATAAAATCTAGTCATGAACAGTATTGTTTGCCAATACCATTGGCGCTATAGTATTCTCGCATTGCCTAACTAGCATGGGAAGTGTCTGAAATTGTCTCCTGGCATCGAGTCAAAATAGCTGGAACACTCAAGAGGCTGAATTCAAGCAATTTAACCAACTCACGCATGGATGTTAGTGATGAGATGGACAAGGGTTATAGTTCAGCTATTTCTGACCAACTTCAACCCCTAGTCCATCTCATTACTAACCTTAATACTCTAGTAGATAATTGACATACAATGAGCTGACTCTAGGCCAGTTAACGATAAACAATATGAGATGTACCAAATCCATAAAACACCAGATGCCAAAGTAAGGGAGGATGTTGCTAGCACTATTATCACATACCAGGCACTGGAGATCAAAACAACTACCAATATCAGATGCCAAAGTAAAGGCATCCAACAGTACCTTTACTATCATATAGAGGCACTCAACATCACAAAAGATCCTAAATTATTTAGCAAATTTTTAAATTTTTTCTTTAGACTAAGAAATAAAGCCCCCTATATAAAAACAACCTAAGAAAAAGCTACTTAGCAAAAAAAACAAAAGAAAAAAAGAAAAAGGCAACAAAGGCTGCTGTCCGATAAGATCAAGTAACCTTCTGTACTTATCATACTCTGACAGGACAGGAGGCTCACTGGCAGTGATGGGGGGGTAGTCCAGGTTTGTAGTTGGAGGAGGTCTTGAGGGACCCAGTTACTGGTCCATTTCTTCATCCTCATCCTATGTGTTTCTGATTAGCTAAGATGGTAACAAAAATATGTTTAGGGTTAGAAACTTGTGTCTTCGATCACAATGTCGTGTTCGTCAAATTCTTGCCCCTCCTTCTCCTCCTCCTCCTCCTTGTCCACCTTCTCCACCTCCTCCACCTCCACCTCCTCCACCTCCAACACCTGTACCTCTTCTGCTTGCATGGCCTCCCTGATATTTCTGGCCTGCCCACAGTGATCCCAGACCTTGTGGTCGAAGATGGGATATCTGCCATGGGCAGCGGTGGGGGTCTGGTCACTCTCCTCTCACTGACCAATCCGTGGCTACAGGACCATCAGGTCCAAGGGGTGTTTGCCATTGTTGGCAAGTAGCCACACCAGCATGACCTCAATTTCAAAAAGAAAGATGAGTTCTCAGAGTATGAGGGGATCAGAGGGCACCTGACTAAGTGACTGAGTACCCACGTCAGTTGCCCTGAGGAGATATCAGGGGCATCACATTGCCCCCTGCATATGCTGCCGCTTGACTACCCTAAGCAAACTTTTGATGCTTGATGATGCCATGATTCCCCTGGCAATTCCCTGGTCAGAGTCATTGGCACACCAGGGGTAGCCAAGGAATGAGTGCCCAGTTCCTTGGGCACCTGACTGATGAACAATATGGATCCTTATTGCCCATGCGCAATAAGGGGAAGCCCAATCCGATTAAGCCACTGACAATATGTGTTAGCATGAGAATAGCATATAACATATGAGAGGGGGCAACACTTACTTGGAGGTCCCCTGACCTCACCACTAACCTTCTTTCCCTCTACCAGACAACACCTGGTCAATGTCCTCATGTTCTTTGCCATGTCACGGACCAAGAGTCTGAGGTGGCACTCCACTTCCCAGATGTCATCAGCCTGGTACTTGTCTTTAACTGGTGTGAGCTTGACTGCGACTGTGTGAAGAGAGCATGCATACCCAATGACTGAATCCAATTCAGATTAGGTCAGGTGGTGGAGGTCCTGGGAGTGACCAGTCAAGTGCATCTTGACATGGTCATGCAAGGTAGAGTACGCAACAGTGAACTGGCATCGGTGCATGAACCCACACCAGCTTTTTGCATATGCTATGTAACCATAGTGTCTGCTATCAGTATTAGTTTAAATGTTTCTAACAGATGAGTGTAGGTTGGATTTCACTTACAAGGAATCCTCCACTGCAGGCTCGAAGAGTAGCCTCTTTGACAAAGTCGATTGGTGCGGGCCATCCATAACTATGCATACCAGGATTCTCTGTTTCCCACTCCAGCCATGCAGCTCGACAGGCTCGACAGTAGGAAGCCTAAGAACAAAAAGGAAAGGTTAGTAATTATAACATGATATAACATACATGGACTGTACTTACTTCCTCATCCGCACTTCACTTTCCTGAGTTCGAACTGCAGGAATAATAGGCGCAGCAGGAATGACAGAGACAGCAGGACATCAACGAGGAAAAGGAACGTTAATATTGCTCACTTGAGGCAGTCAATGGTGTTTTGGTGTGTATTACTTTCCCTTGTTCATTGGTCATTTGATTAATGTCTGAGGGTCCATCAGAGTTGGAGGAAGTGGAAAAAAAAAAGAATGAAAAAGAAAGAAAAAAGACAATTGCAGGCAGGGAGAAGGAAGAGCCTCCTGTTAAGAGATGCAAGGAAGAAGGGAAGTAGAGAAGTCGAGAAGGAGAGAAAGGGTCTTCTTCTTATCTTCCCCTGTGGTGGAGAGAAGAGAAGTGAAAGAGGAACGGAGGGAAGAAGGGCTGAGTTTATATACTCTACACACATAGGGTACCCACATGGATACCTCATGTTCATACTGTACATGTACACCTAATATGCGCACCTCACAGGTGCACCTGATGTACTCAGGTTATATAAGAAATGATGCCTATGCATTTCCTGGTTTGTTTGTACACCCAGTTGTACCAGCAAACAATGCTCACACAGCTGACGATGTCTGAGTATTATTTGACTGTACAATGTGAGGTACAAACAAACCATGAAACACATACATGGGGGATAAGTATCTATTCTTCTCTATATATAATGGATTTAAAAATCAATTGTAATAACTACAAAGTCTAACTTGTCACTAACTTTGTTAAAATAAGCTTTTAAGTTGCACTAGTGACATGACACCAAGGGGTGACCAGTGTGGCCTCAAAGCTTATTTCATGAAACTATATATATAGCATGACATCTACGGCATCACAACAACTGTAGACCGAAAGCCCATTTTCTTTTTGTATTGAAAAGATATTTCAATACCCATTATGGTATATAAATATCTTTTCAATAAAAAAAGAAAATCAGCTTTTGGCCATACTGTTGTCATGATACCAAGAGATGTCAATAACATATATTTCTGCGTTATCGACAACTCGTGGCAGTATCAATGCACAACGTCCCCAGCATCCTGACAACCATACAGTGAAAAGCCTATTTTCTTTTTTTACTCAAAAGATATGTCTATATAATAATAGCTATACAAATATCTTTTCCATAATAAAAGATAATGGGCTTTTGGCCATACTGTTATCATGATGCAGGGAACATTGTGCATCAATGCTGCCAAGGTGTATCGATAACACAGAAATAAAGGTTATCCACACCTCTTGGTATCACAACAACGGTACTGATAAAAGCTGATTTTCTTTTTTTATTCAGAAGATATTTCTATACCGTAATACATATACAAATATCTTTTCAATAAAAAAAGAAAATGGACTTTTTGCCAAATGGTTGTCATGATACCAGGGACATTGTACATTGATCCTGCCAAGAAGTATCGATAACACAGAAATATATGTTATCGATGCCTCTTGGTATCACCACAAGACTGCCACCAAAAGCCGATTTTCTTTTTTTATTCAAAGGATATTTGTATATCATAATAGGTATACAATTATCTTTGCAATATAAAAAGAAAATATGGTTTTTACTGTCTAGTGGTAGCAATGACATGGACATCATGCTGCTTGGCTGCCAAGCGGCATCGATAACCGAGAAATATAGGTTATCAAGGTGTCTTTGTATCATGACAACAGTACCGCCAAAAGTGGATTTTCTTTTTTTATTCTCAACATATTTCTATATCATAATAGGTATAAAAATATCTTTTGAATAAAAATATAAAGTGGGCTTTTCATTATACGATTGTGGTAATGCCAGGACATCATGCATAGATGCTGCCAAGTGGTGTTGGTAACACAGGAATACATATTATTGATGCCTCATGGTATCACAATAACAGTATAGCCAAAGCCGATTTTCTTTGTTTATTCAAAAGATAATTGTATACTATGATAGGTATAGAAATATCTTTTCAATATAAAGAGAAAATGTGCTTATCGCTGTACAGTTGTGGTGATGCTATGGACATTGTACGGTATATATAGTTCGATGAAATCAGCTTTGAAGCTGCAATAGTTACCCCTTAGTGTCACATTACTAGTGCAGCTTCAACCCTTATTTTACTAAAGTTAGTGACAATTTAGACTTCATTGATATTACAATTGATTTTTAAATATATTATATATACAGAAGAATAGATACTTATCCCCTGTGTATGTATTTCCTGGTTTATTTGTACACTCCATTTTACCCTCAAACAATGCTCAGAAATCGTCAGATGTATGAGCATTGTTTGTGTGTACAATGGGGTCTACAAACCAACCAGGAAATGTATATGCATCATTTCTTATATACCCTGTGCACATCAGGTGTACATGTGTGGTGTACAACCTATGTATGTATGGTATATAAACCCAACCCTTCTTCCCTCCTTTCCTTCTTCCCTTCTCTTCTCTCACCCACAGGGGAAGATAAGAAGAAGATCCTTTCTCTCGTTTTCTCATTCTCTCCTTCTCTACTTCTCTTCTTTCTTCTATCTCTTAACAGGAGGCTTTTCCTCCCCCCACCTGCAATTGTATTTTTTTTTTACTTTTTTTTTTTTCCCTTTTTCCAACTCTGATAGTGCCTTGGACATTGATCAGATGACTGGCAAACAAGGGAAAGTAAGTACACCCCACAACACTATTGACTGTGTAGAGTGAGCAATATTAATGTTTCTTTTCCTCTCTGATGTCCTGCTGTCTCTGTCATTCCTGCTGCCCCTGTCCTTCCTGTGGTTCGAACTCGGGGAAGTGAAGTTCAGATGTGGAGGTAAGTAGAGTCCATCTATGTTTTATCATGTGATAATTACTAACATTTCCTTTTTGTTCTTAGGCATCATACTGAAGAGCCTGTGTAGCTACATGGCCAGAGTGGAAAATGGAGAGTATTGCCGTGCACTGTCATGAGCAGCCTAGGGTAGTTGACTTCATCGGAGAGGCTATCCTTCGAGCTGGCAGTGTAGGATTTCTTATAAGTGAAACCCAACCTACACTCATCTGTCAGAAACATTTAAACTAATACTCATAGGGGATGCTATAGTGACATAGCATATACTAAAAGCTGGTGTGGATTCATGCACCCATGGTAGTTCATGCACCCATGCCAGTTCACTGTTGTGTACAGTACCTGGCACGACTATGTCAAGGCTCACTTGACTGGTCGCTCCCTGGACCTCCAACACCTGACCGAATCTGAATTGGATTTGGTCGTAGGGTATGATTGCTCTCTTTCCCCAGTTGAGGCCCAGCTCGTGCTTATTAAAGACCAGCACTGATATGATGACAACTTGGAAGCGTAGTGCCACCTCAGATGCTGGTTCCGTGACATGGCCAGCAACCTAAGGATGTCGAATGGGCATCGTCAGGTGGAGGGAAAGATGGTTAATGGTGAGGTTGGGGGACTACCAAGTAAGTGTCGCCCCCTCCCATCTGTTTTATGCTATCCTTGTACTAATATATTATCAGTAGGCCAACTGGATTGGGCCTCCACTTATTGCGTACAGGCAATAAGGCTCCATATTGTTTGCTGGTCCTGTGCCCGAGAAACTGTGCACCCATTCCTTGACTACCCTTGGTATGCCAATGACACTGACCAGGGAATTGCCTGCGGAGTCATGGCATCACCAAGTATCGAAGGTGTGCTGAGGGTAGTCAAGAGGCAGCATGTGGAGGGGGCAATCCGATGGTCCCAATATCTCCTTGGGGCGACTGTTAGGGGCTCTCCTTTACTTAATCAGGCACCCTCCGATCCTCTCCCACTCCAGGAACTTATCTTTTTTTGTGAATATGAGGACATCCTGGTGTGGCTTTTGGCCAATCAAGGCCAACACCACTTGGACCTGATGGTCCTCAAGCCATACTTCGGTGACGGAGAGGATCATGACCAGACCCCCATGCCTACCCATGGCAGATATCCTTTCTTCAACCACAAGGTCTGCAATTAGTGTGGCCAGGCTGGAGATATCATGGAGGCCATGCAAGAGGAGGAGGTAGAGGTGGAGGAGGGGAAGGAGGTGGATGAGGAGGAGGAGGAGGAGGGGCAAGATCCTGACGAACACACCATTGTGATCGAAGACGTAAGTTTCCAACCCTAACCATATTTTGGTTACCTTCTCAGCTAATCACAAACACATGGAACAAGGACGAAGAAATGGACGAGGAACTAGGTCCCTCGAGCTCTCCTCCCACCATGAGCCTGGACTCCCCCCCTATCACTACCGGTGAGCCTCCTGGATTGTCGGAGCAAGACAAGTACAGAACGTTGCTTGATCTTGTCTACCAGTAGCCTTGTATGGCTGAGTTACTTACCACTCCCAATGCTGTTGGCAGCTCACCCCCTGCTGCCTCCTCTCTGGCTCCAGCAGTTGTCCAGACTCCAAATCCCACCCCTGTATACTGAGCCCCCTCTTTGTGCCAAGCCCCCCGATGGTACCAGGCCCCCCTACCCCCAACCGAATTCTCCTAGCCATGGAGACCTCTCCTCCACCCTGTCCAGGAACAAGACACCAGGGTCCCTGGAAATAATCCTTTTGTAGCTTTTTTTTCATAACCTTTTTTTTTCTTTTTTTGCCAAGCAGCTTTTCATTAGGTAGTTTTTAGATAGGGACCTTTATTTCGTAGTCTAAAAAAAAGATTTGAAAATTTGCTAACTAATGTGAGATCTTTTGTGATGGTGAGTACCTCTATATGATAGTAAAGATACCATGAGATGCCCTGGCTTTTCTGTCTCCTATTGCTAGCCGTTTTGATCTTGAGTCACTGGTAAGTGATAATAGTGATAGCATCATGCCCCCTTACTTTGGTGTCCGGTGCTTTCTGGTTTTGTTGCGTTCTGTATTGTCTATTGTTAACTGGCCTAGAGTCAGCTCATGGTATGTCGATTATCTAGTAAGGTATTGAGGTTAGTGATGAGATAGACCAGGGTTTGAAGGTGGTCAGAAACAGTCAGGCTACAACCCCTATCCATCTCATCACCAACATCCATGCACAAGTATATTAGATTGCTGGAATTCATGGTCTCGGGTGTTCAAGCTGTGTTGACTCGATGCCAGAAGACAATTTCAGACACTTCTACTGCTAGTTCAGCAATGCGAGAATACTGTAGTGCCAATAGTGTTGGCAAACAATGCTATTCATGACTAGATTTTATTAAGTCACCCAGCCTAACAACACCCTCATTTCGTCTAATTCTTTCATGCCGGAGTCTTGAGTCAAATCATAGTTGAGAATGCCTAGATTATTATGAACATAATATTGAACACTCTGAAACCCCCATTTTGCAGGAAAACCTTTTACTTCAATAATGAGTAATAGTCAGGGATCCTAAACCCCCCCGGAGCCCTGTGCATTAGACTTCACATGTCATATACAACACAAGAAAACTATACAAAGTTCTCATCTTCACCAAACTGTTGACACCATACCAAAAGGCAGCAGTAACATATTTCTACATTACTGACCTCCCATGGCATCATGGTTGCGATAGCATGACATCCCATTGAGTTACAGTTGTAAAAGTATGACATACCATGGCATCACAGTTGTGACACCGGTACTTGTACCCCGATCCTCACACCTTCTCCTGTGTACCTCCATATTGTCTTGTACCGCTCTCCACAATCCAGCTACATCCTCCCACTACCAAACTATTCCATCAAGTTATTCCAATTTCTACACACACAAGCTTCTTGGGATAACTTCAGTGAAACTTATTTCTGACCAACCACTAAAGGGCAGCAGAGGAAGAAAGTTACAAACTAGTGTACATCTCTCTATATTGGGCTGCATGGCTGGTATACCTTTGGGACCATGGTGCGAGATTTCTCAGGTTGTGAGAATTGGCATTCTGATTGTTTTACATCCGTTTGTGGAGCCTCTCCTCTGTGCAGATACTAATGATACTAGAACTGACTGTATTTTCAACAGACTACCTTTTGCTCCATGATTCTAAATGCAACATATCATGCTACATCTTTCTCAACTCCCCCAGCATCGTACCAACAATGGAATTCTAGGAAACCTGATAGATCCCACCTACCACCCGATACCCACCAGTATAAGACAAATGCCTTGGAGCAAAGAGGTGGTAACAATTGATATTATGCTTTATCCTACGGTAAAGTCCCATGTTGATAGTGGGTCTGCCTCGATGAAGCTCTCTCAGCCTAAGGGCAAGGATCCAAGGGTCAGGCCAAGGACTGATAGTGAAATAGAAGTCTGGTTTGATAAGGGACTGTCCCTGACCCAGGAGGACCAGGCAGCATGTGAGGAGGCAAAGGAGAGGGGTGAGAGGGTATTTCACATTATTCAGCGCAAGCAACTTATGCAATAGCACTCATGTAGTACATGCCATGGAACACTCAAACAATACATTTTCAGGAAAGATTATTAAAGTCTTCCTCAATATAGATATCGAGATGTACAATTCCTGTCCACAGCTGGCTGGCCTGCAAGTGCTATCCCTGGACCAATGCGATGAGCTTGGTGCCTCATATCAGTAAGTCAACATTAGTGCATGGGCACTGTATATGGCCCTCAATCGCAAGTATCATGACCTTCTTGTTGTATTTGCCAATCCAACCTCCGCTGTCTACAGTGAGAAGATTAGGGCAAGGATCATGAAGCAGGCTGGAGACAACATTACCTAGTACTGTGAGATTCAGCCTCCAAGGCTTCCATGTAGCATTAGGCCAATCATACCAAAGATTGGCTCCTGCAAAATCGATGACACTATGCCTATCCAAACTCACACTTTGGGGTGTTCCATTGGGCCATTTGGGGGCAACAGGGACATGGGGACCTAGGACCAGTTTCGACTAAGGATACCAACAATGTCAGTTCAAATACACGTGGAGACCTACAAGTGCCTCTTGCCTCATTCCAGAATATGACAGGGCTTAAATGGTTGCTTCTTAGAGCTATTGACAAGCCACAATGTGATACAATGCAGTGAACTATTTAGCTATTACACTATCAATTCTGGAATCTCTGGACAAATTATCACAACGAGTGCTTTTCCCTACGTGTGTACCTCATCAATGTTATAACGGAGTGGCACCTGGACCAGGGTGACCTTGATTGGATGATGAGTCTACCATTGGGACAGTTTGAAGGGGTTGGGTTTTGCATATTCGATTTGGAATTGTGCTTTCACTTTCATGTCAGATTGATCTCCAGCATCCATGGTCACAACCTAATCCACTTGACAAGTCTCTGTACTAGTTCCTGACTCTCCTTGGTTGGGACAATGCATGGGTCCCTGCTGCTGCATGTTTTTGCAAGTCAGATAGAGGCAGGTACCAGTAGATGGCAGACGCACACGTGGAAGGATAATTGTGGGAATGGCACTACTGTCTCAGATCTCAAGAAACAGGGTTCTGATTCTGAATCCTTTCAGAGAAATTAACTTATCTTATTTGTATGATGTGATGTATTTGAGCTCTGTTGTGTTGGATTACCCCAGAGGGCATGTAGCTGTCTGAATATGTAGATATGTAGATTTGTGGCAGATCAGGATAAAAAAGGTAATATGACAATAATTGATAACGTAGCCAAGAACAATGTTCTTAAGCCTACCATGATGTATGACTAATATTCATGGAATAAGCTTCTAATTTGCACAAGTGTCATGATATGAAGTGATGTTGCATGATGGCCCATGCAGGGGAAGTAGGTTGTATTAGAACAGAGAGGATGAGGTCATCTGATGAGATGGGGTGATACAAGGTGTCAAGCTACAAGTGCTAAGCCTGTTCGGATCCTAGTTACAGTTCGCCATGTGCAAACCTTTTGCCACAGTGTTCCACTGACACATGTCAAGATCAAAACTATACGGTACTCCTGCACCTCATAATATATAAAGGACCACAAGATTGACTAGGTAAACTTTCACCATGGCTGTCAAATGTCCATTTTGTTGCCAAAGATATGTGCGGGCAGGGAGATATGAGAAACACCTGCGAACTGCACATGCAAATTTGGACATAATACAGGCCTCTACCATATGGCATGCACCTTCCATGAGTCCTATTAATGACATGGAAACAGACCTTTTCCTTGACCCAAAGGTAAATTACCAGAACAAGTGGGCTGATTCAGACTATGAATCTAATGCAGAGCCTGCTGGATCGGACTCCAATGCATTGAATGATGACATCTTGCACAAGTCTGATGCTGAAGTACTCAACTACAATACCTCAGCGATCACTAGCAGACAAGCATATTACCCACGCACCAGGGATGTGATTGGAGACATGTGCAGGTTCAAGGATGAACACTGTACTCTGTACAAGGATCTATCAGGCCTGTTTGCAAATGCTCATAATTTCAAACTTGCATCTTGATTTATTTAGAGTAAGGTCTCGATGTCTCGAATCAATGAATTCTTTTCCAGCAGTGTGTGTAGTTCTGCTTCAGTGGGCTATAGTTGAATGCAGATTCTGGAACATTATCTGCAATCATTTGACCACTACATTGCTTATCTACAATGGTTCGAATGTGACATTGACAATGGCAACACAACACAGCATTTCTTCTATCAGAATATCCATGACTGTGTCAGGTACCTTCTTCAGCAGATAGAATACAGGGATGACTTGGTCTATGTGCCATAGTATTACAAACCCGGCATGGTTTGTAATGGTTTCACATGACATACAATTATATGTCATAGTATTTCGTTTGTTAAAAGGTTGGCACATGACTCGATTGAGTCATATGATATTATGTTTCGCACTATGACTCACATACAAGTCATAGGGTTTCATATGATTCACAGTTGTGAGTCATAGTTATTTATATTTAAATTTGATTGGTAAGTTGAGCATTGACTCATAGGTGTGCCTATGAGTCATCAGGATTAAAAGGCATGACTTCGTTTATACGAGTCATGAGGTTTCGCACATGACATCTTTAAGGTCATGGGACTTTCACGCATGACCAAGTATGGTCATGAGGTTATATGTTATACGAGTGCATGAGTCACAGTTGTGACTCATTTGATTTGTAAGCAGGTTGCTGGAAGAACTATATAAGGAGGTTGATAGGACCTGATAGTTAGTTCTTCATGCAACCACCTAAGTTATTTCCTATCTTATAAGTTATCAATAAAACACCTTTACGCTCTTTACTATGAAGGCCAACAATCACAAAGAGGAACAGAATCAATACTAGTTAACACTATAAGGACTTAGTATTGGCAATGGTCAATATCTAAGACGTAGTATATGATAACAAGTATTGAGAATTCTTGAAGGAAAGAGAATACAATAGAGGATAAGTAAGAGTTACCTCCCAGAAAAGCTAACTACAGTTCGTTGCCTGTTGCATGATATAGGACAGGAAAGATCATATAGCAGATCGTAACACATAGTTTGAATATGACCAGAATGGACATAGGACATATGCTGAAATGTATACGGCAGACTGGTGGTGGGATGTCCAAGTACTGTACACCATGCTATGCAACCTCCTTCATCTGGCCACTGGCTGACCATTATTAGGATACACTTCTACATAGTTCAACTTTGGTTCCAATAATTCCAACGTCTAATTAGATGCATCTTACTAACTTCTTGGGGGACAAGAACACATGGCCTGTCTATATGACAACTGGAAATCTGGTATCGACTAGGTGTAACTGACCTGGATCAATCGCGATTCTCCTTCTTAGACTATTGCCTGTCCTACCCAAGTTCTTACAGTCCTCTTCAGTGGACAACCTGCAGAGATAAATCAATGCTGACACAATACAAGGTGTATTTGAACTCATACTGTCATCCTTGGAAGATGTGGCACTTGACAGTGTCTCAATTGACTGTGTTGATGGAAAGGTCTGGCAGTGCTTCCCTACCTGGTCTGTGTGGGTTGCGGACCATATGGAAAACATTGCACTGCACAGAGTAAAATTTAACCGTTGTCCGAAATGTGAGGTACATCCTGATGCATTAGGAACCGATGTACAGGAGACATATCAGATACCAGATTATGCCACACACAAATGTCTCGCAGTAGAAAATGAGTATCAGTTCACAGACTCTGGGTTGGGAGACATGAATGCTACATTTGATGCACTTAGTATCAAGATGGGACAGAATGTTTTTCATGGACTTCAATAGGTTTCAGCACCCAATCTGCATAAGCTGGATTTGCTCCATACAGTTTATTTGTGACTATTTAAGCATATGAGGGACTGGGTTCAGTGATTCCTCAAGAAACATGCACAACTGCAGACTTTTGGCGATGCATGGAAGGCTTTACTACCATTCCCAGGATTCTTTGCACCGAAAAAAGAACACTCTGAGGTTGCGCAGTGGCAAGCAAAGGAGATGAGCAACCTAGGGCATTGTCTTTTGGGAGTTCTCACTGTGGTATTGAGGAAGCAAGACAATACGCAAGTATTACCATTCAAACTGATGGTGAAATCGATATGGCGCAAATGGAACGGTCTCCCATTGCACTGAGTGGTGAGGACTCTGAAGGAAAATGAATGGTGGAAAGAGGAGAATCTAAGTTTGTTGTTCTTGCTATTGCTCTCACTCCAATCTCCATCAAAGAGGGACGAATTTCTAGCTAAATACAGGTTGTGGTAGCCAACCAGTCCACCACACATATCAATGGAAAACAGTCCTCACGGAACATCAAACCTCGCCATCCCCCAACTTCCCTAACCTAATACTACTACTAATATACCATGATGGCATTACTCCATCACTCCCCCTAATCCCATGATCCCCCTCAACAGATAAAAAAAATAAAACAAAAAACTAAACAAACAAAAAAAAAGAAATCTTTTTAATAAATAAAACAAACCTTTGCTAGTAGAAATGAAAACAAATCAGGTTGACAGTGATAACATCTCCACGAAACACTGATGCTTTCCTTGTTCCAATCCTTTAGTTAGCCCATCAGCTACCATTTCATCTGTTCTAATGTAACTAATCTCCACCTCTCCAGAGTTCACCAACTCCCATAACCAGAAATACTTCAAACCCACATGTCGGGTTGAAGGCTTAAACTGCCCATTTCTCAGACTTGCTATACATGCCGGGTTATCATTAAACACAGAAACAACTGTGTTATCCACCTGTTCAACCTTTCCACACAACTCCTCCTGCAGCTTCTCAAGCCATATACCTTCCTGCACTGCAAGTGCCATTGCATTGAATTCGGCATCAGCAGTCGACTTTGCCACAGTCTTCTGCCATTGGGACTTCCAATGAATGATGCTTCCATACTGGTCTATGATAACGAAACCACTCATAGACCACATACCATCAACTTCTCCAGTAAAGTCTGCATCCGCATACACCACAATTGGAGCATTTCTTGTATGGTGCCCACATTCTCCCCCAATGTCCCCATTATTGGTCTTTTCCAGACAGAGGCGAACCTCTTGTGATTGTCGAATGTATCGCAGTATTCGTTTCACAGCTGACCAGTGAAGAACTGAAGGATCTGATCCAAACCATCCAACCATTGCACTCGCATAGGCAACATCAGGCCTGGTCATAATCGCGGCACACATAAGGCATCCCAACCACCTCCTGGTAGAGCTGCTTATCTGCAGCCTCCTCTTCACCTGTTCGATAATGTAGCTTGTTCTTGACATCCATTGGTGGCACACAACCTTTGCAGTTTCCCATCTGAAAACGTGTAAGAACCTGCTTCAAATACCCACCTTGGCTGAGATAGATCTGTCGCTTTTCCCTATCCCATTCCACCAACATACTTAGGAAAAATTTAACTTTTCCAAGGTCTTTCACCTTAAACCGTTCACCAATCGTGAGCTTCATGCATGTGACATCTTCTTTCGTGCCAATAAGAAGCATATCGTCCACCCAGACGATAATTGTGGCACTGGATTCCATCCGGTAGATACCAGCTTCAAACTTCGAGCATTCCATTCTCATCTCCTTCTCAAGATAGGACTCTAGCGTATTATACCAGTTGCATCCTGCTTGCTTAAGACCATAGAGACTCTGTTTTAGCTGAACCATAATGTTCTGGGTCTCTCTGTCTTGCTTCCCGTCTTTCTCTTCTCGTAGTATAACCCTTCCTTCTGATGAAACTCAAAACTCTTTAGGAAGTTGTAGGAAAATTAGTTCCTCAATCGTACTCTCCAGGAAAGCAGTCACAATATCGAACTGGACTATTTCCTTATCCTCAGCCTCGGCCTTTGACAGGACAATCCGAATTGCCGGAAATGAGATTGTTGGACTATATGTCTGGGAGAAGTCGATATCGGGGCATTGTTGAAAACCATGAGCTACCAGATGGGCCTTGTATCGCACAGCTTGTCCATCTTCTCCCAACTTTTCCTGGAGTAACATCCTTGATGATATCATCCTGGGTCTGTCTGATGTCTCTGTATTCATCATGACTGACCATGTATTGTGCACCTCTAGTGATCCCAACTCTGAGTTTATCACATCAATCCATGCCTTTCTATCCTTACCATTTAAGGCTGCACTTATAGTCGCTCGACCATTTGTCACCATGAGTGCAGTATCAATTCCCAGATTGGTCATATCTCTTGAACTCTCATTTCCAATTCCACTTCTCTCATCAGTCTCCAACTCCTCTAATACTCTGCTCCTTATCTCTACACTCTGCTCTTGCTCAACTCCATGTCTTCTCCTCCTGCGTCCTTCTCTCACATTCCATTATGGGCCCAGATTAGTCCTGATCTCCTGCTCAGCATGGGTACTCCATTGAGGAACATCCAGGTCTCTGCTTCCAGGTTATGGGAACCCGGATCTTCCAATTTGTATCGGTAGTGGTGGTGTTTTTCCTTGCTCTGGGCTTGGTGAGTAGGGTTGGGTCTCCATCTCAGTGGTAAAAGGGAAGAAACTCCTTTGGTTTGTTGGTCCAAAATAAGACTTATCTTCATGAAAAACAACATCGTGAGACAAGAGTAACTTTTTCTTATTTAGATTGTAAAGGCGGTATTGCTTTGTTGTCTGAGTGTAACCGATAAACATCAATCGTTCTGCTCTCAGATCCCACTTTTGATCACCATGCTTTGCTGGATGTATATAACTGTAGGCAGTACATCCCCAAACATGTAGATGCTTAATATCCGGCTTTGATCTGAACCACAATTCATAAGGAGTGACATTGATCTCACGGGTTCCTTTCATCAAAGAAACATTTTTCAAATAAACAGTTGCGAGAAGTGCTTCAGCCCAGAAACCTTTAAGAGCAAAGGCATGCTGTAGGAGTGCATTTTCTCTCCCAAATAGGACCCGGTTGCTGTTCTCAGCCACTCCATCTTCCTGAGGCGTGTACGGAACCGTAACCTGCCATTCGATACCACATCTCCTGAACTCACACTGGAATTGGTTACCTGAATATTCCCCTCCTCCATCAGTTCGGAGTGCCTTTATTTGATACTCTTTTCCATTACCGCTATGGAACTTCTCAACTGTAGGTTTGTAGTTCAGGAAATAACCCATAGCTTTACTTTTTGTCTTCAAGAAATATACTGTGGTGAACTTAGCATAATCGTCGACAAACAGCATAAAATAGCGGCATCCACCAATCAACTTGCTCTGCATAGGCCCACAGAGGTCAGAATGGATAAGTTCCAATGGTGCATTGGTCTTCCGAATTGCCGATTTGAACGGCGCACGTATTATCTTTCCTGTTAGGCAATCCATACAGCGATTCTCAGAGGTATCTACTTGTAAATGCGGCATCCCACTTACTACCCCAGCATCACTCATCTTCATCACAGCTGAATAGTGTAAGTGCCCAAGTCACTGATGCCAAAGTATCATCATTGAAGGGTCCTTCAAACTACCGCAGAAACCGAAATCTTTTGAATCGTCACTTTGTAGAAGCTTATAAAGATTATCATTTTTCTTTGCAATTGTGATCAGTGCTCCTTTGCAATAGAACTCTGCTGTCTCTTTCGTAAAAACAATCTTTATCTCCTTCTTCGTCAGCTGGCTGATAGACAAAAGGCCAGTATTCACAGCGCCCAGAACATAGAGTACATCAGTGATCAATAAGCATTCTTGTCCTCGGTCGAGTGGCCAAACATTTGTTTCAATGGTTCCAATTCCAGCTGCCGAGACAGGTTCTCCGTTCGCAGTCATCATTTGTCGTTCTCTAGCTGGTAGAATGACATATGTATTTTCGACAAAAATATGATGATACTCGGTCATGTGGTTCGTACACCCAGAGTCGACAACCCACCCAACCTCTTGTTCAATGTCTCCAACATCATCCCCAACAGCATCTCCGACAACTTCTTCAACATCTACTCCAATGTCTACTCCCCCCAGCACCTTCTCCACCACATATCTTTCCTCACTTCTTGCTTCTACTGTTTCTTCTTGGACCATTTCAGACTCCTTACTCAACCAGACTTGATCTTCCATCAGTCTTGCCTGATCTCTTCTTTCAGGTCTTCCTCTGAAACCATGTCCTCCTTTTCTCTTTCCCCCGCTCGATCCATCCTCTCATCCTTTCTGCCAACAGTCAATCTTTTTATGCCCAGTCTTTCCACAGCCATGACACTTTCCGGTGAATGGTGGTGGTCTTTGGATACGTCCTTAGTTGAATTGCGTTGGACTTTTAACTTGACGAGAGTGATTATCGGGTTTGGGACCAACTGTCCTGTTCCGAGAAAATAGTGCTTCTCCTGGGTTCAGAGTTTGTTCTCGGCGAAGCTCCACTTCGTAGGCAGTGATGAGAGCTTTCAACTTCTGATAGCCACCGATTGTCATCTGAGAAGGGAGAGATCCTTTCGTCACCATTATTCATGTTTTCCACTCTGAGGTCTTAGAAAGACCTTCGAAGATGTGAAAAATAAGTGAACCATGAGTTGGGGTCTGCCCACACATCACAAGCTTATCGCAAAGTTCCCGAATGCGGTTGAATTATTCGAGTACGGTGCCAGCTTCCTCAAGTTTACATTCGTAGAGTTCTTTTTGGAGGTGGTTCGAGTCGTAGAATGTAGTGGTCTCATAGGTAGAATTTACATCTTGCCAAATCTTTGCTGGTGTATTCCATGTGGAGAGGTAATAGGATACTGCAATTGCATCTGTCATCGCCACATGTAAAGTCCCAATTGCTTTCTGAATTCTTCGTCGCTGAACCTGGTACTTCTCCAGTTTCTTTTCATAGTCCTTATCGTCCTCATCCGGCTTTCGTAAAATTTCCTCTTCCTCAATTGTCAAGTCCCAGAGACCTTCTCATTGGAGATAGTCAGTCATTCTCATTACCCACATCCGGTGATTACTCCCATCGAGCTTGTGGAAACTCATCCCAGCCAATCATGATGAACCTTCTTGTTCATTCATCTTGTCTTTTCCGTGAATGACCTGGTGTTGTGGGGTAGGGAGTATTGAAAAAAAAAAACAGGGGCAAGGGGGTTTTTGAGAAGAAAAAAAAAAAAAAAAGAAAACTTTCGAGAAAGGTAGGTGAACCTTCGCCAGAAATTAAAATTTTTATTTTTGCTAAGCAAGGCTCATAACCTGATGGCGATATCGATACGGCACAAATGGAACGGTCTCGCGTTGGGCTGAGTGGTGAGGACTCTGAAGGAAAATCAACACTGGAAAGAGGAGAATCTAAGTTCGTTGTTCTTGCTATTGCTCTCACTCCAATCTCCATCAAAGAGGGATGAATCTCTAGCTAAATACAGGTTGTGGTGGCCGACTAGTCCACCACACATATCAATAGAAAACAGTCCTCGTGGGACATCCAACCTCGCCATGCCCCAACTTCCCTAACCTAATACTACTGCTAATATACCACGATATGATTACTCCATCACAAACATGCACTTGCCTGCATCAGGTCATTGCTCAATTTTACTTTAGTGGCTGAATATACAAGCAATATACCTGAGACCTTATAATATATGGAAAAATATCTGAATCAGTTTCAAGATACAAAAGATATCTTCTTGGAGTTTTGAATATTGAAGAGGACATGGACAAAGGTTCATGAGCAGTGAAGGGAGCAACGACATCGGAGAATACGGGTAAACCAATGTGTTGTGAAATCCACCCAGCATCATGTACAGGAGCAGGATTGTAAAGAAAAGATGGACTAATGTATGGAACTAATCATTATGGAATCTCATTTCAACTTCATTAAGATGCATCTACTAAATCATTTTCAGGGTCACATATACCAGTATGGTAATATTCAGATGTATTCCATGCAGTTTGGCCACCTCACATATAAGGAAAAAATAAAGGGTGGGTGGCACCGTTCGAATGAAAATGATGCCACAAGACAGATCCTGCACAGTTATGGTCACCAGTATGCGATCTGAATGAGACTTGTGAACCTGGATTCCCTTCAACATCATAGAGCTGATCTCCCTGTTGATGTCATAGAATATTTAACTAAAATGAATTCCATATCCACACCAGTGACTAATCATAGGATGATGAAAGGGCGTTGTGATGATGTTTCTAATGTGATCGATTTTTGCAAGGTCACGTGTATCTCACTGGAGAGCATCTGTCATGAATTGATTCGATACAGTCAGAATAGCCTGCCCAATGAATGCTGCCTGCCTGAAGATCCTGCCATACTTCGATTCCTTCTGGTTGAACTACTAACACAACTTGAAATCCCCATTCTAGCATTTGAGCAAAGTGACATTTATGACATGCATAGGGCATGCTCCACTGGTACCTAACTCTTCAGGAACTACCCGAGTCACAATGATTGTGTTTGAGTACAGATGTATAATCAGCATATGTATGGTGTGCTCCAAGGCCATCTGCTCAGAAAGCTCCTGGCACTCTTCAATATCTGAGATTATATGCATGAGGACATGGTTCACAGGCTTGCATGTGTCCAAATATTGAATGCGGTTAACTCGGGCCACATATCCAACGTCCACGCCCTGTCATGGTACAGCTAACAGAAAATGCAGTATAGTTTACTATATTAGACATAGGGACAATTCTAGGCTTGGTGCACCTCATCCTGGGGACAGACCAGCAATGGCTTGTTAACAGCCATATTGATTTAAGGACATTTAATGAGATTTATTGAGGGGTCATGAGATCAGAAAGTTGGGTGACAACTGTTGGCTTGGGCAAGTATTTTGCATTGGGGATGGTTGAATGGCACAGAGAATATTATAGCATCTTTCATTGCAATCTGTATATAGAAACCTCTATGTAGAAACTAATTAATAGAAACTAAATAATAGATACAACTAAAAGTACATAGTGTAGAAAATTACAGTGGGGGATGGGTCAGTCCTTGAGATTAGGACCCTGATGACACCTCGGATTGAAACATTGTGGGTCCCAACGTCGCTAGGATGCAGTGAAGAAAGCAGATATATTGTGACAAATCGCTGCAACCCCCTTTGGCCTCACAGTGAGGTACTGACAATGATGATATGTCAGGATGCTGGGAAGGTTCAGGGCAGGGATAGAGCCATCGGAGGATGGAAGGCATCTGTAGTCAATGTTGGGATGAAGTTATGGTGTCGCGATGAGAGATGGAAGGAACGCGATGAAGGCCAGCCCTGTGTTGCCATACGCAGTGGTACTCCCATGAGGCATTGGACCTAGCCAGACATCAGGATATCAGGAAGAAGGTGCCATAAAGATGCATATGTCCAGGGGTCATGAGGATGTCAACTTAATCTCAGGTAGTGTCCTGATACCTCAAAACATTGCTATGTGACACGGGATGCACCAGGGGCAATGTTATGTTGCAACATATATCATGATGCATAAGGCGCAACAGAGTGTTGCAATGGAACTTGGGACACCTAAGGTGTACCTAGTGCGTGAGAAATGCAGCCTGCATTAGGATGTGATGCCCATACATCACATGCGAGTTTTTCTTTTGCTGAAGATTCTTGTACTACAAGGTGGCCTGACTTTGGCACAGTGAGGTGCATTTGACATGGAACATATGGAACATACTTGAGCAGCTGAGGAAGCAAGAAATACATGACAGAGAGCACAAAGCAGGAGGTAGGTCTAAAAAGGTGTTGTCTTATATGGCTCTGATGCATGTCAAATAGTGAAAAAGAGGGAGGAAGCAGAGGTAGAAAAAGCAGAATTACAGTTATGTAGGGCTTAGAATGCTAAAAAGAAGACAAATCAAGCAGCACTTAAGCCTTTCCTGAATGAGATCAAAGATCAAGCAAAGGCTAGACATACTGTATGAGCATATAAAAAGAAAATATTCTAGCCAATAGTTACTGGTATTAAGCACTAAACAAGGTTGTAGAAACTGATGTAAAATAAAAGTCTTACTTCAAAATATTATATTACACAAAAAAACACAGTGTTGAGCCACAAAGTGATGTTGAGTCACAAAGTTACGTTGAGCCATGAAGTTATGTTGAGCTGTCAGGCACTCTGAATGAGTGGCCGCACTTGTGAGTCAGCAAACATGTGGGGGTTGTAGCCACACACCAGAGCCTTGGTACCATTACTGTGGGAATGGAACAAGGTCTATAGATAATGCTGGAAAAATTAGCTTTTAGTTAGTAGACCTAGGAAATTGTAGCTAGGTTTTGAGTTGATGGGATGAGGTTTTGTTGTGGTTGCTTGGCATGTTATAGATTTCTTTAGATAAGTAGCAATAACTCCAGCAGTTAAAAGGAGACAGAGATGGAGATGGAGATGAGACAAGACAAGTAAGTAACCAATGATAGTTACTACAAACATGAATATATTTTTGTCACTTGTTCCAAGTTTTATTTTCTTTCCTTGATGATAGTGATTCCCTTCAACAGATTTGTTTTTCTAAGGATGACCATTCAACTTCCAACTGTGCGAGCAGTATTTTGCCTACACCTGGTAGTGTTTATTTCTCCTCCTTCGATCAATGGCTGCCTGTTTACATCAGTTTTACCCCTTGAACAAGTGAACCTTCTCAATCTTTTGTGTTGTTGCCCAGGACCTGTTCTTGTCCTTTCAGTACCCATAGGGGTAGTATTGACTGTTGTGAAGGTACAGGCAACCACCCTCAGTGTTGTGACAGTGGGGAAGTCAATGTGAATGGTTGTCCACACAGGATTGTTGTTTCCTATTTAGTTAATTTGATAGATGAGATAATAGCAGCAACATCACTACATAAAACATCACTATACAACAATGGAATCATAATATTTCATTTATATTTGAAGCTTGGTAGCCACATAGGCCAGACCTGGCTTTGCTATTGAAAAGATGGTTTTCTACTGTCTAGTCTAGCCAATCTGGAAAAAGACCACTAATCTCAAGCAGCAAGTTTGACCTATGGTCCAGCCTGTAGGTCGGCAGTTTGCCCAGTCAAGCCATGATTTTGAAGGGACTGAGTCAGTCTGAGTTAAATTATCTCCAGCTGCCCAAGCCTAGTAGCACCCAAGCAACTGCCTGGTTGACAGGTTAGGCAACCCAGGCTGCACTTGTCATATACTCAGGAAAAACCTGTAGATGTCTAGACTATACTTTTCAGATAGTAGTTATTTGAAATGTAACTGCATAACTCACAGATGCCTAGGTTATCTCTAGAAATCTAGTGGGTATGGAATCACAATGTATCAGCGATATATAAAGCCTACAACCAACTTAGGCTGAGCTCGGCTTTGGTTTTGAAGAGTCACTTTCACCAAGTCTGGGATGGCAATCCTGCAGAATGCCTCAGTCAGTCTGGCCATACCCGAAGCCAGACAGACTGCCTGCTTTGGATTACTGGAAATGACTATGTCACTTTAACTGTATTGTACCTCAACATACTGAAAGCTGGATAGATTAGTTGCCTGAGATCACTGAATCTAACAACTCTAAAGACTGAAGAAAAGAAAGAAAAATTGAAAAGGGATTTTCTCAGGGTTAAGAGAGCTGAATAAAACTTAGAACTAAATTCTATCATTTTTATGACATTTAGTATGTTATTGCTAGTATCTATTTAGTTGCAGTTATGGATATTTAATCTTACCCCAAGGAAGCCTAGTTCTAATAATATAGAAAAAGATATTAATATATGAATGATATTGTATAGATACTTTAGCTATTCAGATGAAATCTGGGTACAAATTGGGTATCACCACTATCCTCTGAATATTTCTCAACCTTGTAGCCCAAATCCCTTCAATTATAAAAGAAATCAGTGGTAGACAAAAGATGTTAACATTATGTTTTGGGCATGTATTGTAAATACATAATAGGGACTGAGTTTTGTTTGGGAGAAGGAAATAAATGAGGAAAAAGATCATTTCAATTAATTGCTAGCAATTGAAAATGAGGAGAAGAAATGTTCACAAGATTAATAGAGAGCAAATGCTAAGATTGAAGGAACAAAGGAATATAAAACTTTACAAGTAAAAAGTACAAATATATGGTACTTTGATCAGACTGATTTACTTCTATCTGGCTATCCATAAGAGAAATGGTGAGCAGAGAGAATGCAAGCAAAGCAGGGATTGACTGGGTCCTCCATTAAGAACCAATTCTTTGTCCTCTATTTCATTTATTCCTACAGTTTATACAGCAAGAAACCTAAAGAGAGATATGCGCTATTGAAGATAATGTACCTTCACATTCAACTGCAAAAGAGCTTGGACAAGAGAAGCAGGATAGGCTTGGAATATATTCTGTTAACTCACCTGCCCAGTCTCCTGATCTTAATATGATTGAGCCTCTCCGGAACTATCTAAAAGATTCACTGGAAGGGTGCAAGTTTATGAGTGAGAGTCAGGGAGTCAGGTAACAAAGGATCAGGTTAGGAGAGCGTTAGTACTAGAGTGAGAGAAAATACCGATTAAACTGATCAGTTGGTATTGTTTACACCTTCAGAATATGTTGGAGCTTGTTATTAAAAATAAAGGTGATAATAATTTTCCTGGATAGTGTTGGCATGAATAGGGTTGATGTGGATAGTATTGTCTGCATTTCTTTTCATTTCTTCTTCTATGGTGTTCTTTCTTTCTTTCTTTTCTTTCTGTCTTTCTTTCTTTTTTCTCTATTCTCAATCGTATTATATAGATTGGGAAATATTTCCAGGTGCATTTTACTCGACCAATCTACTTGAGTAGTTGTGCAGTTGAGTTGTAGTTGTGCACTCACAGGCAAGTGGTGCACCTAACTGTGAGATCATGCTCAAGTCTCAATAACCAAATAGCTCAAATTCCATTCACTTACCAGCCTTCAGACTGTTCATAATTTCTCCTATCATGCCCAAATCGGGAGGAGCATTGCTCAAAAGCTGACACTCTCTCCCCCCTCATATCTTCCAGTTCTGCTGCTTGGCTTGCATGCTTGAGGAAGTATATGTTGAGATGGGTTCTAACAGTACACTACTTCAACTCCACCGCATGAGTTGTAGCCATCACCAAAACATCCCCGGTGCAACATGCCGCTTTAGCTCATTTTTCTTATCCGATTTCACGTGACCAATATATCTATCGGCCCTCCGAATCAGAACACCACCCTCTCCTCTTGACACCACATCCCCGCTTAATGCCACATGGCCACTAATACCACATCCCCTCTTGACGCCGCAATTCCTTCCTTGTACCACCGCCTGTGAATTATGAGCTTTCTGTTGAGCTTATTTATTGCCAAGTTACGAGCAATAGCTAAGGTTTATATACTCAAGTTCCTAGCTCCTTCTTTGCATGCCCGTTGATATTCCCAATATCCACCCTAACCTTATATCCCTATATCCCTTAATGCCGTGATGCCGGTAAGTCTCTTATCTTCCTAGTATCTACACCTTTTACTACCTCCATTATCTTATCTCCGGTGGATATTATACCCGTTATATCCTTGACTCCTTTTTCCCGTCACTTCCGACATGAGGTACTGGCATATCGACAAATCACCCATGTCGCTGTTATAGGACACCACTCGACATCTCGTCATCCTCCAACCAATCCGTTTCCTCGCCGGCTTGCCCATGACCATTGTGGCCGATAATACGATCTGCCGCATGAACGCCGCGATATTCAACACCGCCCCTCTACAATTCGGAGATGTTTACCCTCAGAGCTGCTCGTAATGCTCGTTGTTTGCCCCCTCATATTCGAGGTTTCAATACAAACACGGTAAGATTTAACGTTTGTTGACGGGGGTTGTTTGTATATACTAACTTGGCAAGTTAGCACAAATACAATTTTGCCGATGCTGTTGCCGATGCTGTTGTTGATGCGGATACCAAACAATCCATCCTTAAACCACATAATACTGAACCAGAGCTTCCAACCGAGGGCTCAATGGCCTGGGAAATCATCAATCTTAAGAAGGTTAAAAACAACCCAATCCCACTCCCACTGAAAGGTTTACTGATTGACTGTTAGAATGGTGAGATATACAAGGTAAAACTTGGCTATCTGGGTGAACGGATGGACTCGGGATTTAAGCAACTTAGGGATGAGGTTGTGAGCCTGTGCCAAGAGATGAGTGATTCGGCTCAGAGAACGGACCGTGGGTTTCAGAAAACACACCGCTGTAAGCTCCTGTTAATTGTTACTGTAAGAACCTTTATTACAAAATGTATCTGGGTGGCAGCTAACAAATATGCTATATGTAGTTTATTCTCAAAGGTGGCTTCGATACCATAACTCGCAGGGTTGGCGCCAGCGACCCCAAGCGGCGAAAAAAGTTGCACACTCTCCTGCTCGGTTGCTCTGGAGGTGCTGGCAAGCTAGGAGGTGCTGGCAAGCTATATACCCCACTGGGCCAAGACAATCTACCCACAACCACACAACATTAGCAAACCGGTATCCATTCATCCACGTACCATTGCCGGCCAGAGACTTCTAGAAACCTGCGTTCACTTCACCATCGCTCCGGGGTATGTTCTCCCCGATCATCCGTTCGTTCGTCTGCGTTTTTCAGGCCCAGGCCCATGCACACCTCAAGTAATGTGTAGATAAGATCTTAGTCTAATGAGAATAGGTAAAGAGAGGTCAAGTCCGCCGTGACCGGGCCAATAAATTAGCAGAGAATATCGATGCCCCACGCTCGCCACTCACTACTGGTATTGAAGCTCACTACAGAGTTAATAACTTGGGGTGTGTGTGGGCTCGAAAACGAACGAAGGGATGTCCAAACCCGAACTGCGAGCGCCAATCGCCCATCGCACGATGCCGCCGCCGTGATCAACCAGTGTTACTCCGTGCCTCTATCCCTAGAATAATAATTAACATTACCGGTAGCCGCAAACCAGAAAAATCTCTAAGTTTCTATATCCGAGTTTTCTCCTTTAGTCTGTGAAGGAATTCGTTTGTGTTGCTGTCTATGCGCAAACCAGCAAAGCAATTTGTCATGAGATGTCGTGACATGTCGTGGATCCTTGTAAGGTACATGATGGGGGATATTGGGGTGATGGCGGACTATACAAAAAGGGTTTTCGTCCCCCGTGTTCACAGAATCATCATCTCCAACTTCCCTATATTCTTTAGTTTTTTCTTTCGAAACCCGTTGCCATATTCCTTTTTACATGTCTCAAAATGCTGTCAACCATTGAGGGTTTGTACAAAATATTTCAATGCTCCAAACAACCCTGATTACTGACTTGGTCATCTAATATTCTTTAGTATTTTTGCCTAAGTTTCACCCCTCCCTCGCAACGATCTTCACTGGCTCGGTGGGGCGCTCTTGATGGCCCTCTATGCCAACTTTAAGTCCCAGCCTCCTGCCCTAAAAGCCGACAAGATCCTTTCTCAGTGCATCGAGGTGGCCGTCCCGCAGGTCATAGAGATACTCGACAAGCGGCAGGCTGAACCGAGGAGGGGGTTAGAGCCGTCTCTGGTAGTTGCTTGCGGAGGGGTCGGCGGGGGTGGGGTCATGTTTGCGGGGGCTGCCTGGATTCGCTACAGGGTCACTGAGGGCCCCATGTGTGGGTGCAGAGTTGGATAGGGGTAGGTGTGCTGGGCGGGGATGTGGGGGTGGACCGGGTAGGGTGAGGTGGGTGGGTGGTGGGGAAACGAGGTCGGCTCTTTTAGTTCTTCTCTGTATTAAACCTTTATGAACTCCTGTTACAGCCAGGCAAACGTAGATTTACGTGAGATGCAAATAAGACTTCCTAAGCCAACCCCAACGATGTGAACTCACCTGGTCAAGCAAGTTACCGTATACCGAGCTATAGCGAGTGTCCGGCATAGCGAGCCATCCACCCAAATACTAGCCACTAAATCTCAACAGAGGTTCAACCAATTACTTTGCCCAAACTTACAGATGGGTCGCTATGCCGGGCGCTGGCTATTGCGTGGAATTCGTTATCTTTAAGACAGGCTTTCGTCAGACTCATTGTCTACCGCGTGAGGAAGTATACAAGAGGGTTAGCGAGCAGCGAGCATGCAGACAACTAGTATCTTGGGAGTTCAAAACAATGTTGCCTCGTCACTGTGACTCCTGTTCACAAATTTTCTCTTTTTCCTGTCCGCGGACATATAAAGGCCAGGTAACCATGGCGACGAGATAGGGTACTTAAACTTGGCTTGGTTCCACGCCGCCTTGGAAATATCTGAACAACCAACAACCAATATCTTTACTTTGTCATACCTGGTATACACGATGCGAGGATCGATTTTTGGTTTGTTTGAGAAACCCTAGAGTGTTGTGAGGTCCCGCTTACTAACTGTGTGTTCTTATAACATTCAGCGATTCTTTCTACGCTGCTCAGCTGCATTATTTGTGGTTTGGTGGGTAGTTTGATTGGCGGTTTAGCGGGTATTGGCTTCGTGCCCTGATGGATCTTCGAGCTGGTGCCCCGAACATCAAGGGTGCCTTCAATGAACACCTGGCCACAAGGTTATATCGTTTTGCGGACTCTGAGGAATATAATCGCCTGGTTGCAAGTGCCCGGAAGACGTACTTTGATTACCAAAAGTCCTCAGCTGGTATGAACACATGATGATGGACAGCAACGGGGGAGCTAATTCATGAGTGGCTCTCATTGCCGTGAGCGCTCCTCCATTCCCAGAGTGACAGTAGTGGCAGTTGAGCTGATTTTCCTGTTATCTGTTAATGCCACATCTTAACAGAGGGTGTTTGAGCTTCTATAGTGTTTCCTGTATTTTCGCTACATTCACTCAGCAGTTACTTTGCTGTCTCGAATTTGTGTTGTAGATGTTTATATTCAATTTCTTTTCAAGTTGTGGATCAATTGGCAAGGTCGTACGGCAGTTGATGTATCATATGGTGCAATTTGTCTATACGATAGTGTACCAGAGCAATTGCAAGCCATAACGCAACGGCTGAGCGTTACCAATAAGCGGAAATGGTCTTTCGAGGCGCTGCGTCGAATTCCTTGTTTTGGCTGCTTAATAAACGGGTAGCAGGGTTCGATCTGACGTTGCTATCCTCGGGGCGGTGTGAAACAGTAAATTTCGTTACCAGCCACAGTAAGCCTGTTCTGTAACGATGTGAGCTTTGTGATTTGGGGATAATGATTAAAGGTGCCAAGAGTGCTGGGTCATTTAAGTACTGTGTAGGATGGTCTCTATCATGCTACTCAAGGCGCCGGTTTGCTCTGCCAGTTCCTATAATGGTATCGCTCATCCGCGAGTCTTTTGGCCAGTAAAATGCATCGGGGAAGCACGATTGCAACCTAGCTCAGAAAACTCTGAACCTCAAGGACCTGGACTACATCCACCTCAGCTCTCTTGGACGACATCGAAGAACCTTATTACCACAACCGCTGGGAGCCCTTACAAAAGCCCTCACCAACAAAGCTTGCAGATGGCTTGCTACGCTGGGCGCTCACTATGGCGTAGAATATGTTGATTTAAGTTTTTTTGCTTCGCGTATGGTTCCGGAAGACTAGACTCCATACCAACTTTCACACGAAATCTGTGACAATTTCCGTTGTGACGCTTGGCGTGACGCTTTCAAAAAAAGGTTACCCTGACTTTTAGGTTGCAAAAAAAAACTTGTAAGTTCTGATTTTCTGCTATGATACATATAATGCGGGTAGCCAGTGTTACAGTTCGATTTTAAGGTGTCCTTTACCATTTCACCATTGCTGCAACTGTGGCTATTCCAGGTATTTGATTGGCCAAAACACCCGAGGATGAGCGACACCATTATAGGAACTGGCAGAGCAAACTGGCGCCTTGAGTAGAGTTGGGTGGTATACCCAGTGTTGTAGCTAGGTCTTTGTCGCTGTAACTTTTTGTTTCTTAGCAAGTCTGTTCTGGTTGGGGGGTGTCAGGGTGAGGTGTCTGGCCTCTTGGGTCACTTGGGAATTTTCTGTGGCGATCGTCAACCAACCCTCACTCAACCATCGATCCGGAGCCATCAATCTACCACCAGACAGGGACAACTGAGGACCAGGACAGAACAACGAACACCAGACAAGCAACAACCGAGGGCAGAGAGACATCGAGAACCACGACGAAGACATCTACAGCAGCAACATAACGACCACTACAGAGAATTGGGGAGCATGGTTCATTTTCTTTTTTCTTCTTATATTTACGCTTTACAGAAATAGTTTGAGACGGAGAAATATACCCAGATAGTACGGGTTTTAGTTTCTTTGTTTGGCTCCAGTTTGCTTTAGTACTTTGTGACCTGTGGAAAGTGACCGAGCTTCGTGCCAACCCTCAGCCTTGACGAAATGCCTACCCCCGGAAGGAGAGAAAACAGTAGGGAGACGCCTGGAAATCAGATTCCAATGGCTAAATGCTGCCTGTTCTTGCCATAGCAAACCTGTTTACAACTTTTGCTGTTTCAGACCCCCCAAGGGATACTCGGGTGTGTCCATGAAAATGGGATAGACCAACACCCCAGTCATGCAAGGAGAGTGAGTAGAAAAAACAACAAAATATGGAAACCACGAATAGGTATCGGCAATTCAAAAACGTGTAGCGCACGGAGAAAAAAGGAAAGAAAAGAACTCGGGGAGTGGCCAAGTCCAAGGAAACGAGTGACCACACAGTGAATAGGTAGTAGATGAGTGGTCAAATCCAAAGCGAGTCATGAAGTCATCGAGGCTCAAGACCCGAACTTCAAGGACTCCTAGTGTCGAGGACTCGGAGGGAAAAGTCTTTCTCCACAAAAGAAACATTAGTCTTTTAAAAAGATTAAGGCCCTCTTTGACATACAGCAAAAATGGTATATTTCCAACAAATATAGTATTTCCACCTCCATATGAATATAAAAATATGGAGGTCTGTTTGGCACACAGAAATTCTTCATTTTTTTATATGGAGCTCCAAATTTTTATTTTCCATTTTTTTTGTTTTTCTGGTGTGGGAAGTGTGAAATTTTTAGGGTTGCAAGAAGGGAAATATGTATTAAAGGGAGCCCTTTGGACTCCTATTGTTGCCAAGCGACCTCAGTTCGGAGTTTTCCGCTCATTTATGTTGTGAGTGACGTGCAAATGTTTAGGTTTTTAGAACTTTATATTAACCCTGCTCCATTTTTACCTCCTCAAACCCTGAAATTTGGAGAAAGGAAATGCATGCCAAACACTCCTATTTGGAAAAAAAATGGCATATATTTATTTTGGCATATATAACATTTCAAGCAAACATGGCATATTTCTATATGGTGGTGTGCCGAACAGGGCCTAAATAGTTAGGAGTAGGCCTAGAAGACCAAGTGGATAATTATCGATTTGAAAAAAAAAAAGAAAAAAAAAGAGAAACAATTGGAGTGAGTTGGTAAGATCGAGGGGAGCAATTTTCTCCACGGTCCAGGGGCCCGGCAGGGCCCACAGCACGCACTGCCAAGGGCCCTGGACCTGACCGGACGGTGAAAGATGTCCCGTTCTCGTCCGCAAAATCTGAAGACGGCCCTTATCACAAAGGACGACGGGCCCGGCTATCGGGGACAATAGTAGCTAGGGTGGGGGGTCGAGGGCAGTAGGTGTAGAGCAGGAATGATAGGGGACCGCGGGGGACTGTGGGTGATGGCCAGTGACAGCGAGGGACTATAGGGAACTGTGGGGGACTGTCGGCCTGGCAGGGGACGGCAGGGGACGGTAGGGGACTGCGAGGGACTGCGAGGGACTATGACCTTTCAACACCATTGGTGACTTGAATAGTGTATTAGATGATAGAGCCCAGTCAAAGACATGAGTGTGATATATCTTTTTATGAAATGAAAAAGCGGAGAAGACAATTAACTAGTTACTCCGGCATGAAGATAAATTGGTTGCGAAGCAGACCATTGTTGGGAATCGAAGATACCACCTCCGACGAACCCCAAGCATCCCTCAATACTCCAATTCACTACTGAGTCCTATAACAACAATTGTTGACCTCTTATTAATTTTATTTTTTTTCATCGGTTTTGTCTTTAGTCTTTTGTTGTACGTTTTGCTGTATGCCATTTTACTGCAATATGTAAAACGGTCTAGAAATAATCGCTATGATATTATGATGACACTATAAATCCTTTCTAGTTAAGAGTACTCAAAGAATGGTGGATAACAACATATACTATAAGCAGGTATACTAAAAGGTTTGACAAAAAAGATTAGCGTGCCGGCACACTCGATAACATGGAGAGAAAAAGAGAAATCTGAGACATTAAAATGGTCGCTAGTATAGTGGGGGACTACCGGCCCGACGTCTTCGGGTCTGAATTGTCGGGAAAATTGCCTGGAGGACGAGACCGGACGACAAAAAGGCGTCCATCCTCGTCTGGGCTCAAGGCGGACGGACGGACTGCCCCATTGTGAAAACTGGAGGGTAGTTATTGAAAAATGAAATGTCCTGGGGAAGATTTGGTCGGGAGCGGTGTGGTTGGGGAATGGAGGAAGGAACCATGGATGGCTGGGAAGAAGAAACATGTATAAGGAGATCCTGGGACTGTTTGTTGGCTCGGGAGGTAGTCGCATTTGTAGGGTAAAATGACTCGCGATTCCAGGGCTTGAAGATACTTCACATATGCAAACACAAGGGCTCGTCATCGACTCACACTTTCTTCAACACGCGTTGTTGGGCGCCCTTAAGGAATCCTTGATCCTATGTCCATTCAGAAATTCTGTTTTTTTGTGTTATTTCACTCCTGTCATCCTTTTCTGTATTTTTGAATATTTGGTAATCCCTTTACAAGCATGATTTCTTCATATGAATCATGCTTCTTAGCTCGTAACTTAGTCAGAATACTGATAGATAATTTACCGCACCTCTATAACAATCAGCCTTTCTTTGATGTGATGATAGCAAAATAAAGATATGGGGAAAAATAGCACCGCTATTCATCAAAATACTCCATACTTGTTACACACCACACCAGGACCTCCCCATACATCTCAACGTGGAAACACTCAACAAAGCGCGAGGCGGAAACTTACCAAAGGCGCAAGAAGTAAAACCAACTACACCAAGTACCTAGAGTCAACCATAAATAAGACCCAAACAAAGAACCCGACCACGCTAACAAATCCTCCACCTCGCATTACACCATATCAATCGACCGAATCATAAGCGGCGATGGTGCAGTGCGGGATAATGTAGCTAACGTGGGAGATGTTGAGTTGAGGTTAAGCTGTTTATCATCAACCAGATAAAAAAACAGAAGGGAAGAGAAGAGAAGAGGAAGGGGCGAAAGGAAGCGACGCCCATCATAGAGATGCCGTAGGTTTATATGCTAGAGGATGACGTATGCAGTCACCCATTATCACTTGTGACGGCACACACTGGAAGACTAGGAGAGGGCCAACTCGAATTCCAAGAGTGGGAGAAAGAATCGTAAACTTGAAGGTGCAAAATTATCTCTTGGCAAACACTCGCTTGATATGTAAACTTGTTGAATAAGAAATTATCAACAACACGGCTATTTTGAGGGTGTTCCGGGCAGGGAGAATTGACAGCTATTGGGGATGGTTGCTCGGTGGGATAGGGATGATTCACAATTTGGAAAGAGGAGGGTGATCAAGGGATTCTGCACTACTGGTGTCAAGGAATGCCAAGAGGATATGGGGGCAAAAAAGGGGTGACTTTGTAGCAATCAAAGTTCTTTGATTTCTTGCTTTCTCTCTTCTCCCAGCCATTGACCTTTCAGAACCAACGTGAGTGTGCTTGATATACCTGGTAGTTTTGGAGAGTTTTGTGAGGAGGTGGAAGAGATGTCAAGATGATCCTAAAGGTAAAGACAAATAAATTCCTAAGGAATATCTACTAATCTAATTTTTTTCTTAGGAGACTGAAGCAATGTACTAAAACATGTGCAAACTCACATCAGCCTTCCTGCCTGGCCTATTACACGAAGACTTTACATGTTTCCAAATAAACACCGGTGCCGTATGACAATCAATAAAAAAACTGGTGCACTTTGTTCCTGCGAAGGGAAGAGGGCAGTTGTCCTCCGTGGCCATGTCCATTCACAACATCTTCCATAGGACTTCATGGATTGAAAACGGCACCTCCGTCCCCTTATACTTATCTATAGTTCCCATAGAGCTAATTTCCGTCTCTGCGCACATGAAATAAATATTTATTATGCATGTGCAAGAAGCTATAAGTACTTTTCTTTTTTTTCTTTTTTTTCTCTATAATAATTCTATACTAACTTACACGACACCAATTAGTTGAAAGAAAGAAAAATAAGTCCAAAAAAAAAAAAGGGAACAAAAAGAGAAACCATGTTGGAAACTCAACGACGAAAAAAAAAAAAACAGAAACAACAGCAGAAGAGAGCCCTTGGTATATGGAAGAAGAGCAAGATAAAGAGATGGAGGAGGAGGATAAAGCAGAGGAAGAGGACATTGAGGAAGGCGAAGATGATGGTGAGGATGAAGATGAGGAAGATAGAGGAGGAGTGGTCAAGAATCACTTCAGGCCAACACGGTGAAGACAATGTATGGAGATTGAAATGATGAGGTTGGAGTGCAGCCCTCTTGATCTCCCCCAGGTGGGAGGAAAGTATCCTGAGTGGCACGGGCACCAGCAAAAAAAGAAGGAATCCTATCTCTGAAGAGATAGTCATTCCTGATAACGAACAGGAGAGCGTGAGTGAACATAAAAGATCTGAGTATCAGAGTATCCAGATGGCCTGAGCCCATGCCTCCCATTGTTCCTTCCCCCCCTCCTCCCTAGCACCAACACCAACATCCTTGCCGCCATCACCCTCAACTCTACCCCCACCTTGGACAATACCACAGGAACCTCTTACTTCAAAAGGAAAACAGTGTAAACGAAGTCATCTGGCGGCAGCAAATAGTCCAGAATGACCACTTCACCAAAGTTAGAGAATTGAAAAAAAAAGAATAAGAGTGGTATCATATTTTGTTGCACCCTGGATTAATTTGTCTCTACTTTTTTTGTTTTTGTTTTGCTTTTTTACTGCACTTCATTTTCCTTTTATCTTTTTTCTTTGCTTCATAACAATAGTCATGCCTTGCTGTTCCAGATAGTCAAAACCCACAGATTCTATCCAGGATAATAGGGTAATCAGAACTGTGATTAGAGGTTTTTATTTCAAGAAAATAAAATACAAATGAAAACAAGGTTTATTCCCATTCTCTTATGGGGCTTCATTGCAACAAATATCTATATACAGTATTGACAGCTCTTGTCATCCATTCAGTAGACACACATATAGCATGTTATTCATCCTACTATTGAATACTCTTTGTTCCAATATACTACACCTCTGTTTATCTCCCTTCCTATCTATTAGAATACATTCTCTTTTTAAGTAGGTTTCTTCTTTTTCTCATTCTATATTTCTGGCCCTGTCTTCTTGCCTCTTTTGGTATAGCTTCTCTGATGTTTACCACAGTATCCAGTTCAGCAGTTCAGCAGTCCAATATTCTCCAGAGACAAGAAGATCATTTTTAGAAATATCATATGTATCCAAAACCTTCCTCTTTCACTTCAACAAGTGAAAGTTCTATGACTATTCAGAGGTGCTAGAGATATGTTACAGTTTAGTGAGGTATCCAGCTCTGCATGATACAGGATAGTGATGTGTGACTGTGGATATATATATTTTTCTTTCCCTATTTTTGCTTAGCTCGTCTAGGATGCTGTGGGGTTGCAAGACATTGGGGAACAAGCAGAAGGAAGAAAGGAAGATAGTGAATTAGATGACTCACCTGACAACCTGATCAGACTTTAGAAATTTTCATTGTATAGTACATAAATAGTCACAACAAGGGTTCTTTTAAACAACAAGGTTTATCATACAGCAGAATTGGTTCAGAGGTAATGACATAAACTGATAAGATGTGTATTGGAAAGAGCTAAGAATAACAAAAGTGACAAAGGAGAAGAATAAAAGATAACAGAAATGAATAACAGATAGATAACGATAGATGGGGAATCAATAGATGAACTGATGATTGACTGATGATTGACTGATGACTGATAAAGACCAAAGACAAATAGAAATAAACAGGACTTATAAAGACATCCGAACTAATGATAAAACTACATGCTAAAGAAAGCACTTCTGTTCTATTCTTCCCAGGAGAAAAGTGAATGTCTCATAATATCTTTATGAGACATACTTCAATTGATGGTGCGGCTCTATCAGTGATGCTAATATTTGCCAAATTTTTCAAGTATTTGTCCAATGTTCTATGTATTTGACCAACATTCTGAATGTTTCACAATATATAGTCAGCAGTCTAACTAGGTTAACTTGCAACGTGCTCACTCTGTGATTCATATATTTTGCAAGACTTGTATCCTCCACAATAATAGTAACCTGGTAAATCAAAAAAAAAAATGAAAGTGACAGGCAAAGAAAACAAGAAACCTCTCCATCTTCCACTGCCTTAAAACTTCTTCTATCGTCTTTGTACTTCTGCTTCTCCATATTCTGCAGGTAATCTCTCTCTCATACTAAATCCAGTGTTATAGATATTATGAATCTTTCCACCTTTTCTTGTGGTAAGGCTTTAGCGAGCAGGTCTACAACCATGTTGTCTGTTGGGAGATACCATACTATAACTTCTTCATTTGCCATCTTCTCATGTATGAAGTACACTTAGATACTTATGTGCTTGTTACGGCTGTAGATTCTTGGCTAATGCTATATATCTTTCGTTATTGGGAAGATTGTAATAGGGGTAGTAATATCATGTGGTTTTCCAATGGTAGCAAACTTGATCAAGAATCTTCTTACTTAAATTATGTCTTTGAAAGCTTGAGTTAATACCATGTATTCAACCTCTGTAGATGATAGTATCACTCTTGATTGTTGTTTCCTGTGGCAGTAGATTGTAGCATGAGACGAGTTTGCTGTATCATTAGGGATAGTACAGATGTATACTCCTGTACTTCATCTGTTTTCAGTATCACCTGCCCAATTAGCATCACTGAAAATAAATGCTGTTGGTGAACATTCAGGTATGAATGGTCTAAAGTGAAGACCAGGATCTTTTTTTTTAGTTATGTATTGAAGTAGTCTTTTTTGTTCCAGTCATGTGTTTTATCTTCAGATTTGAAATGAACTTACTGAGCCTTTCTACAGCAAAGGCAAGGTCGAGATGAGTGCATAGCATTAGATAAATAAGACTTCCTAGTATACTTTAGTAGAGGGTTTGGTCTTCCTAGGTATCAGATTCACATATCATGGTAAGCTTCCTTCTAGGCTCTATTAGTATTGATATCATATATGCATCTTGAAAACTGAAGCCATTGATTATTGTATCAATGTAGTTATCTTGTAGAAATGTAATCTTTCATTGTACTGGGTTTCATATAATCTTCAACCCTAGGTAGTAGTGAGTTAGACCTAGATCTTTTAGTGGAAATTGTTTTCCGAGCTGTTCCTTCACAATCATAATATCATAGACTGTACCTATCAATAAAATATCAATCAATCATATTAGTATCTATAGTGGTGTGTTGTTTGATCTGCCTCAATAGTAGACTGGATAGTCTTCTGATGATCAGTCCAAATTACATTTCCTGATCAGAAAATGATCCGAGATCTTATTCCAGATATGGCCTGATTACTGTAGTCAAGATAAGCCTTTTAGTCACTCACAAACAACTTTCTTTAACTCTGTCTCTGGTGCCATGATTTCTTCTGGTACATCTATGTAGATTTCATCATCTAGTTTCCCTAGCAGGTATGCAATCTTTATGTCACATTACTGGATCTCAAAGTTGTAAAATGTGCATCAACAAAAGAAAATCCCATGCCTAATGTATAGGCATCATGTCTTGATGCATGCTGCATTTCTCATGTATCCTGTGTGCCTGGTATGTCCTGAGTTCCATTGCAACCCCCTGTTATGGCCTATGCATCATGATGTATATTGCAACCCTTTGCAGTGTGAGGACACTATCTGACATCGAGTTGATATCCTTATAACCCCTGGACATCTGAATCTCTGTCACAGCTTCTGCTCCATATCCTGATGTGTGGCAATGGCTACTGCCTCATGGGAGTACCACAGGGCATGGCCACACAGGGTCACCCCTAATCACATTCCTTCCATCTCTCATCACGATGCCATAACTGCATCCTAACATCAACCACAGATACCTTGCATCCCCTGATGTGCCCATCCCTGCCCTGAACCTTACCAGCATTGAGACATGTCACAGTTGTCAGTTACTTGCTGTGAGGCAACAGGGCATTGGGGTGATGTGTCATAATCTGCCTGGTTTCTTCACTGCATCCTAGTCATGTCAGGACCCACAATGTGTCATGGCATCAGCGGGATGTCAGGACCCATGACATTTCACTGCATCGTCTCATCAGGTTCCCAATCTCAAGGACTGACTAATCTGAGACTGTAATTTTCTACATTTTATACTTTTAGTTGTATCTATTATTTAGTTTCTATTATTCAATTTCTACATAGAGGTTTCTATATGCAGGTTGCAATGAAGATGCTATAATATCCTCAATGACATTCAAACATCGGCGATGCAGAATACTTGCCCAAGCTCACAGTTATGGCCCGACTGTCTGATCCCATGATTCTCCAATAAATCTTATTAAAGGTCCTGAAATCAATATCGCTGTTAACAAGCCATCACCAGTCTGTCTCCAAGATGAGATGCGTCAGGTCTAAAATCATCCCTATATCCACTATAGTGAACCCTTTTGCATTTTCCCTTAGCTGTACTATGATGAGTCTATAGATGTTGGATATGTATCCTGAGTTAACCACATTCAATATTTGTAAGCATCCAAGCCTGTAAACAGTGTCCTTGTATGTGTAGTCCCTGATTTTGAACAGTGCCAGGAGCTTTCCAGGGAGATGGCCCCACAGCACACGATACATATGCTTACTAGCCATCTGGACCCAAACCCAATCATTGCAACTCACCTAATTCCTGAAGCATTGGGTACCAGTAGAGGATACTCTGTAGATGTTGTAAATATCAGTTTCCTGGAATGCTAGAATAGGGATTTCAAGTTGCATTAGTAGTTCTAGCGGAAGGAATCAAAGTATAGCAGGATCTTCAAGAAGGCAGTGCTCAGTGTACAGGCTATTCCAGCTATATCGAATCAATTCCTGAGAGATGCTCTCCGGCGAAATACATAAGAACTTGCAAAAATCTATCACATCAGAAATATGATCATGATGTCCCTTCAGGATCCTACAATTGGTAACTGGTGCAGATACGCAATTTTTTTTTTCTAAATATTCCACGACATGGGCAGGGAGATCAGCGGCATGATGTTGAATTGAATCCAGGTTCAAAAGTCTCATTCCGATCACATGCTGGTAACTAGAGCTATGCAGCATCTCTCTTGTGGCATCATTTTTATTTAAATGCTGCCACCCCTGCTGGATTTGTTTCTTATGCACAAGCTCAGCAAACTGCATAGAACACATCTGAATGTTGCCAAACTGGTATGTGATCCTGAAAATGACTTAGTAGATGCATGTTAACGAAGTTGAAATGAGATTCCATAGAGATTAGGTTCATATGTTGGTCGATCTGTTCTTCACGATCCTGCTCCCATACATGACTCCAGTTGGATCTTGCAACATATTGGTTTACTAGTGTTCTCTGATGTTGTAGCTCCCTTTGCTGCTTGTCAACCTTTGCTGATGTCCTCTTCAATATTCGAAACTGTAAGAATATACCTTTCATATCTTGAAACTGATTCAGATATTATTCTATATAATCCATGGTCTCAGGTGTATAGCTTTGATATTGGGCCATCAAAGTCAAATTGAGTAATGACCTGACCCAGGTAAGTACATATTTCAATGACAATACTTGCACACACTCAGGTGGCCTCAATGTTATGCCGTGAACTCCCAAAAGACAATGCTGCAGATTCCTCATCTCTTTTTCTTACCACCATGTAACCTCGTGGTATGTTTTTTTAGGTGCAAAGAATCCTGTGTATGGTGGTAAATCCTTTCAGGCATCGTCAAATACCTGCAGTCACATGTGTTTCTTGAGGTATCCCTGAACCCAGTCCATCATATGCTGAATAGTTCCAAATAAACAGTACGGAGCAAATCCAGCTTGTGCAGATTGGGTGCTGAAACCTGTTGAAGCCCATGAAAATGATTCTGTCCCATTGTGATACCAAGTACTTCAAATATGATATTCATGTCTCCCAACCCAGAGTCTGTTGACTGATGCCCATGTTCTTGTTCAAGATGTTCATATATGGCATAATCTCACATCTGATATATCTCCTGTACATCAGTTCCTAATGCATCAGGAGGTATCATACATTTTGGACAGGCATCAGATTTTACTCCATGTAGTGCAATGTTTTCCATATGGTCTGCAACCCACATGGATAAGATAGGGAAGCACTGCAGGACCTTCCTGTCTGCAAAGTCAATGGAGATACTGTTAAGCATCACATCTCGCAAGGATGACAGAATTAGTTCAAATATACCTTGTAGGTTGTTGGAATTGATTTGTTTCTGAAAGTTGTCTGCTGAAGAGGGCTTTGGGAACTTGGGTGGGATGGGCAATAGTGCAAGAAGCAGAACCTCCATTGATCTAGGTCTGTTATGCCTAGCCGATAGGAGACTTCTGGTCCTAATATAGACAGGCCACACTTTCTTGTCACCCAAGAAGTTGGCAATAAGTGTCTGTCTAGATATTTGAATTATTGGAACCAGAGTTGCACCATGTGGAAGGGTATCCTTTAAACAGTTAGCCAGTGCCCTGATGAAGGTGGTTGTAAAGCAGGTTGTACAGTACTTAAATGTCCCACCACCAGTCTGCCATATGCATTTCACCATATATCCTATGTCCATTCGAGTCATATTCACACCATGGCACCAAGAACAAGTCATCCCTTTATGGTATCTGCCAAAGAAGGTATTTGATACAGTCAACGATGTTCTGATAGAAGAAATACAGTATTCTTTTTCCATTATTAACTTCACCTTCAAACTATTGTAGATAAGGACTGTAGTGGTCCAATGATTGGAGATTGTTCTCCATCATGTCGATAGAGCGATAGCCAACTGACTCAGAACTATCTAGACTACTGGAAAATAATTCATTGATTTGAGACTTCGAGACTTTCCACTGAATGAACCAAGATGTAAGTTTGAAATCATAAGTATTGGGTAACAGTGCCCATAGATCCTTGTACTGTGTATAGTGTTCATCCTCAAACTGGCTCACATCTTCAATGGCTTCACCAGTACCTGGGTAATGTGATTGTCTGCTGGCTGTCACTGAGGTGTTATGGTTGAGTACTTCAGCATCAGACTCATGCATGATGTCATCATTCAATGCATCGGCGTCGCATCCAGTGGTGTCCGAATTAGATTCATATTCTGAATCTGGCTGTTCATTCTGGTCATTTACCTCAGGGTCAAGGAATAGATCTATTTCCACGTCATTAATAGGACTCACAGAAGGTGCATGTCATATAGTACAGGTAAGTACAATGTCCAGATTTGCATGCGAACTTTGTAGGTGTTTCTCATATGCACCTGCTCACATGTACCTTCAGCAACATAATAGACATTTGGCAGCCATTGTGAAAGTCTACCTAGTTGATCTCAAGCTTCCTCTATATATTATGAGGTGCAGGAGTACTGTATAGTGTTGATCTTGATGTGTGTCAGTGTAACACTGTATCAAAGGGTTTGCACATAGTGAACTGTATCTGGTACCCAAACATGCTTAGGACTTGTAGCTTGATAGCTTGTATTAATCTAGCTTATCAGATTGCCTCATCCTCTCTGATGTAATACAAGCTACTTCCCCTTCTTGGGCCATCACTTGATGTCACTTTGTATCATGACACTTGTGCAAATTAGAAGCTTATTTCATGAATGTTAGTTACACATCATGGTAGGCTTGGGAAAATTGTTGCTAGCTACATTATCAATTGTTCTCATATTTTCTTTTTTATTCAGATTGGCCACAAATCCACATCCACATATCTGTATAGCCCTATATCCTCTGTGGTCATTCAACACAATAGAGGACAGATACAACTCATCATACAAATAAGTTAAGTTCGTTTATCAGAAAGTATTCAGAATTGGAAGCCTAATTCTAGAGATCTGCGAGAGCAGTGCTATTTATGCAATGATGCTTCTGCTTGCATGTCTGCCCCTGATCGGCACCTGCCTCCATCTGACTCCTGAAAACATGCCACAGCAGGGACACATGCAGAGTCGAAACAATGCAGTATCGTGAACCAGTCCAGAGTCTTGTAAAGTAGATTAGCTTGTGATTGCAGATGCCTACAATAGAAACTAGGGGAAAGTGAAAGCCCCTTTCAAAATTGAATACACAAAAACCTGCCGCTTCAAGCTGTCCCAATAGTGCTCTCATCATCCAGTCAAAGTCACCTTGGTCCAAGCACAGCTTTGTTATGACATTGATGAGGTATGCCCATAAGGAAAATCAATCATTGTCATAATTAGTCCAGAGATTCTGGAAGTGATAGGGTAATAACTCAATAGTAGACATCATTGTCTCGCATTGTGGCCTGTCAATAGCTCCAAAAAGCAACCGCTTAAGCTGTGTGATATTCTGGAATGAGGCAAGCAGTACTTGTAGGTCTCCATGTGTATTTGAACTGACATTGTTTATATCCTTATTCAAAACAGCTCCTAGGCCCTTATGTCCCTGTTGTGCCCAAATACCTCAATGGAATACACCACAGTGTAAGTTCGGATAGGCATAGTGTCAGAGGTTTTGTAGGAGCCAATCCTGAGTATGATTGTGCCTTATGCTACGTGGAAGTCTTGGAGGCTGAATCTCACAGTACTTGTTAATGTTGTCTGTAGCCAGCTTCATGATGCTTGCCCCAACATACTCACCATGGATAGTGGAGGCTGAATTGGCAAATACAACAAGATGGTGGCAATAGTTGCAATCAAAGACCACATACAGTTCACCTGCACCATGTTCACATGCTGATAGGAGTCACCAAGTGCATTGTATTGGTCCAGAGATAGTGCTGGTAGGCCAGGCAGGTGTGGATGTGAATTGTGCATCTCGATATCTATATTGAGGAAGACTTCGATAATGTTTTCTAAAGATGTATTATTTGAGTATTTCATTACATGTACTACATGCCTGCTATTGCATACCTTGCTTGTGCTGAATAAAATGGAATGTCTTCTCACAACTCTCCTTTGCCTCCTCACAGGCCACCTGGTTGTCCCAGGTCAGGGATATTCACTTATCAAACCAGCCTTCATTTTCGTTATCAGTCCTTGGCCTCAGCCTTGGTTGCTTACCCTTGGGCTGAGAGAGCTTCATTGAGGCAGACCCCCTGTTGACACCAGAGTTCACCATAGGATAAAGTATGGTATCAAGTGTTACTGGCTCCTTGTTGTCAGGCCTTTACCTTATACCAGTGGGTGTTTAGTGATAGGGGGGATGCATAAGGTTTCATGGTGTGCCATTATTGGTACAATACTCGGGGAGTTGAGAAAGATGTAGCATAGTATGGTACATTTAGAATCATGGAGCTCAAGGCAGTCCATTGAGAATAGGGTCAGTTCTAGTATCATGATTATCTACATAGAGGAGAGGCTCCACAAACAGATCTCAGCCAATCAGAATACCAATTCTCACAACCTGAGAAATCTCACAACACAGTCTCAAAGGTATCTCAGCAGTGAAGCCCTAGATAGAGAAATGTTTACTGGTTTGTAACTTTCTCCTTCTGCTACCCCAGAGAAGTTGGTCAGAAATAAGATTCATGGAGGTTATCCCAAGAGGCTCATGCATATAGAAATTGGAATGACTTGATTTAATGGTTTGGTGGTGGGAGGACATAGCTGGAGTGGAGAACTGTAGAACAGAATATATAGTAGAAAGCTTGTAGGTACACTGGAGAAGATGTGAGGATCAGGGTATGAGTACTGATATCGTGTTGTCATGGCTAGGATGCCATAGGACATCATATTGTCATGACCATGACACAATGAGATATCATGCAGTCATGATGTCAAGAGGTATCACTAGTGTAGAAATGTTACTAATGACTTTTGGTATTGCGACAAGAGTTCAGTGAAGATGAGAAGTTTGTATAGTTTTCTCAACTTGTATACAATGCATCATGTGTAATACGTAGGGTACTGGGTGGGGTACAAGATCACTGAGTATTACTTGTTATTGAAGCAAATGTTTTGCTTCCAAAATCAAGTTTTCGTAGTTTTCAACATTATGTTTGTAATAATCTAACCATTCTCAACTATAATTTGACTCCAGACTGTAGTATGAAAAGATTAGATGAGATGAGATTGTTGCTGTTATGGGAGTGCCTGGGATCAAGAAGGAAGGACAAGAAGGACAGGAGGAAGTCCAAGGTATGCGACAAAGGTAAGAAAGATTCAGGAGATAAGAGCAAGAGAGTGAAAGATAGGATTCATGCTTGAAGGAAAAGTGGCAGAGAAAGATGACAACTTTTATATATTTGTGATGAATACAAGAGGTTGCATGAAGAGAGAATATAATTGCTCTTCATGTCATTATAAAGGAAATCCAAACTGCAAATAAATACAACAACAACCTAAACCCTAACACTCACAACTAACACAGTAACCAGTCACCCAACCCCAACCTATATGACAACTGCCAACTTTGCTAACTATCTCACATCCCACCTACCAGATACACATGACAGTAAGGGGCAACTAAAACTATACTAAAGACTACCTCCACCAAAGGTGATATAATAAACCTGTTATCTCAATAGCCCTCTCCCCATATCTCACATCTTTTAGCAGTCATGTTATTTCCCATAACAGTTGCTAGGATGGGTGGCATAATAAAATCTAGCCATGAACAGTATCTTTTACCAATACTTTTGGCACTACAGCATTCTTGCATTACCTAACTAGCACTTGAAGTGTCCAAAATCATTTCCTGGCATCGAGTCAACATAGCTTGACACTCAAGCAGGTGAATTCAAGCAATCCAACCTACTTGCACATGGCTGTTAGTGATGAGATGGATAGGGGTTGTAGTGAAGCCATTCCTGACCAACTTCAAACCCTGGTCTATCTCTTCACTGATGTCTATACCCTACTAAATAATAGACTCAAATCATCAGCCAATGCTAGGTGACACACCAGATGCCAAAGCAAGGTGGCTGAATGGTATTACTATTATCACATACTGTAGCCTACTGTACTGTACCAGGTACTTGAGATTGAAATGGCATGCAATGAGAGAGACCAAAGTAATGGCGTCAAATCTTATCAGTAGTGTCATGTACCAGACACTCAAGATTGAAAGATCTAGCAATATGAGATGCTGGGGGCATCAATGGGTATCATTAGTAGCTAACAAGTACAGGCTAAGAACTACTAGCTAAACATAGCAAAGAAATCCCAAAATGTGAATCAAAAATAAAACCCACACTCTGATAGCGAAAGAAAAAAAGAAAGAAAAAATACTAAAAAATTCTACCCAAGAAAAAATAAAATCTACAGCCTGGGAAAATTACTTTAGTGTATTCTGGACCCTTGCACCTCAGCAGGGTACAGAGGGGGATGAACCTGCTGAAGGAACCATGGTGGAAGTCAGGGAGTTAGAGCTGACCAAAGACACTTGGGGTGCAGAGGGTGTCATGGGTATCGGTGGTACCATTAGTCCATTAGAGGAAGGGGAGCAGTCCTCGACCACATCAATCCAACTATGATTGGTTGACTGCAATGGAGTTAGGAACTGCTCAGGCTCCCTCACCACTAACCCTGTGGAGATATCAGGAGCACCTAATTACCCCCAATACACACTGTCGATGGACCACCCTGAACAGGTTATCCATGATCAGTGATGCCAGGACCCTCCAGGTGATTCCCTGGTACAAGTTACTGGCCCAACAGGGGTAGCCAAGGAATGGCTGTACTAGTTCCAAGGCACCCATCTGGCAGACAATATGTATCCTTATTGACAGAGTGGAATAAGGGCAGTCCCAATCAGGCTGAACTACTAATAAAATGTGTTAGCATGAGGATAACAGATGATAGATGGGATAAAAGATAAGAGATAGGTCAGGGGAACACTTACTCTGACATCCCATGACCTCACCACCACCAGCTTCCTTCTCCTCAGCCACACGGTGACAATTCGATATCCTAATATTCTTGGCAGTATCTCCCACCAAGAGCCTTCGATGGGGCTCCACCTCTCCTACATCTTCACCCTGGTACTTGTCTTTAACTAGTATGATCTTGGCCACAAGCAGAGAAAGGGAGCCTGTGAAAATAAGGGTCAAATCCAAATCGGATTCTATTGGTTGATGAAGGTTGAGGGAGTGAGCTGTGAGGTAGGTTCTCATCTCCTTGTACTATGCACTGTACACAATGGTGCTGGCATGAGGTTTTGAGAACTCACATCAGCTTTTTATATAGGTGATGTCACCATAGCACCCACTTTGAGTATTAATTTAGAATATGTGACAGATCAGAGTAGGAGCATTTCACTTACAAGTTGTACTACACAGCCAGCTTGAAAGGAGGGTTCTCCCATGAACTCTCCTGAATAAAACTACTCAAATAAAAGAAAGATTGTGAGCTTGATATCAGGGGATACATAGACATGACAGATAAGTAGAGGTGTTATACTTATGTTCCCTCCATGCCTCCTCCACTCGTAACATCAGCCTGCAGGACTCTGCATTTTCTACCATGGTCTTGGGGGTCAGGATGGCTCAATAGAGGTATCTCTAAGTGCAAAACAAAGGTTTGTAATTATCACCAGCTAATATATAAATGAAATGTACTTACTTCCTCAGATGCACATCACTTGTATGGGAAGGACACCACGAAACAGAGACAACTAGATGTCTAAGTACAAAAGAAAGGTTAGTAATTAGAAACAGCTAATATAGAAACAGGATGTATTTACTTCCCCAACTGCATGTCACTTGTGTGAAAAGGACCAATAGGAACAGAGATAGCTGAACATATAAATGCAAAAGAAAGGTTAGTAATTACTCCTAGCTAATATATAAGCAGAATATACTTACCTCTCCAGGTACACTTCACTTGTGAAGGGAGGATGCACAGAAACAAAGACAGCCCAATGTCTAAGTGCAAAAGAAGGGTTAGTAATTATCACTGACTGATGTATAAATGTAATGTACTTACATTGAAGTTTGTCCCAGTCATGGCCTTAGAGGCGACATCAAACCTCCAACAAACAATGGAAAGAAAAATAGAAAAAAAGGGAAAAACAGTAAGCTGAGGAGCAGCAAAGATGAGGGTAAGGTCAAACAGATCTGCTATGAAGAGGATGGGAAGGGAGGAGCAAGGAAGGTGTTTTCTTCTTATCTTAGTCTATGGTAGAGAGAAGAGAAGGGAAGGAGGAAAGGAGGGAAGAAGGGTCAGGCTTATATACCCTACACACATGAGGTGCACACATGCACACTGTATGCATACCTCACATGCATAACTCATGTGTGCAGAGTATATACGAAATGACACATATGCATTTCCTGGATAGTTTGTACACCTCATTGTATACTCAAATAATACTCAGAAATCATCAGAAGGGCAAGCATTGTTTGCAGTACAATGCTGTATACAAAGCATATTGATGTCACCAATAGCAGTGTATGATGATCTATTCTGTGTGTATATAAAATATATTTTAAAATCTGTGGTGATATCTCCAGAGTCTAACTTGTCATTAACTATCATAAAATAAGCTTTTAAGTCACACTAAGGACCTCTGGACATCACTTCTCAAGTGTAGTTTACAAGCTGATTTCATGAAATGATATAAGATATATAACCTACAACTCCTGGTCTCGATAATGCATGATGTCACCTTTATTTTTGTGAAACTATTTTATTTACATAAATAAACTAGTCTAGACAAATAAAATAGTGTCCTGAAACACAGAGTGATTGTATGGTGACATATTTCTATGGCTGGCATGATCGATGACCATATAAATATATATCACCAGATGACTTCTCTATGTATTACAATGCTATTTTATGTGTGTAAATAAAATAGGGTCATGATATGAAGAGACAGCATACACTGACATATATCTATCGTTACCTTAATTGGTAGCTGTTGAAATATAGATACCTGTATGGCTACCAGTATGGTGAAATACCTATTTTATATGTACATTGAAAAGATATTTCTATATAATGATATGTATAGAAATATGTTTTCAATATAAAAATAAAATCAGCTTTTGGCAGCAATGTTATTCTAATACCAAGAGGCGTCGATAGCATATATTTCTGTTTTATCAACACCTCTTGTCAGCTGAGCAGCACAACGTCCCTGCCATTGCCACAACAGTATGGTAAAAAGCAGATTTTTGTTCTATATTCAAAAGATATTTATATACCTATCATGGTATACAAATGTGTACTGGGTATAGACAAAAAAGTCGGCTTTTGGCTGGACAGTTGTCCGGATACCAAGTGCCATTGATACCATATAATTCTGTGTTATCAACACTTCTTGGCAGCTGAGCAGCATGACATCCCTGGCATCATCACAACAGTATAGTGAACAGCCGTTTTTTGTTTTATATTGAAATAATCTTTGCATACCTATTATGATATAGAAAAATCTCTATTGGATATAAAAATAAAATCAACTTTTGCCTGTACTTTTGTTGCAATACCAAGAGGTATTGATAACATATATTTCAGTATTATCGATACATCTTGGCTGCCAAGCAGCATGATATCCCCAGCATTACCATAACAGTATAGTGATGAGCCAATTTTATTTTTATATTGAAAAGATATTTCTTTACCTATCATGGTGTAAAAATATCTCTTCAATATACAAGTCAAATTGGCTTTTACACATCCTATTGTTGCAATACCAAGGGATATCAATAACATATATTTCTGTGTTATCAAAACCTCTTAGCAGCATCGCCGAATGATGTTCCCAGTATCACCTCAACAGTATGGTGAAAAGCTCAATATATTTCTATATTGAAATAATATTTCTATACCAATCATGGTATAGAAATATCTCTTTGATATAAAAGTAAAATAGGCTTTTGACCATACTGTTGTCAGGATACCAAGATATAACAATAACATCTATTTCTGTATTATCGATAGCTCTTGGCAGCACAGCTGGACAACCTTGCCATCATTGCCATAACTGTACAGTAAAAAGTGGATTTTAGTTCCCCATTCAAAAGATATTTGTATGCCTATTATGGTATACAAATATCTTTTGAAAATAATAATGAAATGTGCTTTTGGCCGTACTGTTGTTGCAATACCAAGAGGCATCGTTAATATATATTTCTATGTTATCGACACCTCTTTGCAGTATCACCACCTGACATCACTGGTGTCATCACACCAGTATAGTGAAAATCCCATTATAGTTGTATATTGAAATGATATTTCTATACCTATCATGGTATAGTAATATATTTTCAATATAAAAATAAAATTCTCTTCTGGCTGTACCATTGTTGTGATACTAAGAGCCGTCGATAAGATATATATCTTTGTTATCTACACCTCTTGGCAGCATGCCTGCATGACATCTCTGACATTGTCATAATCGTATGACAAAATCTCTATTTTATTTATATATTCAAATGATATTTCTATATCATAATATGTATACAAATATCTTGAAAATATACAAATAAAATTGAATTTTGGCCATACTGTTGTCGCAATACCAAAAGCCATCGATAACAAACATTTCCATATTATTGACACCTCTTGGCAGTACAGCCCCACAATGTCCCTCATGTTGTCACAACGGTCTGGCAAAAAGCTCATTTTATTTGTATATTCAAATGATATTTCTATAGCTATCATGGTATAGAAATATCTTTTGATTATGGAAATAAAACTGGCTTTTAGCCATACTGTTGTCATGATACTATATTATTTGCATATATAAAATAGTGTTTCGATATGTAGAGATGTCATATGGTGACATTTATTTCTATGACAATTGATCATGATAGCTGTAGATATATATATCCATGTGACATCTTTAAACAACATGACACTATTTTATATATGGAAACTAATTTTCCTCCACTGTAGATTCTATTTTTTCTTAGCTAGAATTTTCTTAGTCTTGTTTCTTTGTGTTATATGATTTCGAAAGTTTGATTTTATTTTTGTTTCCGATTTTGAGATTTGTTTCCTCAGTTTAGCTAGTAGTTCTTAGCCTGTACTTGTTAGCTACTAATAATCGCAATTGATGCTCCCAACATCTCCTATTGCTAGATGTTTCAATCTCATGTTCCTGGTTTATGACACAAATGATATAATTTGACTCTATTACTTTGGCATCTCTCATTGCTTGCCATTTCAATCTCCAGTGCTGGGTACAGTATTGTAAATTACAGTATGTGATAACAGTAACAGCATTGAGCCCCTTTGCTTTGGCATCCGGTCTGCCACCTAGCATGGGCTGACTCTCTGTGTCGATTATCTACTAGGATATCAACATTAGTAATGATATAGATCAGGGTTTAAAGTTAGTCAGGAATGGTTGGGCTACAACCCTTGTCTGTCTCATCACTAACATCTCTACCTGACTATATTGGATTGCTTCGATTCAGATTCATGAATGTTCAGCTGTGTTGACTCGATGCTAGGAGATGATTTCAGAGACTTCTAGCTCTAGTTAGGCAATGCGAGAATACCATAGTACCAATAGTATCAGTAAATGATACCATTTGTAGCTAGATTTTATTAAGTCACCTACTCTAAGAACACCCTAATTTTATTTAATTTTTTTCATGCTGGAGTCTTGAGTCCAATCATACTTGAGAATGCTTAGATTATTATAAACATAATATTGAAAACTCTGAAAATGCTAATTTTGGGGGCAAATCTTTTGCTTCAATAACCAGTGATAGTCAGTAATCATGTGCACACCCTCCTCCCCCTGGGGAGCTCTCTGCATAAGACATGACGCATCATATACAATACAAAAAAACTATACAAACTTCTCATATTCACCAAACTGTGCTTGAGATACCTATGGTTGTAATCTGGCCTGAATACTAACTTACCTTACTCTAACTAACCTCTTATATCATGAATAACTAACAGTCCAATATACATATTCAGCCAGCACCCCAAGTTGGCAATCTATACAGAGGTAGACACAATGTGCAATGCAGTACTACGGGATCAGGAAATGAGAGAACCACAATGTGCCAAAATGAATCTCAAGATGCATCCTCAACTCAGGATTCTTCTCCACCCTCAATTGCAAGCCTATGTGGATGAGCTTCGAAGCAACCAGAGATGGGTACATTGCTGACCATAGTGTATGCAGAGCCCAAAACCAAATCTGATGATCAACTAAATATCCACACAGTGCATCTATTAGACCATAGTAATCATGAGTACCAAATCTCATATGGAACAGACTAAATAGAATCAGATACTGAACCTGATAGAGATGACATTGATATTGCAGATGGCCCATGATTAAGATGTGATCATGGCTCACCACTAGCTAAGAGGAAGGGAGACAATTGGGCAAAAGATATATGAATTTTGACCACATCAGGATCTCACGAGATAGGTCCTTCTTGGCATACAACTATGGTTCTTGGATGCATAATTTGGCCGAGAGGCTACAGTCCTCCAATGTTCCAATCATTGAGTGATGCACAGTTATTATCCCCACTGGGTAGCCTGTAGGGTCCTGCATCTGGTACCCAGATCTCTAGTCTGGCTTCTCACTCTCAGCAAAATATTGTGACAGGTGTGGCAAGGGTCATATTAGATAATGTAAAGACTTTGATTCTATAGTACATCCTGTTTGAGCAGCCACTCCTGAATATTATTGCTCTGATGGCCCAGGTGCAAAGAGTTTGTGATGCCACACTTGCTAATATTGCAGATGCCGAAAACATCGAACCCTGAGAGTAGTGCATAAGTTTGGTAAGTAGACTCAGACATATTTGACACAATACAGAATGCAATACTAACCTAAAAAGATAAGCCAAAAATACTCTGGGGTACGATCCCAGTTTGTACATGAGTTGAAGAAAGAGATTGTCGATTTATATTATCTGCTGGATGATCCCACAGTTATGGAGCGCAAAGTTGAATATCTACTGGAATGGGACAGGTTTATATGTGACCTGAGAGGGTATAATGTTTGTCTCCACTAGACACCTACTATATAGTGATCACTACTGACTGTAATTGGATGTGACCTAGGGCTTGATATTACAATTCCTTGCATCCCACATTGCTGAGGTGATTTTCTGTAAGTACTTTGCAGGGAAGAAGATGCAAGATATTGTGGATCCCTGTTTTCTTGCAAGCATCAAGAGCATGATGTGTTTCTTGATATGTATCATAAACTGCAATACATCGTATGCATGGCAAACAGGGATATATCAGGAGCCCAGAGACATCAAGTGTGAGGCAGCTGTGGGTGAGTCTCTAAATCATCTAACTGTTCATTTGTGACCATAGTGGCTAACCTGTTACCAACTATACAAGACCTTTATGACTGGTAAAAAGAAACTTGAGTTAAGTGCCCATGAAGGACCCAGGATATGATTGTGCAAAATATTGAAGAAACAATCGATAGAGTGTTAAGTCAGTTCAAGGGGTGCAGTGGGACTGCCATGAAATATAGGATGACTATTCGGAAGTCATAAGTGCTCAGCTCGAGAGTCTGATATCCAACCACACTTTTACATAGCTTATAGCATGATACGCTAATCACTGGAACTTGGACCTAGTGCTACATGAGGAATGTTGGAATCAGTCACCCGAAACGAACAGCTGGTGTGACTTGAGTCAGATGTCGGTAGCCTGAGAGCTTCAGTGATAAGGTTCAGGTCCTCAGGGTCCAGATGATTGTCAGAAAGTGCAACCACCATGAGTGTGGTTCTCTTCTCTATCTCGGGGGGTTTGGTTGAGCCTTGGGGATTCTCAGGAAGTACAAGCAGCACCAGTAGGGATGTCATCATAAGTTGGATGATGATGAGCGGGCAGGTGGGACCATAACCATGGGTGATTAAGGTGGATTAAGAACATGTAAAGATTATGAGTAATTGATTTAATTCAGTTTATTATGATGACACTACAATAGAAACCAAGGGATGTAGTGCAAAGGAACCATCAGGGCAATATTCAGCATAGAATCTATGAAAAGCAGCCATCTTGAAGGTGTCAGGGCAATCATCATTTAGTATATAGGATATCAGGAAGAAGTTGAGAAGATTGAACAATACCAGGTGCAATATGCAGACAGCATCAGGGGTAATTCAGTACTCTTCAGAAGGCATCCTGAAGAGGTCTAGATATGAAGTAGTAGCATCAAGATGAGACATTACAGTTGAGTTGAAATCTGGATGCATCATATATGCAGGTAGGAATCCAGATGAGAGGAGCATCACATAGAAAGAATCTGGATGGAAAAGCCTGATAATAGGTAGTACCAGCATGTGCATTGTGAGTATTGTGTAATCTCTATGCAGATACACCAGGATGTGATATCAGAGTGGAAGATGCCAGAATTAGGCATCACTATAATGTAATAGCTTAGGATCAAGTAGTGTTTAGATGCAACAGGGTAGGATCAGATGGTGTTAGGATGCAACACCCAAGAATCAGATGTTATTAGGATGCAAGAGCACAGAATCAGACATTTTCAGGGTACACCTGGTATAGGCGTCCATGTCCAGATACCATCTGGACACATTAGGTGCACCACTCGACATCAGGATATGACGTCAGTTCGACAGTATATCCTAGTTAACAGTTATCATTCAGGCACCCTGTGCATCAGATGCACAGGACGCACTAGCCACAAGATAACATTTTTGCTGATGTAGTGAGGGATAAGATAATGCTGAGGGAAGTAAGTTTGATGACTGGTGCATATATTTCTAGGTAGTCAATACCATATTGCTGTGTGAAACCTTTCACCACTAATCTGGCCTTACAGCATATAGTTTCTACTTCAACTCCGTTCTTTTCTCATAATATCTATTTGCATTTCACAGTATTTCTTCCAACTGGTCAGTTTGTAAGTATTTGAGTCTTGTTTTCTGCTAGTAATATTATCTATTCTTTTATAGCTTTACTCTATTCCAGGTGATTTAGACCTGTAATTGCTTCCTTGTAGGTAATCATTTCTGTCATTTGGCTTCAACATGCAAGACATGGTAATCAGGTCAGCTGTACTGGTGACTACTATTTTTGATAGCTAGGGTCAAATAGATTTCATCATGGAATCAAGTAGAGGTGAATGTTCCAGGATTTCGATGACAGAGTCATCATATGTGAACATACTCCAGTGGTGGTGGATTAAAAAGAAGTTCTGGGTGGAACTGAATTGCTCTGTTAGGATTCACTTGTAGGAATTTGCCAGGGGTGTTTCCTTCTTAGTAGAGGTTCTGGCAATAGTATCATATTTTCTACAGAGAAATGTTCTTATTGTAGGTTTTTTAATAGTAGTAGCAGGGTGTGGTTAGTAGAGAAAGTAACCTCATTATTGTCAAGGTCTAGTACCTACACTAACCTGTCTTTTTTGTTGCACCAAGGTTCTCCTGGACAAGCGTAGTTTATCACTTAAATAAATCTATATCACAAGTTATATGCATTTTCCCACTCATCTGTACCCTGTGCTGATTACTTCATTTATTTCCTACCTAGATACACTTTACAACATTGAGCTCCTGCTTAGTCCAACGTTCCTGTGATGTGTACTTATACCCAATCGCCCCAAATAGAATTAGCTTTGTTAGTTCAGGGGCTTGGCGACTCCATACTTCTAGTGGTGTGATCCTGTTCTCAAGTACACTCATTGGACTTTTAATTTTTTAGGTAAACTGTTGTGTATATATCAGCAAAAATAATATCTTGCACACAGTACATCATGTACATCAGAGGCACAGGACCTGCAGAACCTAAACTGTTAACCGCAGGTTGACATCTGTGTAATATCATATTAGGATATGATATCATGCACCTGGTGTCCTCACACTATCTGGATGTGGGCTCTTATAACAGGTATATCCTGACAGTATTTGATTCTAGGGATTTGCATGCTTGCAACATCAGATGGCCTGCTATTATATCCTAACAGTGTCAGATTCTCAACTGGTGCATCCAGATGCTATCTGATTCTGAGCTCTTGCATTATTGTAACATCTCGTTCTGACACCTTATGCCTTGATATTAGATCATCACATATGTGTATTCAGATACTATAATAATTATTTCTTTCATGAAGACATTGTGTGGTGTCAGGCCTTTACATCCAAATTGTTTCTATTTGATATTCACTTTGTCTGAATTTTCATGAAATACATAATGTATTCATATTTCACCTGGATCATGATATCTTATCTTAATACTACCATGTGATGTTCAGACATTTTCAGGTTACCATCTGAAGTCTACTGAATTACTCCTGACATCAGATGTATATTATAGCTAGTATTATTCCATCTTCCTCACTTTCTCCTAATATCTAATAACTATATTGTTATCATTCTGACACCTTCTGGAGGCTGCTTTTCATAGATTCTACAATAAATATCACCTAGACTATTTTTTTGTTTGACATCATTTGGTTTTATACCATTTACAATGTAAATCACGTCAAAGTTAGCAAAATTAAATCTATTACTAGTAATTTTTATACAACCTTAATTCCTCATAATTACCATAGGTTATGCTCTCATTGTCCTCTTGTTCATCATCATCTAGCTTATGATGACATCCTCACTGGTGCTGCGTCAAGTTGCCCCTTCTGAGAATCTCCAAAGCTCAATAAGACCCTAGGGGACAAAGAAGGCCTCCTTACACTATTCACCATCAGTCATACAATTCAATCATGTGAATCATTTAGACTCAGAGAATCGAGATCTTGTAACTGGAGGCCCTAGACTACTGACCTTTAGCTGAAGTCGAACTAGTTATTAGTTTCTAGTGACTGATTCTGATATTTCTGAGGTGCCATTGGATCCATATTCCAAGAGGTAGGCTATCATGGTGCAGGTTATGGTGAAGCTGGGTTGGATATCTGACTCTCAAGCACAGTACTCATGACTTCTCAATCATTGTCATATCCTTTACAGCTGTCCTACTACAGCCTGTAAACTTCCTCAATCCTCTTATCCATTATCCCATAAATGTTTCACAAGATTATTTTCTGGATTCACTACTAATACTTAGAGCTCATTTCTTTTTGCTCGTCAAAAAGGTCTTCTATGTTTGTTAATACCTTGGACATCTTGGACAGTTCAAAGATTGGGAGACTCACTGCCTACATCATCAGGCTTGAGGTTGCTGGACTCCTGATATATTTGTTTTTGCCATGCATATAGTGTGTGGCAGATTATCCTTCATATCAGGCAGATCATAGTACCATTGATGTATGCAAAAAAACCTGGAATACACTATACCTTGCATCTTATTCCCTGTAAAGTACTTCTAGTAAATCATTTCTAGAATCTGCGGTGCAAAAAATTATAATGTGAGGCTCTAGGTCAAGTCAAATTACTATCAGTAGTGGTCACTATGTAGAGGGCATGAAATGTGGACAAACCTTATACCTTGGTAGGTCAGACATAAACTTGTCCTATTCGAACAGATAATTGACTCAACATGTCATAGCTGTGTGATCTTTTGGCACCACATATAACTCCATAATCAGTTTCTTTACCTCATGAATAAACTGGGATCATACACCAGAGTGCTTTTACTGTATCTTTCTTAGTTAGTATTGCATTCTGCATTGTGTCAAGTCTGCCTAAGTCCATTTACTAAATTTATATACTGCTGTAAGGGTTTGATGTTTTCAGTATCTGCAATACTAACAACTGTAGCATCTGAAAATTTGTGCATCTGAGTTGTTACAACAAAATTCATGAGTGTCTCCTCAAGCAGGCTGTACTGTAGAACCAGAGTCTTTACATGCTCAGATATGGGCTGTTCTGCACCCATCACAATATTTCATCAAGAGTGTGGAGTGGGACTAGAGATCATGGTATTAGATACAGGACTATGAAGGCTGCCCTGTCAGGATGATAATCATGTATCACTTAATGAGAGAAATATGGGAGGACTGTAAGCTCTACTGCAAATTATGTATCCAAGATCAATGGTTGTATGCTGAGTAGGGACTATCTCGTGAGACCCTGAGGTGTTTGAAATCTACACTGTTTTGGCCCAATTGTGAATATTTCTATTAGGTACTTATGACTTATGACTATGTCTTGATCTGGTAGTATCTACAATATCATTGCCTTCTCTACCAACTTCAGACTATCAATCTATTTCATCATATCTCTGTGAGATTTGGTATTCATTACTACTATCATCTAATAAGTACATGGTTTGAGTATTTACTTGTCCAATGGTTTCTATTTCAGGGTCTGTATATACTGTGGTCCATATCTTACCCTTGCATGTATGCTTCAGAGCTCTCACTAGTTAGGTTGCAATTAGTACGGGAGAAGAACTGCAAAGTGAGGATACATAGTGAGATTTGTTTTGTTGTATTGTGAATCTTACTTTTTTTGAGCCTATGGCAACAGGTCTGATGTCATGTCTACCTCTCTACAGATTGCCAACTTGGGAGGTGAGCTAAGTGTGTGTATTGTCCTGTTGTTGCTTATTCATGTTGTAATAGTTCAGTAAATATTTGGTAAATTAGGATTCAGGATGTAGAAATATTATAGGTATCTGAAGTATAGTAAAGATGAGTAGTCTGTACAGTTTTCTTATGTTCTATATGATGCATCTGGTCTTATATGTTACAACTCTACCAGGTAGTATTGCAGGATCACTAACTATCACTCAGTATCGAAATAAAAGATTTGCTTGCCAAATGTCATTTTGAGAGTATTCAATATTATGTTCATAATGATCCAGGCATTTATAACTGCTATTAGGGTCAGGACTTTGGCATGAAAGTATTAGATGAAATGAAGTTTGTTGCTACATGAGCAAAATTAATTGCTTGCACCCTGTGCATCATATGCATCTGATGCACATGATACCCAGAACATGAACCATTAACTAGGACACAATATCTTTTCAAGATCATGTTCTGATATTGAGTCTTGTCCTCAGTGCATCATGACGGTATGTAGACATGGACCCCTATACCTGTTGCATCGTAACAATAACTTGTACTCAGTAGTTGTATTCTAAGTATGTCTAGTCCTTGGCTGTTGCGTTCTGACAATGTTCAACCCTAAATTATTTGATCGTAGCAACCCCTGATTGTGGCATCTTCTGCTCTGACTACAAACCTTTGCCTGTATACATCTGAGTCCCATGATGCTCATCTCTTCTAACTTTATATTGGATCCTTGGCTATATATATCTAGATACCATGATCCTCATTTCTTTCATCCTGAGATTAAGTCATGTTAGGCTTTTATATCTAGATTCTTCCTACTTGATACTTTCCTTGTCTGACATTTCACCAATATACATGATGTGTCCAGATTCTACCTTCATCGTGACATTTCATATTAATACTAGTATGTTCTGTAGAGGTCTTCATGATGTTGTCCGAAGTATCATACATTGCTCCTACCACCATCTATACATTATGCCCGGTATCATCATATCTTCCTAACTTTCTTGTGGTATCTTATCTACTATATCACAATCACCCTAATGCCCCTCAGATAGCAGCCTTTTATTGATTCTAGCATGAATATCTTTCAGATTATTCCTTCATACTATATCATTTAGTTTCTTACTCTTTCCAGTATAATGTCACATTACAGTTAGCTAAATTAAATCTACTTCTTGTAATTTTTATATGTTCATAATCTCTCTTAATTATCCTTTGTCACAGTCTCATTATTTCCCTACTGACCATTATATAACTTACAATGAGAAATCTCTACCAGTGCATCCTCTATTTCCTGAGAATCCTCAAGGCTCCACGAGTCCTATCAGGAAAGAGAAGGTCTTATTAAACTGTCTGCTGTCAGTAGTACTGTAGAATCGCATGAATTATCTGGACTTAGAGGATCTGAATCGCATATTTGAAATTGAAGTACAGCCACTAGTCAGAAGTGTTCATGATCTGAGACATGTGTTTAATTGCGATTGCGCCATAACCATGCCAAGGTTGGGCTCCGCTACAACACAAGGTTGCAAAAGCGACCTTGGGCACTCTCTTCCAGAGAGTACCCGACAGCTCAATGCCAGATTCAGTTCAACAACACTTTCAATTTGTATGTGAATTTAAGAATTACGAACCACTACCAAACATTTTCTGATGCCTTAAACATCCTTCTGGCTCTCTCACACATTGTTTTGAATGTTTGAAAATAAGTCCTCCATTTTCTTTCTGCTCTTTTACAACTTTTATTTTCATGTGGTGGGACTTTGGTTTCAGTTAAGCTTGAAAGCGTCGTTGAGCCGAATCTGGTGTTGAGCTGTCAGGCACTCTCTGGAAGAGAGTGCCCAAGGTTGCGAAAGCAACCTTACTACAGTTAGTAGGACCAGTAGTGGGGTAGTGGGGTTGTGGTGTCAATGGCAACAAGGATGCTCATGCGCATATGCAAGTGAATGAGTAAATGAATGAATGGGCAAGCCAACCACCAAACAACACATTGTAAATTTAATTATAGAAATTTGAAATAAAGAACCTTGATACTATCTAATACTTTGTATAGCTTCCCCTTGCTTCCAAAACTGCAGCCACTCTACTAGGCATTGATTTCCAAAACTTCTCAAAAAACTCCTCAGGAATTGTCTCACAAACTAAGGGTAAGACCTGGGCCAATCTCTTCTTTACAGCTTCCTTGCCTCCTGGGGTATCTGCAATCCTAGGGTATTGCTCATGCAATCACCTTTTAAGCTCAACCCATGCATGCTCAATAGGATTTAAATCAGGGGAGTAGGGGGTGTATTCCTCCACTTCAATATAGTTTCTCTCTAACCAATCCATAACACTATAAGCTTTGTGAACAGGAGAATAATCCTGCCCAAAGAGGATATCTTGCATACCAAAGGAGATCATTTGATGAATAACAGGAAAAAAATGTCTTCTCAAGAGCCTAACATACCTGGTCTTGTTGACATTTTGGGTAATAGGAACAAAAGAGTCTTTTCTCTTACCCCAAAAGCAGCCCCAAACTATGAGAGAAATTCCCTTATCCTTCTCCTTTGGATGGATACAGTCAGCTAGCCACTTCTCTCCAGGTTCTCTAAAAACTCATTGCTGCCTTGGATCCTTGGATTTCTCTACACTGCACTCATCACTCCAGATAATTCTTTCAAAATCATCCACTATCCAATCCTTATGAACTGTAGCACATTTCAATCTCTTTGCCACATGCTCAGGCTTGAGCTTGGGTCTTGATTTAGCTAGCCTTTTCTTGACATTGGCCTCTCTGAATACTCTATCTACTATTTTATATACAGTTTATTTATTAGTCAATCATGTCCTATCACTCAGTAGTACCAGTATGGGGGGCTTTACCAGTAGAAAGTAATATACCAGGTGCATATCTATCTCTGAAATCAGATCTGGTCATTTTCTGGTTGGATTTAGCTGCCTGGATGATTGTGTGACCTTGCTGATGGCTAAGAATGGGGGTGCCACTGGGGTAAAAGATGTTTTCCACTGACTAGTGCTCACATGCCTGGACAAGGAAGCTTTTAACTGTTGTCCAAGGCCAGCCAATGAGTTGAGCAACAAGGACAATATTCTGGAGGCAGTAGAAAAAGGCAATAATCATGCCTTTTTCAAGATTTGACATCTCTCCTTGTGAGGTTTTTGGAGTTCTTTTTTTTTTTGGTACTGAGGTCTTTGTATATCCAAATTAGTAAACCATAATTAAAAGATAAAGAGACAGATAGTCACAGCCAGAGTATAAATTGTTTGAGTATATTATTATTGTAACAGTGATACCATTCACATTCACTGTCGCAATCTGGCATTTTTGGCGAGGTAGCTTAGTAAGCCAAAACATGTTTCATGAACACCTCTGACTAGTGGCTGTACATAGATAACCAATATGTAGCCAAGGCCAACCAAGGTATCGATTTCGAACAACTGATTCTGACATTCCTGATGAGCCACCAGGACCAGGTTCAGAGAGTTAGGATATCATTGTACAGGTTGTTTGGGAGTCTGGTTGGATATCTGATTCTTGAACTGTGCACTTATGGCCTCCCAATCATTATTGTATTCTTCACAGGAGTCTTGGTGCATCCTATGAACTTGCTCAACTATCTTGTTGATTGTCCCTCAACTGTTTTTCAAGATTCTTTCCTAGATACTCAGCAGATACTTAGCTCAAACCTTTTTTTGACAGTTGAAAAGGTCTTGTGTGTTTGGTAACATGGTAGCTATCTTGCAGAGTTCAAAGAGTTATAGAGTCACCCCCAGCTACCTCAGCCTTGAAGTCCCTAGGCTCCTGATATATTACTATTTGCCATGCATACAGTGTACCATAGATTATACTCCACATCAAGGAGATCATAGTACCATTAATTTATGCAAGAAATGTGGGTTCCACCATACCTTGTATCTTATTCCCCATGAAGTACTTGTGGTAAATTGCTTCAGGAATCTGTGGTGTAAGGACTTGCAATGTGAGGCCCTGGGACAAGTCAAAATATATCAGTGGTGGTCACTATCCAGTGGTCAACTGGTGGAGATAAACCTCTTATCTTCTTAGGGCTCACATAAACTGGTCCGGTTCTAACAGATAATTGACTTGACATGTCCTAGCTATAGGATCTTTCATCAACCTATATAACTTAACAATCTGGTTCTTCATATCATAGAAAAACTGGGATCGTACTGTACAGTATTTTTGGTATATCCTTTGAGTTAATATTACATTCTGTATTGTGTTACAGCTTCCTGAATTCACTTACCAACCTTATGTACTGCTATGAGGATTTGATACTTTCAGTATCTATAATACTAGCAAGTATGTCATCTCAAACTTTGTACACCTAGGATCTCAGAACAACAATATTTGGGAGTTGCTACTCAAACAGATTGTACTATAGAATCAGAGTCTTCACATGATCTAGATTGTAACTTTACACACCTATCATCATATTTCGCCAAGAGTGATGAGCTGGACAAGAGATGTCGTTACCTGATGCAGGACTATGGGGGGGGTCCTAGTAGGGATGATAATCATACATCATTTGATGATGGGAACATGGGTGGACTGTAGGCTCTACTGCAATTTATGTGTCAAAGATCTGCTATTGTACCCTGTACAGGACCTATCACCTGAGACCCTGAGGTGATCAAAATTTACAATACTTTCGCCTGATTGTCAATATTTCTATTAGCTACTTGTGACCCATGATGACATCTCTATCCAATAGCATCTGCAATCTTGTCACCTGCTCTATCAAGTTCAGTGTCCAAACCTGTTTCATCTGATTTCCATGAGATTTGGTACTTATTGCTACTATGATCTAATGGATGCATAGTTAGCATATTTGATTGTCCATTAGTTTTGACTTTATGTTCTGCTTATGCTATAGTGTGGATTGTACCCTTCCATGTGTACTTCTATCTTCTTCCTACTTCCCTTGCAATCGTGGGTAGAGAAGAATACCGATGTGAGGAGCCATGCTGAGATTCATTATATTATATTGTGGATCCCACTTTTCCTGATAATATGGAATTGGGTCTGACATTGCATAGACCTATATACAAATTGCTGACTCCAGGGGTTGACTCACTAAGTGTGTTGACCTGTTATCGCTTATCCATGGAATATGAGGTTAGTGCATGACAAGTAAGTTAGGATTCAGGATATAGGAACATCATAGGTATCTCAAGTCTACTGAAGATGAGAAGTTTGTATTGTTTTCTTGGATTCTATATGATATATCATGTCTTATCCATGAGGACTGCAGGACGGATTTGTAGGATTACAGAGTATTACTCATGATCAAAGCAAAAGTTTTGTCTTCAAAAAAGTGTTTTGAGAGTCCCCAATATTGTGTTCATAATGATCTAGCCATTCCCAACTGCCATTGGACTTAAGACTTGAAGATAAAAAAATTAAATGCAATGATGGTATTGCTAGTGTAGAATAGTTAACCAAATCTAGTAACAAATAGTATCATTTAGCAAAACAATTCCTCCCAAAACTCTCACCTTGCCTAAAGAAGACAAGGAATATCTGACCTCATCTCAGCAGTTATCCAATAGGTTACAAGCCTTTGTATATTTCATGAATCCTATTATAAATCACCTATTTGATAGATAGTTATCAATACCATACTACTTTTTGAGTCATTTCTAGACCTAATTTACCTTTGTTATTTATATTACTTTTATTTCATTCATCCTATTATCATCTCATCTCAAAATACCTGAATTCATCGAAACCTGACTGACCTATTATCCTGCCTCCCCACTTTTAGGAGTTGCTAACTTGAGACAATGGTGGCAAAGAATTTCAGACCAATCGAAAGAACTAGACTTTGGGTAGATAATATTGGGCAGAGAAGTCACAGCAGACAAGGATAGCTCTGATCCTATCATTGTAGCTACCAATAACAAATAATTTAGAAAGTCATTTAGAATAACTGTAAAGATCCAAAACACTATAGAACCATACATCTGTCTATAGTACACTTCTGATATGTATGACAAGTATCTGAAATGCTTTTAGGACAAGTTAGTCAAAGCTTACCACAAAGCTTGCAGTTTAGAGCTCTATTATCTTTGCTGTTCTATTTTCAAATGCAGCCTTGAAACCAATAAGACTGGTGCAATGTATGTCCATGAAATGTATCATATTATTCACAGTTGGTGCAAGCCTGAGGAGATTGTAAAGTGTACAGAAAACCATTTTTATCTTCTAAACAGATTGGCTCCATCATGGCAAGAATGGTGAGATCTCCAAGCAACTATATTTAAGTTAGACAAACTGAAGGACCTGATTATAGCAATCGAGGCTTAGGAGTTTGCAATAAATTGTGACAAAGGAGGAACATCTGCAAGTGAGAGTATTTTGGCAGTAAAACCAGGAGGTTTTGACATACAAGAGCAGTACAATCTAGTAGTACCACTGACTCTAGGAGTAGAATGAAAGGATCTAGTATAAGTCATCAGTTAATTACCTGCTACTCATGCCAGAACAAAGGTCATTACTATAATGATTGTCGAAAACTCAAGTCTGATATGTCAAAAGGCATCTACCATGAGAAAGTCACAATAGCTGTGCAAGTGATCGCAGCACATCCGGCAAATGACCCCCTCTTTATAGCTCTCAGTTCTAAAAGCTTTCCTTTCAGCTGAAGTCAAAGGCTGTTAGATAGTGGTTGTCATATTCATGTAACTGTGATCTTGGAGAGTTTGGTCACATATTCACTAATTCCCAATAGTAGACACCAAATATGTATAGCAAATAATGTAGAGATTAATGTATTCAGGAGAGGACATGTCAAACTCCTGGTTTGGGATACTGAGAATCTCAGACAAGTTCTGCTTGTTATCAGAGATTTCTTGCATATTCCTTCCTGTGGCAGAAACAGTTTACTATCCATCTCTGAACTACAAAAATCTGGAGTCTTGGTAGAATTTCCTCAGAAAGAGGTGCCTGACTATTGATGAACAATAGTATAGAGCTGAGCTTGGAAGAGATTGGAGGATGGGATATACTAAAGACCAATTCAACTAATCTGGACACCTGTTCTATGTTTGTAAATGAGGTGATCATTTTGATAGGTGATGAAAATGTAATAAAAGAAACAGCACTGTGCCATTTGAGGTATAGTCATCTTGGAACTGATGCAGTCAGGAATTTCTTGATGGAAGATAATGAGATCCTTAGGCTTCAAAGAGTAACATGCTATTTTTACATTATATTTGCACTGGATGAGCTTGGGGAAAAATGGCAAGCAAACCAATTCCTTCTATATTGACTAAATTATGTGCAACAGAACTTCTGCAATTGGTTCATACTAATGTTACATGTCTAATTGATGTGAAGTCTTTAGGAGAGTCTGTATACTTGCTGATGTTCACAGATGACTTTATGAGATACAATATCAGGTACCTACTAAAGAAGAAGTCAAAAGCTTGTATAGGCTTTAGGGAATACAAAGTACTTGTCAAAAAGTAACAAGAGAAATGAATTAGAAAGCTTCACATAAATGGTAGTGCAGAATACATGTTGAATGAGTTCTCACATCTACTTTTATATGAAGGGATGAGGATACAGCAAATAATACCCTACACTCCAAAGTCTAATGGAGTTAGTGAATGAGTGAATCATTCAATTATTGGGACAACAAGAGCTCTTCTTTGCGCAGTAAATGTGCTGAAGGAATATTGGGCAGAAGTGCCAATGACGGTGATCTATGCCAGAAATTGTCTTCTAACCCATGCAATAAGGTCTTGTCCTACATCATTTGAGTTATGGTATGGCAAGAAACTGAGCTACAAACCTTTTCATACTGCAGGATGTGTTTGTTATATATAAGTCCAGCAGGAGATAAGAAAGAAGTTGGATAAAGTGAGTAAGAAGTATATCTTCATTGCATTAGTGGAAACAACTTTGCAGTATCGTCTCTATAATCCTATACACAAACATTGAATAATCTTGCATAATGTTCAGTTTCCATAACCTATATTGCATTATAGCTTACAGAGATCTGTGGGAGAACCTTGTGAACACTACTCTGCTCTGTAGTTGGAATCTTAGTAGGAGAAATTGGCTTAGGAAGAAGAGTTTGATAAAGTTGTTGAGCAGTGAGTACTACCAGGGATGGATGGAAGAGCAGTGAGAGATGATAGAGAACAGAGAAGAGAAGTTGAAGAGCAGAAAGAAGAAGAGAAGGAAGTCAGACAGGAGAGAAGGACCTCATAGATGTTATGGGAACACCAGTCTGATGGAGAAAGTAATATCTGAGTTTAGGCACTTTCCCCCTAACTGGACAGCCCCCAACTGGATAGCCCCTAACTGGACAGCCCCAAAATTTTGACCACACTATGCATGCAACTGCAAAGGGCTCACCAACTTTACAATAATTACTATATAATATTATTCATAAAAAAAAAGGTCAAAACAAAACTAAATCAATGCAAAATAAATGACAAATAAAAAAATAAAAAGATAGAGAGTACAGTCAATGAGAATTCTCCTTATCAGCCTCCTGGTTTAGAGGTTAATTTGGGTCTTCTCTGACAATTGGTAAGAGATTGTATGCAGAATTCTTTGGGTTGACAATTCTTTTCCTCTTTTTTGATTGCTTCTCCAGATTATCAGCAAGTTGGTTTTCAGAACGGGCCAGCCTTTCTTGTGTACATGCAATTCTTGCCTCTAGCTCTTTATTTCTCTCATTACTCTGCCTGAGCTCAGCAAGAATTGCAGGTTTATTCTTGGCCATTAAAGACATCCTAATTGATCTCCATGATGTTTGGTGGTTACCGAGATTGGCCTGCACTCACAGGTGCTCGGTACCGGTCTGAGGAGAGTTAGTCTGAGATGGCTCAGTCTGAGGAGGATACATATGAGAAGAGGCAGTTTGAGGAAAGACAGTCCCAGGAGGTACAGTCTGAGAAGGAGTGGTCTGAGTAGAGATCATCTGAGGAGGTGTGGTTTGAGAGGAGTCTGCCTAAGGAGAGGCAGTCTGAGAAGAGCTGTAAGCAGGACCAGACTGAGGAGGGGTGTGGATAGGATCATTGGTATAGGCAGCGTGGGTGGTATTATTGTCATCATGGACATCACTCAATACACAGAAAGTATTAAGGTAATCAGGGCAATCACTTAGATGAGTGCACCCATGCCTGTTTTGACAATTCTTTCCATGTACCTGGAAGCAATTAGTATTGTCACTGGGATGAATAGAATTTTTTTCTGCTTACATTTCGGTTCATTTGAATGCAGAAAGATTCAATCACAAGATCAATGTTTCTTGAAAACAGTTTAGAATTTTTACATGACCCAAGAATGACTCTCTTAGAAAAAGACTCATTCATTTTTTCAAAGTAGCATTTCAAAAAAATGCTGCTTTGATGGGATGAGCCCTTCATGGAAGTCTTCAGATATGAAGGTAACATACTTTTGCTTTGCCGAGCCAAAGTATCCATGATCAAGTAGTTGTAATACATTGGTCATATGTGAAGGGAAATAAATTGGAATCACATGGGCCTCAGTAATTGATGCTTGCATGAATTCATCTGTGATATGTGCAGAGTGTCTATTGAGTAGTAGTAACTGCCACTTATCAGAAGAGAGGAAATTGCATTTGAACCAAGCAAGGAAGATCTTGGAGTTAATAAATGCTGTAAAACTGGTTGAGACAGGTACAGAGATTTGCTTTTATTGCAGGAACCAAGCTTCCATCAGGTTCACTTCTTTGTAGATCAATAGCAGCTTGCCTAAGTCTCCAGTCGCAGATATGAGCTCTGAAACAGTCACCAATTCGAATGATTCATAGGATACATTATTCAGTGTCCCCACTGGACAAATGCGGTATGCACAGTACTTCAAATCTCCCATTTTGAAGCCAGCTTCATCAAGGTTCCAGACTCTTTCTAATGTCACTTGGAATTTCTCCTCATAATAGGAGAGAAGATCGAAAAAAAATAGAATGAGGGATTCTCCTGTCTCTCAGAGGTGTGGAAGATCAAGTGAGCCATGCCTTCGACATTCAAGGAACCTGCTTAGTCAAAGGAAGCCGTTAAGTCAGTCGTCACCTGGAATAGTCGTAGTTGGATCCGATTGTCGCAAAACTTTAGCTGCCATTTTCCTTACTTTCTGGGAAGAAGGGACACATTTCATCTCAGCCAGAAAAATAATATGACTCTTGAGAATGACCTGCTGCCTTGGAGTTAGGAATTGAGTTTCAGTGCTAATGATTTCACGACTTCGAGCTCCAGAAATACGGTTGGGCAGAGTCGATCGAGAGATTCCCAATGCTTTTGCAACATCTTGTAAGGAATGAACGTTTTGTGGGCTGTTGAGCATCTCAATGCCTTGTTGGATTTTCGTTTCTCTTAAAGTCATTTTGTATTATAGAAAAAAAACTGTTGTTGTCTATTCAATAGATACATGAAGTTTGTAGTGGAGAGGCTGAATCAAATTAAGCAAGGTGTGCCAACCTGTTCAGTTGGGGGCTGTCCAGTTGGGGGGAAAGAGCCTATAGTGCAGAAGGCTAATCACCTGCATATGGATAGAGGCCAAAGATTGCACAACCATCAAGTAAATCACTCTTCTTCCTCCTCAAGTGAGGTCATGATATCTACTATATACATAGTACAAGCTAGACTGACTAGTTATAAGTCAGCAAGAGAAATCAATGAGGCAATCTATTTGCACAAAACTACCAATTTCAAGTATGCCTTGCGGGAAAGGAATAGTGTGTGTACCTTTGTCAAAGGTCTACAGGATTTGAAGAAGATAATACTGACAAGACTCATTCTCTAAAGAAAGTTAAATCCTACCAGTGAGATGGTCTGTTATATGGCTAGACTTGTGGCTCTGAGATTGCACCAAATAGAAGGTCTACACCTTACAAATACCTTTGTACCTATGGTAAGCTTGGCTAGTATGTGAGTTGCCCTGTCAATTGCAGCAGTATATGGATTCATGGTACATCAGAACAATGTAGTCCAGGTATTCTTAAGGAGGAAACTGAATGAGGAAGGCTACATTTCACTACCTGAAGGAGTGTTGAATACATGCTTGGTTAACTTAAATTGGAGTCTTTATGGATTGAAACAGCCTTTGCAGTGCTGATATATAACAATCAATACCTTTTTACTGATGCATATATGCTTTCATTGAGGTGAGTTTGATTGCTGTATTCACATGCATGATGACAACACAATACTGGCACTCTACATCAATAATATGCTTACCACAGGCACTGGAGAACATGTAATCACTATATGTGAACACTTGAAGAAACATTTTGAGATGGTTGATCTTGATGCTGTAAACCAATTCTTGTGAATAGTGATGATACAGGAAAATAAAAACAATGTGATATACCTCTCACAATAATAGTATATCAATAGAGTACTTAAAAAGTTTAGATTGCTGGAATGCAAACCAGTAAGAATACCTATGGAGAGGGAGAAAGCAGGAGTATGTATTGAAGGAAATAGGTCCTGTGATAGGAATTTCTATCTTCAAATGATAGGTAGTTTATGGTGCATTGCGATATCAACAAGGCAGGATATTGTCTTTGCCATCTCATATGTTGGAAGGTTCAATGTCTACACAATGCAACAGCACTGGGTATGTGCAAAATGTATTCTGGAATACTTACCTGGTATGAAGTACCATCGACTTAGGCTCAGTCTGGGGACAGAATAATGCAGGGAGATTTCATTATGTGGGTTTGTTTATGTAGACTTCACTGGCAATGTCAGTTCATGTAAGTCGATATTAGGATACTTCTTTTTCCTTAGTCTGGGAGTGATCTAGTAGCACTCCAGGTAACAGTCTATCATGGCAACAAGAACTGCCAATGTGGACTTCATCACAAGTACTTCAGTGATATAAGAACTACCCTGCTTTTACAAGTTAAGATTGGAGATTACACAGATAGAAATTCCACATAGTATTTTACACAACAATAATCAAGTCTTACTTTCAACCTTCAAAGATATGTTAAACAAACTGTATAGCAAATACCTTGGAGTTCATGTTCACCAGGTTAGAGAGTTTATAGAGAATAGAAAGCAGGTTATAATAGATTATTGTCTGACAGAAGATATAGTTACCAATGGGTTCATGAAACCCCTTGTATTTGGTAAACATTTGGAATTTCTTTATATCTGTAGTTTAGATTAATTCTATAAATTTTGGATAGCATTAGGATTAGATTGTCTAACTACCATGATCCATAGTTGGGATAGTCTACCTAGCTTAGATAGTGATATCCATAGGGGGAGCATTGAGTAGTAGTATGTACAGACAATGATCCAGGTTGTAGGATGAATAATTTGAGTATATAGATAGCCTGGGTTTAGGGTACGTAGTAGTCATTCACACAATACATTGTGTATATTCTTACATATATATTTAGTTAGCAGCCTCTTACTTGAGAACAATAATGAAGCTACATCCTTCCCAGACAACTGTCTTGCAATCTTGCAATACATTTGAAGACCGAAGGTTCTGGACAGTATCAAGGACCAAGTACTTTAGGTGCTGCTTGACTTCACCAATGTTGTTAGCCTGATACTTGTCTCTAACATGCTCAATGAAGACCATGACTGAGGGAAGGATGTGAGCAAAATTACCACCAACTCCAATTTGCAGTTCATGAGGTAGTAGAGTTCTAAGGAGCATGCAGTTAGGTATGTCCTGACCTGCTCATGCCAGGTGTAGTACACTACCATGCTCTAGCATACAGTGTGTCACCATCACATCACCTATGAGTATTACTTGAATACATTCTGACAGAATAGCTGTAGGTTGTATTTCACTTATAAGGAATCCTCTACTGCCAACTTGAATGGTAGCTTCTCTATCACACTGTCTCCAGATGACTCATAAAAGAACAGGGTAATCTTTCACTTAATGTTACAGGATGTATGAAGATAATTGGCAAGGGAGCAATTGCTTACCATGTACCCACATACTCTCTACTCCCAACAGCATATGTAGGACCCTGCATTTCCCACTCAACTCTAGACAACTAACAAGCTAAATATCACAACACGTAGGACCAAAGGAAAAGTTAGTAATTATCACTTGCTAATAATTAGATAGAGAATACTTATTTTCTCATTCTCATATCACTTGCATAAGATGGAGCTGCAGGAATAATAGAGACAGGGGAGAGATGAAAATATTGGGAACAAAGCACGTAATAGGATATTTAAGAGAAAGAGAGGTTTGCAGTACTCGGTACAGACAATGAATGATTAGATAGAGTATACTTACTTAGCCTTTTCCACAGGCTCTCCTTGCACATTTGGAGGTACTATTCTAACTTTGAAAAAAAAAAATGAAAAATAATTGGTGATTCTTGGTCAGAGGGAAAAAGAGAGTTAGGTTACAAGATTGAAGCAGAGAAGGGGAGAAAGAGAGAAGGAGAGAAGTAAAGAAGGAGAAAAAAAGCACAGAAGAGATCCACTTATATAAATGACATACCTGGAGAATAGAGATGATGCATGTACATTTAATAGTTTGTTTATATACCTTATTGTATACACAAACAATGCTAGTGAATAATTGCAAGCTTCATTCATATGTGTATGAGACGAATGAAGGTTATAATAATGCACAAGCATTGTTTGCATGCAAAGGGAATTGTTGAAGATGCTGAGAGTAGCTCAGGATCTTTACATGAAGGATTTTTTTTATTTGTGTATATAAAATATAATTCGACGTCATCTACTGATCACAATAGCCTTATAAATATATGCTATCAAATAAAATATTTTATATATCTAAATAAAATGAGGCCCTAAGCTAGAAAGTATTATGTCACCAACTTCAAGAGACATCAATAATGTATACTAGTACTGTACATGATCATTGTGGGCATCATAACACCTGTACTGCTTGAGTACTTATTTTATTTAGATAGATAAAATATTTTATTCAGTAATATATATTTCTAAGCCTATCTACTAATCACAATAGTGAAGATAAGAGTGATAGTAATGAGTGGCATATGTCAGGAAAACCACTGAAAAATATATAAATAAAGAATCTGAAGAGATTTCCTTGCACAAATAGATAGCTACTGAGTATCAGGAGTTTCTAGATATCTTTGAGGAACAATAAAGCAATGACTTATCCTCTACACAAATACAATTAAACTATAAGATTGTACAATTGGATAGAAAAATAGCACTAGCCTGTAAAAACTACAAGCTATCAGAAAAGAAAGCTCAAGAACCCAAAACATCCATTGACAAAAACCTTGAGGGAGAATGGATCCAGGAATCTACCTCCCCAGCAGTAGTGCCAATCCTTATCATAGGTAAAATGGATAGAGGACTATAACTCTATTTAGACTACAGTGGGTCAAATGAAGTCATGATCAATGATCAGTATACTTTACTGCTCATATTAAGTATTCTAGATTGACTAAGAGGAGGAAGATATTATACAAAAATAGACTTCAAGGATGCCTATCACAATATCAGAATCAAAGAAGGAGACGAATAGACAATGGTATTTGAAACAACCCATGAATCTTTTGAGTATCTAGTCATACTACTTGATCTTGCCAATGTACCAAGAACTTTTCAAAGATAGATTAATCATATGCTTAACATAGTCATAGACATATGCTGCATTGTATACCTAGATGATATGCTCAGATACTCTGAAACTTGGGAACAACACATCCAAGATATTATTACAGTATTCAAACTTCTGAGGATATATCAGATTGATCTAAAGTGGATGAAATGAGAGTTTCACACCCAGAAAACTGATTAACTAGGATTTATTTTCACCTCTGAAGGTATACAGACCAACTCTAAGAAGATGACAGCTATCTGATATTGGTCCAAGCAATAAGTCATCAGTAAAAGAAAAAGTCCTGGGTCTGATACATGAGTAATGCATCCTGACACATATCATATTTCTCGCATGCCCATTGCACCTGGTAGATCCCAAGTTCCATTGGAACCCTCTTTTGTACCATATGTGTCATAATGTATTTCATAACACAACATTGCACCTGGTGCATCCTGTGTCACATAGCAATGCATTGCAGCATCAAGAAACTACCTGACATCGTGTTGACATCCTTATGACTCCTGGACATCTGCATCTCTGTCCTGACCTGTGGCTATGGTCACTGCCTCATAGGAGTCCCACAAGGCATGACCAAAAAGGGGTTCCCTTCATTATGTTCCTTATATCCCTCATTGCAATACCATACCTTCATCCTAACATCTACCACAGATGTCTTCCATCCCTTGATGTTCCTATCTATACCATAAAGCTTCCTTATATCCTTATGCATTACCATTGTTGGTTCCTCACTGTAAGGCCATAGGACATTGTGGAGATTTGTTGTAATCTGTCTGGTTACTTCTGCGTATCCTACCAATGTTGGGACTGATGATGTCACATGCTATCATTGCAATATCGGCACCTATGATGTTTTACTGTATGGTCTCATCATGCTCTAAGTCTCAAGGACTGTCCAATCCACCATGGTAATTTTCTACATTGTGTACTTTTAATTGTATGGATTATTTAGTTTCTATTACTTAGTTTCTACATAGAGGTTTCAATATACAGGTTGCAAGGAAAGATGCTATAATATTCTACACACCATTCAACCATCCTCAATGCAGAATACTTGTCCAAGCTAACAGTTATCACACGACTGTCTGATCTCTTGATTCCTCATAAATCTCGTTAAATAACCTTAAATTGATATAGCTGTTAACAAGCCATCATTGGCCTATCTCTGTCATGAGGTACATGAAGCCTAGGATCATCCCTACACTGACTATCATTAACTCTGCTCTATTTTCACTTAGCTGTACCATGACAAGATTGTGGATGTCGGATATGTATCTTGAGTTAACTGTATTTATTATGAGTAAACGTATAACTTGAAGCCTGCAAACTGTATCCTCATTCATGTAGTCTCTCATTTTGAAGAGTGCCAGGAGCTGTCTGGAGATATGACCCTGGAGTACACCATACACATGCTCACCACCAATCTGTACCCAAACCCAATCATTGCAACTCACCTAGTTTCTGAAGACTGAGGTCCAGGTGGAGCATGCCTTGGGGATATCGTAAATATCAGTTTCCTGAAACATTAGAATGTGGATTTCAGGTTGTGTTAGTAGTTCAACTAGAAGGAATCAAATTTTGGCAGGATATTTAGGAAGGCACTACTCTGTAGGTTGGCTATTCCAGCTATATCAAATCAATTGCTGACAGATGCTCTGTGGTGTAATACCCCAGACCTTGCAAAAATTCATCACATTGGAAATATTATCACAACAGCCTTGCAGGATCCTATGATTGGTGACTGGCATGGATATAGAATTTGTTTTATCTAAATGTTAGGCAAGATTGGCATGGAGATCAGCCCCACAACATTGAAGGGAATCTAGTTTCAAAAGTCTCATTCAGATCGCATACTAGTGGCCATAGCTGTGCATCATATATCTTGCAACATGGTTTTTATTTCAAAGGTGCCACCCCTCCTTGATTTGTTCCTTATGTGCAAGCTTGGCAAAGTCTGTGGAATACATCTAAATGTTGCCAAATTGGTATATGTAACCCTGAAAATGACTTAGTAAATGCATCTTAATTGTAACATGTGTACATGTTCTGGCAACTGTATGCTGGTTATGCTTATGTTTTCCTTGTTATGTTACTTCATTTGCTCTTGCTTATGTTGGTTGATTGATTGTTCCAATACTGATATCATTAGGATTCCAGCAACTTGTCATGTTTGTAATAGTTATACTTTTATTCCAGCAAGGTTTTACAATAGGGATTCTAAGGGAAGGAATGGTCATGTATACTGAGGGTAGAGATAAGGCTTGGGTAAAGGATTGCCTTGGACTTCTCCGATTCTGGTAGGATCACAAGATTCTAGTATTGTGCACTTACCCATAATGACAGTGGTTGCCAGTTTTCAGGAACCTACGCCTTGGGTGGAGGAAATCATGTATTTAAGACAGCCTTCCTGATAGGCAGGAACCACCAGACTTCAGACAGAACATAGATAAGAAATAAAGTTGGTTGAACAGTGAAATTCTTACTCCCTCTCCCATTTGCTTCTTCTAATACCTTCTTGTCTTTACCTCTCTAGTCTCCCTTAGAAATTGAACACTAGCTGGCCTACCACCTATCCCCATTGTATTAGTTCATATAAGTTACCACCTGTTACATTAATAAAGTTGAAATGAGATTCCATATGGATTGGTTCCACATATTTGTAGATCTCTTCTTCATGATCCTGCTCCCATACCTGATACTGGTTGGATTTCCCAACACATGAGTTTACCCATGTTCTCTGATATTGTAGCTCCCTTTGCTACTCATCAACCTTTGCCTGTCTCCTCATCAATATTCGAATCTATTAGAACATGTCTTTTATATCATGAAAATAATTCAGATATTGTTTTATATAATCTAACGTCTCAGGTATATGGCTTCGATATTCGGCCATCAAATCAAAATAAAGCAATGACTTGATGCAGGTTAGTGCATGTTTGAATGGTAATACTTGCATACTATCTGGCTGCCTCAATGCCATGGTGAGAACTCCTGAAGGTCAAGGCACTAGGTTTCTCATCTCCTTTCCTGGCCAATGCATAACCTCTCTATATACTTTTTTGGGTATAAAGAATCCTGGGTATTGTGGTAAAGCCTTCTAGGTATTATTAAAAGCGTGCAGTCACGTGTGTTTCTTGAAGAATCCCTGAACCCAGTCCATTATATCCTTGAGTAGTACCAAATAAACTGTATGGAGCAAGTCCAGCTTGTCCAGATTGGGTGCTGAAATCTATTGAAGCTTATAAAAAACATTCCATCCTATCTTTATACTAAGTGTGTCAAACATGGTATTCATATCTCTTGACTCAGAGTTTGTCAAGCAATGTTAATTTTCTTGTTCAAGATGTTAGTATGTGGCATAATCTCATGTCTAATATGTCTCCTATACATCAGTTCCTAATGCATCAGGAGGTATCTCATATTTTGGACAGGTATTAGATTTTACTCCATGGAGTGCAATGTTTTCCATATGGTCTACAATACATGCAGAAAACATAGAGAAGCACCGCTGGACCTTCTCATCTACATAGTTTATTGAGACACTATCAAGTACCACATCTTGCAAGGGTAACAGTATCAGTTCGATTACACCATGTAGTATGTTGTCATTAATTTGTCTCTGCAGGTTATCTGCTGAGGAAGACTGTAGGACCTTTGGTGGTTTGGCTAATAGTGTAGGAACGAGAACGGCCATTGATTCTGGCCTGTTACACCTAGTCGATAGTTGGTTTTCAGTCATAATATAGACAGGCTATACTTTCTTGTTACCTAAGATGATGGTAAGATATATCTGATTAGACATTGTAATTATTTCAACCAGAGTTGCACTATGTGGAAGTGTATCATATAAACAGTTAGTCACTACCCTGATGAAGGAGGTTGCAAAGCAGGGTGTACAGTACTTGGACATCTCACCACTAGTCTGCTGTATCCATTTTAATGTATATCCTATGTCTATTCTCACCATATTCATGCTGTAGTGCCTAGACCAAGTCATCCCTCTATGCTATCTGTCAAAAAAGGTATTTGACACAGTCCAGGATGTTCTGATTGAAGAAATACTGTTTTCTCTGGCCATCATCAACTTCAACTACCAACCATTGTAGATAAGGACTGTAGTGGTCCAATGATCGCAGATGATTCTCCAGCATATGTATTGAACTGTAGTTGACTGATGTAGAACTACCCAGACTGCTGTAACAGAATTCATTGATTTGAGACTTCCAGAGCCTGCTTTGAATAAACCAAGATGCAAATTTCAAATCATGAATATTGGCAAATATAGTCCATAGATCCTGGTACAGAGTACAGTGTTCATCTGCAAATCTGCTTACATCTCGAATTGCTTCTACAGTGTCTGGGTAATACACTTATCTGCTAGGTGTCCCTGAGGTATTGGGTTGAGTACTTCAGCATCAGAATTGTGAATGCTATCATCATTCAATGCATTTGTTATCACATCGAGTGGGGTCTGGATTAGATTTGTAGTCCGAATCTGCCCATTTGTTCTCATAATTTACCTTGTGGTCAAGGAATAGGTCAGTTTCAGTGTTATTAATAGGACTCATGGAAGGTGTATATCATATGATAGAGGCAAGTACAATGTCCAGATTTGCATACATAGTTGGTAGGTGCTTCTCATATACACCTGCTCATATATATCTTCAGCAGCAAAATTGACATTTGACAGCCATGGTGAAAGTCTGCATAGTTGATCTCGGAGGCCCTTTATATATTATGAGTTGCAGGAGGACTGTATAGCGTAGATCTTGACATCTGCCAGTGGAACACTGAGTCAAGAGGTTTGTACACAGTGAACTGTAACAGGTATCCAAATAGGTTTAGCGCTTATACCTTGATGGCTTATATCATCCCATCTTATCAGATCACCTCATGCTCTCTGTTGTAATACAAGCTACTTTACCTTCATGGACAATTACTCAATGTCACTTTGTATCACAACACTTGTGCAAATTAGATGCTTATTTCATGCATATTAGTCACACATCACAGTAGGCTTAGGAATATTATTCCTAGCTACATTATCAATTGTTCTCAAATTATCTGTTTTATTCAGATCTGCCACAAATCAACATATCTACATATCTATACAGCCACATACCCTCCAGGGTAATCCAACACAACAGACAGTAGATATATCTCATCATACAAATGAGATAAGTAAATTTCTCAGAAAGGTTTCAGAATCGGAACCCTCATTCCGGAGATCTGAGAGAGTGATGTCACTGACGCAATCATGCTTGTGCTTATGTGTGTACCTTCTACTGGTACCGGTCTCTATCTGACTCCTAAAAACATACCTTGGAAGGGTCTCATGTATAGTCAAAACCAAGCAGAGTCACAGACTATTCTAGAGCCTAGTAAAGTAGATTAGCTTATGACTGTAGATGCCTGTGATCAAACATGCAGCAAAGTAAAAGCACCATTCTAAATCAAATACACAAAATATAGCCACTTCAAATTGTCCTAATAGTATACTCATCATGCTGTGAAGGTTGCTCTGATCCAGGTTCATCTCTATTACGATATTGATGAGGTATACTTGTAGGGAAAAGTACTCATTGGCATAATTGGTCCAGAGATTGCAGAAGTGGTGGGGTAATAACTCAATAGCAGACTGCATTATGTCATGTTATGGCCTGTCAATAGTCCCAAGAAGCAACTGCTTAAGCTGTATGATATTCTGAAATAAGATAAGAAGTACTGGGAGGTCTTTACATAGATTTGAACTTATATTATTTGTATCCTTGGTCAAAATATGTCCTAGGAACTCATGTCCCTGTTGTGCCCAAATGCCATAATGGAATACAACACAGTGCAAATTAGGATAGGTGTAGTGTCATGCATTTTGGAGGATCCAATCCTCACTATGATTGTGCCTTACACTGTGGAAAAGCCTCAGAGGCTGAATCTCACAGTACTTACTCATATTGTCTGTAACTTGCATCATGATGATTGCTCTGACCTCCACACTGTAGATGGTGGAGGCTGGATTGGCAAATACAACAAGAAGGTGGCAATAGTTGCAATCAAGGTCCACATACAGCTTACCTGCACCAATGTTGACTCATTAATAGGAGGTACCGAGGGGATCACATCAGTCCAGGGATAGCACTTGGAAGCCAGCTTAGTGTGGACAGAAATTGTAGGTTGCAATATCTATATTGAGGAACAATTTGATAATGTTTCCTAAGAATGTATTATTTGAGTGTTCCAAAATGCGTACTATATTACTACCATTACATACCTTGCTTGCACTGAATAACACAGAACACCTTCTCACCCCTTTCTTTTACCTCCTCACAGCTCACCTCATCCTCCCAGGTCAGGGATATTCCCTTACCAAACTAGCCTTTTATTTCACTTTTAGTCCTTGGGCTGAGTCTTAGGTGCTTGCCCTTAGGCTGAGAGAGCTTTATCAGGGCAGACCACCCATTAACACAGGACTTCACCATAGGAGAAAGTTGTAACAGCGGCACCCTAAGAGAAGATAGATCCCAAGTTTACAACAGCACTGAAGTGACTCAAAGATCAAAAGTGATAATCAACAGTAGAGTAAAGAAGAATCAAAACAGTAAAACTTAATATCATTAAGCTGCAGCTTCACTCAGTAAGTTTCGTGAGAGGTAGTTGATTGCCAGAGTAGAGTGGGACTCACATATATTTTTAAGTAGAATATCATATACCTCTAGTTCCCACCGATCACTACTCTAACTTAATCATGAGCACACCTGTCTCCCCTAGGCTGACCAACACACACCACCTAGGACATTACTCCTTCATGGATGTTGGTCTGCTCTGGCTAAAATCTCCTTCTGACATTAAGTGTTTCAAGTGCTGCATCTCTAAGGTGACTGCAGGAGAAAAACTCGTCATATTATTGACATGCTAGTGGCAAACTATCATGCAACTGAGGAGATATACCATTTACGAACTCTCATATCCATATGCATTTCATCTATGCAAGTCTTTAGTAGACATAGCTCCCAAGATTGAGCTGAATCTTCTACTTCATTCTAATCAGGTCTTTGCCTAATTGGAAAGTCTACTAGGCTCCTCCAGTAGGGTACCTTGGTAATTGGCTTAGTGGGTGCTACCCACAGTCAACTTCCTGAAAGTACCCCTACCATGATAAGAATCATGCTTTTTAGAGTTCTTAAAGAACCCCAATAATCTTATAGCAATTGGGCACAAGTTGTGTCTATGTGCGATTCACCTGCCTAGAGATGGCTCAATATCTTCTGGGCCACCACGCGACTACCTGGTAGGCTCTGGACTACCCTTCCGGTATTACCTAAGTAACTCCTTCAGTTCTTGTCTGGTTTACACTTATTTGGTACCAGAAGTTAGCCCTTCTTCTGGAGCACACCCTATGCCATCTCAACTTTCCTACAGAGAGTATCCAGTCAGATGAACAGCCACAACCAATATGGTGCTACAAGAGTGCCTCCACTCAAGTCCTCTTGTTAGGAAGGGAGAAACTCAACACCCATAAGATCATGACATGCGGTCCTTACACTGCGGCCGCAGGTGGGTGTTAGGAATACCCTTGTGAAATCTTGGAGCATTTGGAACCCTGTAGCTCCTCCTATAGCCCCCCAAAGGCTACCAGGTTTGTAATCTTTGGATTTTACTGGAGTGTCCAATCCTTATAGAATCACCCCTTGCCCCAAGTAAGTACCTCTATGTGCTAGGTAGGGTAACTTGAGTGCTATGTCAGGGTAACTTAGACCTTATGGCAGGGTAACTCAGACCTCATGTCAGGGTAACTCAGGCCTTGTCACATGAGCCTCTCCCGAGCCTGCTTTCAATACTACAGTCTTATAACATGCATAGTTATCTAGTACAGTGAACCAAACTACACTAACCAGTTGACCTCATGGTCTCTGGTATGGGTGTAAGAATAGTTTACTGTAAGACACCCTCTGGTGGGTCGATACACGGCTCTCCTCTTCTCTAAAGTCCATCTCGGATGGTTAGTGTCGTCTCTTATTCCCCAGCTTCAGTACATCAACTATGTGGTAATCCTCTGGCTTGGATGTATTCCTTTAGTAAAAATCATTTAGGGCCACTGTGACCATTCCTTCTAGTATCTTAAAAGGTTCTCATAAATTCTCCTCTGTCCATAACCTTTCCACACCACTAAGTATTGAACAAACTAGTGGTGGGAACTCATCTTAATCCCACCATACCAATGACTATCCAAGATAGCTTCAACAACATAACTTGGTTCATTGTCAACTATTTCTGGTATTGGAACTTCCATCTGGGGCCTCTCTACTGTGTCATCTCTGTATGGTTCCTGTAGATTAACATTGAATATGGGGTGGATTGACCAACAGGCTTGGAGCACAAGCTCATATGCCGGAGATGTCACCTTTCGTTTAATCACAAAGGGGCCAAACATTCGTTGGTCCAACTTCCCCATCGGCCTTTTTGTCCAGATGTTCTTTTGGTTCAACATTACCTGGTCGGACTTTTTTGTCATTCTATTGGTCATATCTTCCATTGTCCTGTATTCTGGAGAGGGTAGCCTTTTTTGGTCATGCCACTTCCATTGCCTTTCTTGTATCTCTTGGAAGGTTTCTCTGACCTCTTGCCATGAACTTTCCCAGTTCTGTACTAAGAACTCAATGCCTGGATGAATCCCTTGACTATCTAGATCTATGCCTGACCAGTTAGTACGAGGGTTGAATCCATAGTTGATCTCAAAAGGAGATGCCCTAGTGGATTCTAAGGTAGAAGTATTATACACATACTCTGCCAATGGTAACAAAGACACCCAATCGTCTTGCTGATATGAGCAATAGCTCTGAAGATATTGTTCCAAAGGCTGGTTTACCCATTCTGTCTGCCCATCGGTTTCTGGATGGAAAGCCGTCAATATATTAAATTTGATCTGTAGTAACTTCATCAAGCTTACCCAAAACTTGGAAGTGAATTGGCTGTCTTGGTCAGAGATTATTGAGTCTGGGAGTCCATGTAGGCACCATATCTCCTTCAGGAATGTTAATACCAACTTCTCTGTAGACACCTCCATTTCCAATGATATAAAGTGGGCCATTTTCACAAATCGATCAAGAATAACACATATCTTTGTATACCCCTCAGATTCCGCTAATGCTATAATGAAGTCCCAAGAGATTACATTCTATGGTCTTATTGGTACCTCAATTAGCTCAAGTAACCCAAATTTCTTATGCCAAACTGTCTTGGTCCTCTGACATGTATTGCAAGTATGCACATACTCCATAATGTTGTTGTCCATCTTTGGCCAGTAGAAGTTTGCCTTGATTCATCCAACTGGCTTGTATTTCTGAAAGTGTCTCACAATATGGGAATTATGTTCTGCCTCCATGATTGTTTACTTCAACCCTTTTGCCTCAGGTATATACCAACTATTCTTATATAGTAGTAAGTCCTTCTCTACTGAAAAAATACAGTCAACATCTTTCTGCTCATTGATGACTGACTTGAAAATACCCATGTACTTGTCATCTACGCTAGTTGCTTTTTTACTCACTTTGAAAAAAGAAGATTGCAACCAGTAGCCTTGGTAAGATTGCAACACCTGTAGTCGCAAGATATCGTGTTCCTCATTTACAACTGACTGACAAGTTCAGAAAAAGGTTGTCTCCAGGTTTGGTTGAGAATTACATGGTCCTTCAAGGTGGTAGTCCCTACACCTCGACAATGTATCTGCCTTATTATTCAAACTACCCTCATGATAGATAACCTTAAAATTGAACAGTTGCAAGAACTCTGCCCGGTGGTGTTGCTATCTATTTAGTATCTTGGTACTATTAAAGTATTCAAGATTCTTGTGATCAGTATATATGACAATCTGATCTGTGATACACCTCAGTAGATGATCCCATTCCTTGAATGCCAATACAATCGTGGTCATTTCCTTATTATGGACATCATAATTCACTTCTGCTGGTACAAAATTCCTAATATGATAGCCCACACAGTACCATTTCTCATCCTCACAAAGCTGTGATAGAATAGTACCTAATGTAAAGTCACTTGCATCAGTCTCAAACTTTGTTGGCCAGTTTGGGTCAAAGTGTGCTAGAATAGGGCTGGATGTGAACAACTCCTTCAATTATTCAAAAGCCTCCATGCAGGCTGATGTCCAGTCCCATTTAATGTCCTTCTTTATCAGGTCTGTCAATGGTCTTGCTATCTTGCTAAACCTCTTGAGGAACCTTTGGTAGAAGTTAGCAAAGTCCAGGAAGCTTTGTACTTCGACAATACTATTTGGACTCAACCAGTTCTTGATTGATTCTACATTTTCTGTTGTCATTGATGTCCCACAATCAGATATCTTATACACTAAGAATTCAACTTCCTTCTGCTGGAAGGTTGACTTCTTGATGCTAACGTATAAGCCTGCTTCTCGCAGCTTCTCCATTACTCTTCTAACTAGGGTAATATGCTCTTCTATAGTCTCCCAGTAGATCAGGATATTGTTCATATAAGCAATGACCCCTTCATCTAATAGACCTCTAAATACATTATTTATCATACTCTGGAAAGTAGAAGCTGCATTACATAACCCAAAAGGCATCACAGTATACTCATACAAGCCATACCAATAACAAAAATTAGTCTTCCACTCTTCACTGTTTGCCATTTGTAAAAGGTGTTAACAATCTTTTAGATATAACTTAGTGAATACTGTCGCTTTCCCAAGACTATCCCTCAACTCATTCATGAGCAGAAGGGGATAACAGCTTTTCATGGTTATCTTGATCAGTCCTCTATAGTCAATACATAACCATAGTGTACCATCTGGATTTGGTACAAATAACTAGCAAAAGGCCTGTGAGAACTCGAGTGTGGCTGGTCATGTGTTGAGCTTGATTTGTTGTGTGATTAACTGTGCACCCCACAGTGTGTGTAGCTGTGCACTCATACTGCACTTGCTGTACCCTCAGCTGTGTACTCGCCATGCAAGTTGCTGTAGAGTGTAAAAATAAAATAAAACCTAACCCTTAATAAAGCTAAGAAATCAATACAGACTGGTAAGAAAATAAAAAGGATCCTCTTTGACTGTAGAATTATCCTGCAATTGTAGTACCCAATGATAACCAAATTCACCTCTTGAAAAGAATAACATATAGTGCAAAGGCATATATGAAGTATGATTCCTATTTATTATAGAAAAATGTAGTCTATTATCATTACTTCTTGATGCTAAAATAATGTCACAAAATCCACTCTCTGTATATTCATTTCTAATAATTATAGCCACCTCATTACCAGTTGGCAAGTTGTATCTTCACTTATCTGCTCCTGATTCAACAATTAGTTGTAGTTGTGAGTTTAAAACTATTCATGTTATCCTATCAGCAGCATTAATATTTGCAGTATCTAATCTTTCCTTTGCTGTTTGATATATGCAAATAAATAGATTGCACTCATCCAATATGAGTGTAAGTTGTTCAAGAAGGTGTAAATCTAAATCTAAAAAAGATATGAACCATATAATAATAGCATATTATGGATTATACAGGAATAGTTATGCAAATTGAGATATACCATGTAGTACAGGTTCTAGTGAATTCTGTAAATAATATAGCTCACTATGAATCTGAAAGCATTGAACTCCTAGTTCCCAGGTTACTATACATATATCTGCTTGATATTTACCCAAAGTAAAAGAAAGTGTAGAGTTATATCCTTAAATTTTATTGCAAAATACTCGACTTATACAGTCTTAGATTTTCATCAATGATTGGAGTAGCTCTGGTGGAGGCAATAGGAGTGGCAACTAAACTGTACCTTTCTTATAACATTGTTTGAAAACTGACTATATTGTTGTACTTCTTGATGTGTGCTTATTGAACCAATGTTTTACATTACAAAAATCACAAAGCATGTTCATTTGTCCTAAATTCAATGCTTTCAACCTTACTCACTTCATGATAAATGTAAGTAGTATTGTTGCTTCAAGTATGTATTTCCATATTGGTCCCCTTCTCCAGGGTATCAGATGCTTGGCCTTTGCCCTATTAGTAACTTTATACATATCATAATATTTGTTATATTATGTGAAAGGATATTAAAACTTACTAAACAGTCTCTATATATTTTATAAATTTATCCATGTCTATTTCTATCAAATTCTGATGGGCTCTTATACTGTTTACACCTACTGCATTATTGGTTTGACATTGTGCTATATGCCCTTATTAGTTACACAACTATATGCTCACTACTTATACTAAATGGAAATATAAGCTCTTACCAAATGTGATAAATATAATGTAATATAGTATGAAATACTGTATATTTTTTCTGAATATAATGTAAGGAATAATAATATTATAATAATACTTTATATTGTGTAGTTGTAAAGGTGTATGCTGTATCATCTCTTTTACTTGTTTTTACTGGCAGAATGTGTGCAATGGTTCTTGTAACTTTGGCATTGCTTACATAAGTATAGGACTTGGTTATGAATTATTACCTCAAAATCCAGATCTTTTAATTTATGTATATTTTTCTAGTTTCTTTTTAACATTTTCTTTATTTTTATTATACAATTCTACATTCATGTTTTTACTGTATATTATTTATTTTTTCCATTATATGCATTCTTTTTTGAATTGGAGTATGGCTCATTCTATCTTGGTTTGTTGTAGTATTTTATTGTATTGTGGCTTGGATGTTTTGGTCATACATGCCAAGAAAGCAACTCCAGTACAGTATAGATATAGGAGCAGTAGCCAGTGAGTTAGATCTCCAGATCTTTCCAGTCACTAGCATCTCATCAAGGTACTCATGCAGTCTCTTTACTTCCTTCTGGGAGAGGGGATCGATCGGACCAAAAGGAGCAGTCATTCCCACCTGTAGTTCGATCCTATGATCATACTTGGAATGCTGTTGTAAGGACTCTATCTGTTCTTGACTAAAGATATCACTAAAGTCCTTGTATCCTAGGAGGAGCTTTATCGCAATATCATTCCCATCTTCATCTGAGAACTTACCCATCATGAGGAGATGGACAGATCCTTGATCCTCAGCCATCATTTCTTCCTTTGTAATAAATTCTAATCACTGGTAACCACATCCGGTGAGCCAGTTTGCCTTACAGTATGCTGACCACGAGGCCAGAATACCCTTTTCCCAATCAATGTCTGGGTTATGCTCATAGATCCAAGACATCATGAGATACCCATCAATTTTGCCCTCTAGCATTTCCACAATCTCAAAGCTCATCTTATTTGAGTAGTCTCCTATCTTTATCTTTACTGCCTTAGTATAATGGAGACCTGATGCTGGGATATTGTTCCTACTTGCATCCAATATGGGGGAAGGAGTCTTCCTTTCGACACAGGGCATTTAAGTATCATTTACCCATCTGGTACTGAGCACTGCTCCCATAGCACCACTATCCAGAAGTAGTACTGCTTCTGCACTACTCCTTTATGCATTCAGTAGCCACTTGAGTCTAACCTTTACCTGGATACACTTTGTTTGTCACAGGGGACCTGAGAGTACCTGCCACTTTCTGGTTTTTCCTTCGCTAGATATTTCTAAAATCAATAAATCTGTTGTAATGTGGCAGGTTTATTAGAGACTTCCTGATAACCTCAAACATGGAGTGGTGTAGACTCCTGTGTGGAGTGGTATTGAGGAGCAGTCTAGACTTATGCGAGGAGATGTGATGAATGGTGTGGGAGTCATTTGGGATGGAGCGAGGAATGTTACAGATTGGAAGGGATGGAGCCCCCAGATGTAGTAGATATCTCTGAGGTTAGCTTTTGAATAGTATATAGTTGTCTTCTACTTTAGTGATAGGTGGATAAGATATTAAGCCAATCAATGGTTAACAATTCTCACTGAATTATATTCAAACTCTTCACTGAAACTCTTTACTAAATTCTCTATTTACTTCAAAATCTGAGTAGGTAAGTAAGGGTATAGGGTCTCTCATCTTTCAATAAAAGAGGGCTCAAAATAGGTAAATAGCAGTTAAGTTTAAAGTATTTTGTAAACAGTTAAGTTATAAAATCATGAGTCAAAGTCAGTAGTGCTGTTTACTATCATGCCAGCATGATTTCAGGTGCTAAACCATCCTCAGGTAAACTTAGAAATAACTTTCAATTGTATATAATTAAGTCCCACCTGATGTAAACATAACTAAACCAGATCCAAACAAACAAAGAAAAACCAGAGAGAATACAATAAGAAAACCCAATATATGCATAATAGAGAGAACAGCTAATACCGAAAACCTATAAGAAAACCTTTTCTATCCTTTACTACCTTACTCCACCGAGCCTAGTCAATTTTAGCTTTCTATACATAGTTTTCAGAGGGTGGACTTACATTGTCCATCTCCCATGCATCAAGTTCATTACCCTAGTACCCCATCATTGGCCTAGGAAATTATTAGTTGATAACTAAGTTCTCTTCAGAGGGTTACTTACCTAGTCCGAAGTATCCTTATCAACCTCTATTATATGAGGAGTTGATTCACATATTTCAAGAATTTTTTTAGTAACAGGAGCAGGGGCCTCAATGCACTTAACTTTATTAGAGGGACCAGATGTATGGCCCACCTCTTCCCCAGATCACTTGCATGCCTTAGCTGGCTTGAAAGAGCTAACAACAAGAGTAACCAAGGTACACTTCTGCCAGAAGTGACCTGGTTGTTTACATTTGGTACATTGGCCTAACCTTCAGTGCTTGTCAAGCAGTGTGCTAGCAATATTCTTATGAGCAATTGAATACTCTGAATTTTCAGGCTTTGACTGATGGCTGCCCAAAGAGTAAGAAAGTTTAGGATTCTGCTTACCCGAAACCTTTCCCTTCTTCTGTTGCTTCTTTGAGGAATGCTTGTCCACACTCTTATCACGACTGAATCCCTTATCCTTAACTACTGTTTGTCAAAAGTGTGTATTGTCTTCCAGGTCATGGCCAGTTTTGCTTAGGAGATCAAGGTACATATTTATATCCTCAGGAGGGGGGTTCTCATGAGCTCATGCTGTCCGCAGTTCTGATGTAATACCAATACATACCTTTTCTTTCACTGCTCATCTATCCGTATACCACAGTTTACTCATCAGATCAATGACTTTATCCAAGTACTTGGCTACTTAGCTGGTTTTCATTACCAGTGAGGTCCACTCAGTTAAAGAGCGATCCCGATGAGCATGTCCTCCAAAGCTGGTTTCCAGATGATGGCGGAATCCTTCCCAGGTATGTAGCTCATTGTCTGGGTTAACGGGCATTCCCCTTTATTGTACAGACTCCTCATTTATGTAATAGTTGAGACCCATATACTACCGTTGGGCAGAACCTTCCAAGAGAGGGATAATCAAGGTAATCTTATCCATGTCTTCAGTGACAGACTCACAGAAATAATTAAACTTGATTTCCAAATCACTAAGAAATCTCAGAGTGTCATTAACATCCCCAGTAAAAGACTTAACATCAACCTATTTCTCCAGTTTCTTAGGCTTTACTTTGGAAGCTGTCTTGCTTTCCTTCTTACATGACTGTAAAAATTTGACCAGCTTATGAGTTCTGCAGTCATAGTGCCTCTTCTTGGAGTCATTCCAGTTTGACTTACATTGGCCAAGGAATTGCTCAAAATTGGGGAGGGAGTCGGCATCATCATCTGAGCTGCTTGAGGAATCAGAACCACCCATATCTCCTCCAGCCCCTGTGTTTCCCCCTGTAGGAGGTCTGTTACCTTCACCTCCTGCCGGAACATCATATCTATCAAAAGATTCCTCCGAACTACTGAGTCCACTAAAGTGGGAACTACACTATGATGAGCTAGGACTAGGTGTGGTGTCAGAGGATGCAAGAGAGTACTATCTGATTGACTCAGAGTTCCCGTTGCTTGCTCTGGTTTGAACCGGAATTGTTGGTATTCCAAATACTGTATCTGGTGTGAGTGGGAGTCCTTGGCAGCAATGTGAGCCACAGAAATCACATGAGGTTTTTTGAACTTCAGCTCTTTTCTCTTTGGATGTACCTTGTCCTGGTGGGTGCCTAACTGCATGGGAAGGAGGTTTGATGCGCCTGTCGACATGGTGGTGACGTCTATTCAAAATTGAGTTTCCCTCAACCGAATAAGTAGGGGAACAATCACTTGCAAGCCAATGTGACCTAGCCTGTGGGGCCCTGAGAAGACCAGAACCACTACCTGAACATTTATGTCCTGGGGCTGGTGGAATAACTATAGAAGTATTTTGCATCAGCATCTGTAGTGCCTGTCCTGTAGGGACTGGCATTGGACTACTAAAAGGTCTCTCCCCTGTAGGTGGTCATACTGCAACTATCAGGGTGTTCCTAGCTGCTGAAAGTATCATTGACATTCCTCCTACCAGTGGTGTCGACCTTGTTATTCTCTCCACCCTCGACATGGGCCTAGTTATAGAAGCTAGTACACTGGAGGGACTATTGTCTCTACTCCTCTGTGCTTGTAGGGGAGAATTGGAAGGAGCCTATGAGGCTTTCCGAGAGAACAGTTCTTCCCAGTCATTACTGATTTCTTGTATCCCTAAAGGTGTGAGAAATAGCCTTTCTTCTACTTTCCGCAACATTTCATGAAGTTTTAGAGCAAAGTTAGGTCCATGTTTTTCAGTAACTACTAATGGAAGGGGAGGAGTGTCTCTCATAATTGCATCATTGTCAGAGTTTATAGCATATCCACGTTGGACTGCTTTCTCAAAAGCTCCAATCCTAGTGTTTATCATGTTGGTAGTTTAGACATGCTCATGAAAGGCAGCCTATTGATCCAACATCCAAATCTGTGCTATTTTCACCATATCCTGATGAAATGCAGCTTACCTTTGCTCATTCCCAAAATGGAACAGTTCCTAAGCTGCATGAAACTAATTACCAATTTCCCGAAGGATATATGGTTCAACATACTTGTGTGTAAAGTCTGCAAAGCTGATATCCTGATTGTCAATACTCATCATCTTGGTAAAGTCAGATACATGGGAAAATGATTGCATGAAGGCACTCCAGTCCACAACAACCAATTCTTGACATGCCTGAGGAACTTCAATGGGAGCAGCTTCAAGTAGTAGTAGCAGAGGTTCCCACTCTAAACCTCATAGATCTGCAATAATGTTGGCTCGTAGCATTCAAGCAGCGTGTTCCTGTGCCACAGGGTCTGTAAAATGAACTTCAGAAGATATAATTCTTTCCACCCGATGCTTCTTGTACCAGATAAATGACTCATACTTGAATATGTCAATGTAGGAAGGTTTTGTGGAAACAGGTTCAAGAGAGTTAAGCGAGAAAGTCGCTTAACGATATACTGTAACAGGGGTACCTTAAGGAAAGATGGATCACAAGTTCACAACCATGCTGAAGTAACTCAAAGATCAAAAGTGATAATCAAGAGTAAAGTAAAGAAGAATCAAAACTGCAAAACTTAATATCGTTAAGCCGCAGCTTTACTCAGTAAGTTTCTCGCGAGGTAGTTGATTGTCAGAGTAGAGTGAGACTTGCATATAGATTTAAGTAGAATATCATATACTGTTAGTTCCCACCCATCACTACTCTAACTTAATCATGAGCACACCCATCTCCTCCAGGCTGACCAATACACACCACCAAGGACATTACTCCTTCATGAATGTTGGATCGTACTGGCTAAAATCTCCTTACAACATTAAGTGTTTCAAGCGCTGTATCTCTAATGTGACCACAGGAGAAAAACTCTTCATATCATTGATATGCTAGTGGCAAACTATCATGCAACTGAGGTGATATAGCATTTATTAACTCTCATACCCATATGCATTTCATCTATGCAAGACTTTAGTAGACATAGCTCCCAAGGTCGAGCTGAACCTCCTACTTCATTCTAATCAGGTCTTTGCCTAATAGGAAAGTCTACTTGGCTCCCCTAGTGGAGTACCTTGCTGATTGGCTTGGTGGGCACTACCCACAGTCAACTACCTAAAAGTACCGCTACTGTGATAAGAATCATGCTTTTTGAGTTTTCAAACAACCTCAATAGTCTTACAGCAATTGGGTATGAGTTATGTCTATGTGCGATTCACCTGCCCTGACATGCCTCAACATCTTATTGGCTACCTCGCGACTACGCCAGAGGCTCTAGACTACCCTTCCAGTATTACCTGAGTAACCCCTTCAGTTCTTTTCCAGTTTAGACAGATTTGGTACCAGAAGGTAGCCCTTCCTCTGAAGAACACCCTGTGCCCTCTCATATATCCTACAGACATCATCTGGTTGGACTGATAGTAACAACCTATACAGTGTTACAAGAGTGCCTCCACTCAATTCCTCTTGCTAGGAAGGGAGCAAATCAACAACCTTAAGGTCATGTTGTGCGGACCTTACACTGGTACTGCATGGGGGGTGTTAGGAATATATCTGTAAAATACTAGAGCATTTGGAGCCCTGTAGCTCCTCCTATAGGCCTCCAAAGGCTACCAGGTTTGTAACCTTTAGATTTTACCGGAGTGCCCAATCCTTATACAATCACCCCCTGCCTCAAGTAAGTACCTCTATGTGCTAGGTAGGGTAACTTACGTGCCATGTCAGGGTAACTCGGACCTCATGTCAGGGTAACCCAGGCCTCATGTCAGTGTGACTCATGCCTCATTACACGAGCCTTTCCTGAGGCTGCCTTCAATACTACAGTCTTATAACATGCATAGTTATCCACTGTAGTGAACTAAACTATCCTTACCCATTGACCTCAGGGTCCCCAGTATGGGTGTAAGAATAGTTTACAGTAAGACACCCTCTGGTGGGTCATTACAAAAATGTGGTCTTACTTGTTACCAGCTCCTTGCTCCCGGACCTTTGCCTTATAGTGGTGGGTGTTTAGCAGTAGGGGGGACACATCAGGTTTCCTGGTGTACCATTATTGGTATGATGCCAAGGGAATTGAGAAAGATATAGCATGTTATGGTATGTTTAGAATTGTATCGCACAAGGTAGTCTATTGAGAATAGGGTCAGTTCTACTATCGTGATTATCTGCACAGAGGCAAGGCTCCACAAACACATCTAAACCAATCGGAATATCAATTCTTGCAACTTGAGAAATCTCACAACACAGTCTCAAAGGTATACCATCTGTGGAGGCCTATATAGAGAGATGTACAGTGGTTTGTAACTTTCCCCCTCTGCCACCCCTCAGTGGTTTGTTAGAAATAAGCTTCACAGAGGTTATACCAAGAGGTCAGTGCATATAGAAATTGGAATGACTTGATGTAATGGTTTGGCAGTGGGAGGACATCGCTGGAGTGGAGACTCATAGAAAAGAATGTATGATAGAAAGCTTGGAGGTACATAGGAGAAGTTGGGAGAATTGGGGTGCAAAGTATGGGTGTCGTAAACATGATGCTATAGGATATCATGTTATCATGACTATGATGCCATGAGTCGTCATGTAGTCATGACGCTACAAGGCATTGGTAATGTCGAAATATGTTACTGATACCTTTTCATATCATAACAACAGTTTAGTGAAGATGAGCAGTTTGTATTATTTTCTCATGTTGTATATAATGTGTTAAGTCTAATACACACGGTACTGGGTGGGGTGTAGGATCACTAACTGTCACTCATCATTGAAGCAAAATATTTTCCTGCAAAATGGCATTTGCAGAGTGTTCAATATTATGTTCATTATAATTTAAGCATTCTCAACTACAATTGGACTCAAGACTCTGGTATGAACAAGTTAGATGAAATGAGGTTGTTGTTAGGGTGGGTGGCTTAATAAAATCTAGCCATAAACAGTCTTGTTCACTGACACTATTGGCACTATGGTATTCTGGCATTTCCTAACTAGCACTAGAAGTATCTAAAATCATCTCCTGGCATTGAGTCAATATAGCTGAACACCCAAGAGGCTGAATTCAAGCAATCCAACATACCTGAGTATAGATGTTAGTGATGAGATTCATAGGAGTTTTAGGTCATCTGTTCCTGACTAACTTCCAACCCTAGTCTATCTCATCACTAATCTCAATACCCTAGTAGATAATCAATATACTATGAGCTGACTATAGGCTAGTTAATAACAGACAATGTCCGATATTCCAAATCCAGAAAACACCAGATGCCAATGGAAGGGGGCAGGGTGCTATCACTATTATCACATATCAGGCACTGCAGATCATAAGAGTAATAGCTAGCAATATGAGATGCCAAAGCAAAAGCATCTGACTATACCTTTACTATCATATCGAGGCACTCAACATCCCAAAACATCTAGTATTTCTTATCATATTTTTATTTTCATTTTGGGCTAAGAGAAAAAGCTATGTAACAAAATTCTGCAAAACTAAAAGCTACTTATCTAAAAACTACCTAACAAAAATTGATTAAGCAAAAGAAAAGCTATGGAAAAAAAAGCTAGAATGGGATCATTTCTGGGGACCATGGCATCTTGTTCCTCACCAGGGTGAAGGGGGAGTCTCCATAACCTATGAATTGTGTCTAGAGTGTGGGGCCAAGAGGCAGCCTACAGGAGGGCCTAGTACCAGTGGGGAGTTTAGTGCAAAGACAGTGCTTGATGCAAAGGAGGGTAGGTTGGAATGCACAGAACTGCTGAAGTAAGGCAGGAGGCATGAGAAGCATTGTTGCCATGCCCAAACATAGTTGGGGGAGAGCTGCCAACAGTGCTGGGAGTCATAAAGAATGCAGCTATCCAGGGCTGCTGTTAGACAAGATCAAGTAACCTTCTATACCTATCTTGCACCGACAGGCCAGGAGGTTTGATGGTAGTGACAGGGAGGGAGTCCAAGCTTTTGGTCAGAGGAGGGTTTGAGGGACCCAGTTCCTTATCAATTTTTTCATCCTATGTATCTGTGATTAGCTAAGTTAGTAAACAAGATATGGTAAGGGTTAGAAACTTATGTCTTCGATCACAATGGCATGTTCACCAGAATCTTGCTCCTCTTCAACCTCCTCCTCCTCCTCTTTCTCCTCTTGCATAGCCTCCCTGATATCTCTAGCCCAGCCCCATAGACCCCAGACCTAGTGGTTGAAGAAGGGATATGTACTATGGGCAGGTGTGGGGCTCTAGTCATGATCCTCTCCCTCACTGAGACATGGTGCCAGGATCAACAGGTGTAGGGGGTGTTTGGCATCATTGGCAAGCAGCCAACTCAGGATATCCTCATCTTCGCAAAGAAAGATGAGTTCCCAGAGTGGGAGAGGATCAGAGGTCACACAACTAAGTAACTGGGTACCCTTACCACTCATACTGAGGAGATATTAGGGCTACTGAATTGCCCTCTACACATGCTATCACTTGACTACCATGAGCACAATTTTGATGCTTGGTAATAATATACCTCCCTAGGTGATTACCTGGTCAGAATCATCAGCAAACAAGGGGTAGCCAAGAAATAGCTGCTCAGCTTCTCAGATACACAACCAATGAATGATATGGATCCTTACTGCCTGTAAGTAATAAGGGCAGGCCCAATCCAATTGAGCCAATGACGATATGGGTTAGCATGAGGATAGTATATAATAGATCAGAGGAGGCGACTCTTACTCAGAGGTCCCTCAACCTCACCACAAACCTTCTTCTCCTCTATCAGGTGATAACTATTCAACATCTTCATATTCTTAGCCATATCATGGACCAAGAGTATGAGGTGGCACTCCACTTCCCAGATGTCATCAGCTCAGTACTTTTCTTTTATAAGCTAGAGCTGGACCATGACTGGGTGAATAAAGTGAGCATACCTAATGACCAAATCAATTTGCATTTGTTGAGGTGGAGGAGATCCAGGGAGCACCCAGTCATGTGTACCTTAATGTTTGCATCAGGCACTATATATAACAGTTAACTGGTGTAGGTGAATGTACCCAAAGCAGCTTTTTGTGTACAATATATTGCTATAGCATCCCCTGTGAATGTTAGTTTAAATATTTCTAATAGATGAGTGGAGGTTGCGTTACACTAACAAGGAATCATCTACTGCTCACCTGAAAGGTAGGATCGACACTGAAGTCAACTCTGTTTGGCTCCTAGTAATAGTAGTTGACAGTGCTCTCCATTTCCCACTTAACCCATGCGGTTCAAAAGACTCATCAGTAAGATGCCTCTGAAAAAAAGGAAATGTTAGTAATTATCACATGTTAAAACTTAGGTGGACTATACATGCTTCCTCATCTACACTTCACTTCCCCAAGGTTGAACCGCAGGAAGGATGGGGGTAGCAGGAATGACTAATACAGTGACACATTTAAGAGGAAAAGGAATATTAATATTACTCACTCAAGACAGTCAGTGGTGTGGTGGGGTGTACTTACCTGTAGTTGTTGACCAGTCATCTGATCAATATCAGAGGCACCATCAGGGTTAGAGGAATGAGAAACAAAAGCAAAAACAAAAAAAGCAAATTGCAGGCAGGAGAGAAGGGAAGAGCCTCTGGTTATGAGATGGAAAGAAGATGGGAAGGAGAGAAGGAGAGAAGGAGAGAAGGAGAGAAAGAGAGAAGGGTACATCTTCTAATCTTCCCCTGTGGTGGAGAGAAGAGAAGGGAGGAAAGAAAGCAGGGAAGGAGGAAAGGAGGGAAGAAGGACTAGGTTTATATACTCTACACACATGAGGTGCGGACCTCATATGTACACCTTATGTGGGCAGGGTATATGAGAAATGCAGCATATGCATTTTCTGGTTTGTTTGTACACCTCATTGTACCTTCAAACAATGCTTGTATGTTTGACGATGTGTGAGCTGGAGCATTGTTTGGGTGTACAATAAGGTGCACAAACAAACCAGGAAATACATACACAGGTGATAAGTATCTATTCTTCTGTATATATAATATATGTAAAAATCAATTGTAATATCTATGAAGTCTAACTTTTCACTAACTTTGGTAAAATAAGCTTTTAAGCTGCACTAGTAGTATGATACCAAGGGGTCACTAGTTCAGCTTAAAAGCTTATTTCATGAAATTAGATATGCAGCATGATGTCCCTGGCATGGTGATAACAGTGCAGCAGAAAGCTCATTTTCTTTTTATATTGCAAAGATATTTGTATACCTATCATAGTATACAAATATCAATTGAATATAAAAAGAAAATCAGCTTTTAGCCACACTGTTGTCATGATACCAAGAGGTATCAATAACATATATTTCTGTATTATCAACACCTCTTGGCAGCTGAGTAGCATGATGTCCACTGCATCATCACAAGAGTATGGTAAAAAGCTGACTTTATTTTTTTATTGAACCAATATTTCTATGCCTATTATGGTATACAAATATCCTGTGAATATAAAAAGGAAATCGTTTTTTGACCATACTGTTGTCATCATACCAAGAGGCATCGATAACAAATATTTCTGTTGTATTGACACCTCTTCATAGCATCGATGCACGATGTGTCCAGTGTCGGCATAACCGTATAGCAAAAAGGCCATTTTCCTTTTATATTGAAAAGATATTTGTATATCTATTATGGTATACAAATATTGTTTGAATTTAAAAAAAAGATCATCTTTTGACCATAATGTTGTCATGATACTAGGAGGCATCAATAACATGTATTTCTGTATTATCAACAGCTCTTGGAAGCATCGCTGTTCGATGTCCCTGTCATTGCCACAACTGTACAGTAAAAAGCTCATTTTCTTTGTATATTGAAATGATATTTCTATATAATGATATGTATACAAATATCTTTTGAATATACAAATAAAATTGGCTTTTACCCATACTGTTGTCATGATACCAGGAGAGGTTCATAACATAGATTCTGTGTTCGCGACACCTCTTGGCAGTACTGCTGCATGACATCCTCAGCATTACCATAACAGTATAGTGAAAAGCTGATTTTTGTGGGATATTCAATAGATATTTTTATACCTATCATGGTATAGAAATATCTTTTGAATATAGAAATAAAATTGGCTTTTAGCTGTACTATTGTCATGATACTATCTTATTCGCATATATAAAATAGTGTTGTGATATGTACAGATGTCATACGGTGACATATATTTCTACAGTGATGGGTCATGATAGCTGTAGATATATGTCACCATATAATGTCTCTACATATCACAAAACTATTTTATATATGCAAACCAATATTCCCCCACTGTAGATTCTATGTTTTCTTAGGTACAATTTCCTTAATGTCTTTTTTTTTTTTGCTATCTGATTTTGGAAGTTTAGTTTTATTTTTGTTTCCCATTTTAACATTTCTTTACTAGGTTTAGCTAGAAGGTCTTAGCCGGTACTTGTTTGATACTAATAATACCAATTGACACCTCTGGTGTCTCCTATTGCTAGATGTTTTAATATCAAGTACCTGGTATGTGATACTAATGATACCATTTACTGCCCATGCTTTGGCATCTCTCATTGGTTGCTATTTTGATCTCAAGTCTGTGCTACAGTACAGTAGACTATAGTATGTAATAATAGTAATAGCATTCAGCCCCCTTGCTTTGGCATCCAGTATGTCACCTAGCATTAGCTGACCATCTGAGTCGATTATCTAATAGGGTATTGAGGTTAGTGATGAGATAGATGAGGGTTTGAAGTTCATCTGGAATGGTCAAGCTATGACTCCTGTCTGTCTCATTACTAACTTCTATGCCTGAGTACATCAGATTGCTTGAATTTAGCCTCTCAGGTATTCAAGCAATGTTGACTCGATGCCAGAAGACAATTTCAGACACTTCTAGTGCCAGTTAGGCAATGTGAAAATACCTTAGTACCAATAGTATCGGTAAATAATACCGTTCATGGCTAGATTTTATTAAGCCACCTACCCTAACAACACTCTCATTTTATCTAATTTTTTCATGCTTGAGTCTTGAGTCCAATCATGGTTGAGAATGCTTAGATTTTTACAAACATAATGTTGAACACTCTGAAAATGCCATTGTGCAGGTAAATCTTTTTCTTCAATAATAAGTGATAGTCAATGATACTGTACCCCCACTTACTCCCCATGGGAGCCTCATGTATAAGACCTGACATATTGTATACAACACAAGAAAACTATACAAACATCTCATCTTAACCAAACTGTACTTGAGATACCTAAGATTTTACTCCAGCCCGAATCCTAACTTACCTTACTCTAACTACACTATTACAACATCAATCAGCAGCAGACCAATACACACAGTCAGACAGTACTCCGAGTCGGCAATCTATACAGAGGTAGACACGACATACAACCTGGTACCATGGGATCTGGAAAATGAAGATCCAGAACATGTCAAAATGAATCTCAAAATACATCCTGAACTCGGGATTCTTCTCTACCCCTGATTGCAAGCCTACTAGAAAGAGTACCAAAGTGACAATAGAAGTGTACAATGCTGACCACAGTACATGCAGAACCTGAAACTGAACCCAATGATCAACCAAATACCCAAACAATGCATCTATTAGATGATAGTAGTAATGAGTACCAAATCTCACATGGACCAGACTAAATAGAATCAGATGCTGAACCTGATAGAGATTGCATTGATATTGCAGATGGCTCTGGATTAAGATGTGATCACGGGTCACAAGTAGCTAACAGAAAGGGGTACAATCAGGTGAGAACTATATATATTTTGATTACATCAGGGTCACAGGAGATAGGTCCTGCTCGGCATATGACCACAGCTCTTGTACGCATAATTCAGCTGAGAGTCTACAGTCCTCTAATGTTCCCATCATCGAGTGATGCATGATTATCATCACTACTGGCTGGCCTGTGTGGTCCTGCATCTGGTACCCTGATCTCTAGTCCAGTTCCGCACCCATGGCAAAATCTAGTAACAAGTACGGAAAAATCTATATTAGATGATGCGAAGACTCTAATTCTATATTATAAACTGTTTGAGCAGCCACTCCTGAATGTTGTTGCTCTGACAGCCCAGGTGCACAAAGTTTGGGATGCTGAGCTTGCTAATATTGCAGATGCTGAAACCATCCAACCCTCAGAGTAGTGCATAAGTCTGGTAAGTGGACTCAGGCAGATATGATGGAATGCATAATGCAATACTAACCTTGAAAGATATGTCAAAAACACTCTGGAGTATGATCCCAATTTGTACATGAGGTGAAGAAAGAGATTGTGGAGTTATACCATCTACCAGATGATCCCACAGCTGTGATGTGCAGAGTTGATTATGTGCTGGAATAACACTGGTTTATCTGTGACCTGAGAGGGTACAATGTTTGTCTTGACAAGAAACCTACCATATAGTGACCACTACTGACTATAATTGGATATAACCTAGGGCCTGACATTATGATTCCTTGTGCACCAGATTCCTAAGATGATTTTTTGTATGTACTTTGGAGGGAAGAAGAGGCAAGGTATTGTGGATCCTGGGTTTCCTACACACATCAGCAGCACTATGATTTGCTTGACATGCACCACAATCTGCGATACACTACCTGCATGGCAAATGCGGATATATCAGGAGCTCAGGGACTTCAAGCCTGAGGCAGTTAAGGGTGAGTCTTCCAATCATCTAACAGTTCATTTGCAACTGGGACAGCTAATATGTTATCAAAGATACAAGACCTTTTTGACCAGCAAAAAGAAACTTGGAGTAAGTGCCCATACAGGATCCAGGATATGATTGTGCAAAATATTCAAGAAAAAATCAGTAGGAAGGTTGCACAAGTTTATAGGGTGCAGTGGGACCGCTGTGAAGGATACAACAAGGATTGGAAAGCCATAAGCGCTGAGCTCAAGAGTCAGATATCTAACTACACTTCTACGCAGCCTGTACTATCACACACTAATCACCAGAACTTGGACCTAGTAGGATATCAGGAACGTCGGAATCTGTTGCCCTAAACTGACAGCTGGTTTGACTTGATGCAGATGTTAGTAGCCTGTGAGCTTCAGTTACAAGGTTTGGGTCCTTTGAGTCCAGATGATTCTCAGGAACTGGAGGCGGAACCAGTGGGGATCCTTTTTCTATCTTGCGTGGTCTAATTGAGTTTTCGGGATTCTTAGGAAATGCCAGCAGCACAAGCAAGGATCTTTTCTCTATCCTGCGCTGTCTTCTTGAGCCTTGGGGACTCTCAGGAATTGCAGTCATCACCAGCGGAAATGTCATTGTAAGCCAGATGATGATGAGCATGGCGGTGGGACCATCACCAAGGGTGATTAAGGGGAATTATAAACATGTAAAGATTATGAGTAATTAATTTAATTTAGCTTACTATGACCACACTACAATAGAAACCAAAGGACATAGTGCAAAGAAATAATCAAGGTGATATCCAACATAGAATCTATGAAAAGCAGCCATCTGGAGGATGTCAAAATGATCAGAATATAGTATATCAGATATCAGGAAGGAGTTGGGAAGATTGTACAATACCAGATACAACATGGAGATGGTATCAGGAGTAATTCACTACACTTTGGAAGGCATCCTGAGGAGGTCCAGACATGAAGTAGTAGCATCAAGATGAGACATTGCAGTCGAGGTGAAATCTGGATTCATCATGTATGCAGGTGGTGATCCAGATGAGAGGAGCATCACATAGAAAGAATCTGGATGGAAAAGGCTGATGATAGACAGTGCCAGAGTATGCATTGTGAGTATTGTAGAATCCCGATGCATGCAGGCAAGGATGAGATGTCAGGGTTGAAGATGCCAGAATCAGGCATCACCACAATGTGAGATATTAGGATTAAGTAGTGTCCAGATCTACCACACTAGTATCAGATGATGTTAGGATACAATACCTAAGGATCAGACCCTGTTAGGATGTAAGAGCACAGAATCAGAAATTGTCAGAGTGAACCTGGTGTAGGGGTCCATGTCCAGATACTGTCAGGACACACCAGGTGCACAACTCAATGTCAGGATGTAATGTCAGTTCGACTGTATTTCCTGATTAAGAGTTATCATTATTGGCACCCTGTGGGTTAGACATACAGTACTGACTGGGCACAAGATAATATTTTTTGTGATGTTAGCATGGAGTTATGGCTTTGCAACAAGACATGCAAGGAATATGATGAAGGATAGCCCTGTGTGGCTATACCCACTGCTACTCCCATGACACAGTAGACATAGCCAGATTTCAGGATATGGGGAAGAAGCTGTGACAGAGATGCACATGTCCAATGGTCATGAGGATGTCGACACATTATCAGCTAGTATCGTAACACTGCAAAGTATTGCTAAGCACGGCAGGATGCACTAGGTGCAATGTCCTATTGCAACATACGTTACGATGCATAGGGTGCAACAGGGGGTTGCAACAGAACTCAGGACACAACAGGTGTACTAGGTACACAAGAAATGCAACACATATCAGGATGCGATGCCCATACATCAGATGTGGGTTTTTCTTTTGCTGATATCCTACTCCAGTACTACAAGTCTACCTGAGGTAATTGAAATATTTATTCTTAAGAGATTCCAAAAGGTATCTAGATATTCTCCAACTGGGAAACTTGAATTCCTTCAGCCACTTATGCCAACTAACATCATTTGTATAGAAGCTTCACAGATAGTTGAAGTCTTAAATGTACAACATTATTGTAATAAAAGCTGTACAATGCAAGAAACACCTACAGTTTTTAAAAAGGAGTAGGAAACAGTTACTGGAATGGGTCGGGTTCATGATTCCAGTCCGAATTTTTATATCAATCCCTTTAAGCTCTGAACTACTCACCTCTTTTTCCTATTTTATTTTGCTTTTTCTCTGCAAATTTTTTATATAGATCTTGACATATTTACTAGTTTGAACTAACTTCAGGCTTTTCAAAAATTGCTCTACTGGTTGTCGTTAATTTCTATTTTAATAAGTACTCATGTATTCAAATAATTAATATCCAATTTCCTTTAATGGATGATTTGACTAATCAGATATCCTTTTTGAATATTCCTCTCTCTGCCACCACCTATAATTATTTTTATAAATTCAGATCTTATCAGGTGATAATACATATAGTATTATCTTTAATTAAAATATTATGTAAGATCTTGGAATATATGTATTCACCTTTTCTTTAATATGATCTCAGGAGGCTCTAGTAATTTATGAGAGCAGAAGATTCTATTTTCTGTTACAAGATTTATTTTTCATTTCCTGACAATAGAATTTCTAAGCTACCTGGTATCACCCTAGCTTGCAATATTATTATAGCAGGTGATGTGGATTTCTGGTAGAACATTTCTCTCTAGAGACAGGTGCTGTAAGGTGACCTGGGGGGAAAAATATGGCAGCACCTGTGGTTGGTCCAGTGGTGTAATGGGTGGGGTATGCAGGTAATCCGGTTGGCCTGCAAGTCATAGGCGGGAGTTACCGATAGCTAGAGGATGGCAGGGTCCAGCCATGACCCTCTTAGACGGCAGTCTTTCCAAAGGGCGGACGCTCTTGCCTGACGGCTTCAGACACCATGCCCGGGACGCCCGGGACTGCAGTCTGGTAGGTGCCTATAGGGCGGCTGGGACTCTTGGGAACACTGGCAGAAGGTGAGGCGACTTGTAGCCAAGTATTATACCCTTCTACCATCTTTCCAAAGTGAATCAGTTATGAATGCACTACTAGGAAAACCTGTGTCTTGTATTTTTCTAAGTTACCGGAAGTTTTCCTGTATATACACAAATCGTTCCTTGGCAATAAGACCTTTCTCCATCGTGCCCATAATTTCCTCCGTTCTCTCTCAAGCTCCCACACCCTGCGTCTGCACAACTCCGTCAAACTTCTCCTAAGCTAGCTTCCTTAACTCCGTTGATCTCTGACAGTCCTGATACCCTTCTGCTCCTTCTCATGTTTTCTAACTATCATGGTCCGATACCAATTTGTCTCAACTCCTTGTTAACTCTAGCATTCCATCTCCTGCATTCCTTAGTGTCAATTCCTGACACTTCCAAAACCATCCCAAACACTGCCAAACAATCTCGTTACAACTAACCACTAGTCCAAACACATTTCTTACCCTTTCTTGTATCTTAGCGTAATACATCTAACTATCCTCAAACAGACTAATCCCTAGCCTTCCATCTTTCCCTACCGAGTGACCGCTATTGTGTCCGAGGCATGGAAGCATCGTGATTTTCAACAATACTCTTTCTTACATCTTAGCGTGACACATCAAACAATCTACAAAGGCACCAAGCTGCAAATTCCCATCCTTCCCCGCCAAGTGATCACTATCATTACAGCGTTATGAAAGTATCGTGATTTTCAACAGAGATGTCGAGTGATATTCTATCTCAGTGACATGGGTGATTTACCGATATGATAGTACTTCATGTCGGAAGTGATGGGAAAAGGAGTTAAGGATATAATGGATATAATATCTACCGGAGATAAGATAATGCACTAGGTAAAAGGTGTGGATGCTTAGGAGATAAGGGACTTACCAGCATCACGGTATTAAGGGATTTAAGGACATAAGGTTAGGGTTGATATTGGCAATATCAACGGGCATGCAAAGAAGTACTGTAGCTAGGAACTTTGGTAGACCTTAGCTATTGCCCGTAACCCCGCAATAAATAAGCTCAAGATAAAACTCATAATTCATAGTAAACTCCAACTCACGTGTTTGTGCGAAGCATCAGCCATTAACCTGACAATGAGCAATTGCATTGTTTCCTCGTTGGTGAATCGGGCCTTTTTGCAAATACAGAGTTCCTCCATTGCCTCCTCGATGGGTTCAACCATGTGTTCTGCAGCAACGGTGACAAGCATGTAGCATCCATCTTTCTGATTCAAGACATTCTCCAATTTTAACTTGAATATCATTGGCGAGGTCTGATAGCGTGTGCTTCTTGGCGGCAAAAGGGAAGGAAAACACTTTTCGTATGGTGGAGGGAGTTGATGTGTTCGACATCGACTCTCCTCTCATTGAATTGTTTGCTAAATACAAAAGAAGAAAATGTGCGTTACTATGGGGGTAAACCCCATCTATCTACACTAGTACAACAGGAACGACACACCCATCCAGGGCCACAGCCCTTCTCGTCCACTAACCCAGTGCTCTGCACTAACTACCATATTATATCTACAATGGTGATGATTGGGATTACCTCTCTATCAAGGTCGACAGTGGTGGAGAATAAGAGTTTGTTCTCACCTGGGATGAGGGCGGATAGTTTGTTGAAGGCCGAGCTGGAAGGTGTAAAGTCAGATGACACCGTGTGAGTGTTCTCAACGACTCGGAGAGAAGCTTGTTGTAGGCATGCCAGAGGTTCTTGCGGAATCTCTCCACTAACGAGGCTAGTGCTTGCTGAAGGTCTTGAGGTAGAGGATCCACCATAGACACTGAACGGGGAAGGTTCATGGTCAGAAACATCCCCAAATACCTCTGCCATTTCTGTAAAAGGTTGATCCAAAGGCAAGGACGAGAGTATAATTGTTAAGAAAGAGAGGCAGGTGGTAGGTAGTGGGGCAGAGGAAATAAAACCCAATGAACTAAGAGTCCACACTGGGTTCGCTATCAGAAGTGGAACAGAGGGGAGGAGTAGAGGGGAGGAGTAGAGGGGGAGTAGAAGGAAGAAGCACGAGTTGTGGGACAATCGGGAGGGTGAGATGTAGGAAGATGGTCATGAAGCCAGTATTCGTGAGAAAAGGGAAGGAAGTGTAGTGTATAAGGAGGAAATGTGATTCAAGGTGGCGGAGAGGAGACGCGGAATGATTTGCAAAAAATGATTACAATTTTCGCACTTATTGGGGTCTCGCCTTGGACTGCCGAAGTTTGTCGAACCTATTTGTTGCAAACACTGGGGAAGTGAAACGTGATGAATCAGTGATAGCTCTGCTGTGGAACGATATGAGAGTTTGGTGAGGGGGGCGGTACTTAAGGCAGTGTCTGTGAGAAAGAAAAGGGGGAAACGGGTAAGAGGAGGAAAGATTGCTGCCCAGTAGTAGAGGAGTAAGTTAGCAGGATGATGCTGAAAGTGTTGAAAATCACGATGCTTCGATACGTCGGACACAATGGCGGTCGTTCGGTAGGGAAAGATGGAAGGCTAGGGATTAGTCTGTTTGAGGATAGTTAGATGTATTACGCTAAGATACAAGAAAGGGTAAGAAATGTGTTTGGACTAGTGGTTAGTTGTAACGAGATTGTTTGGCAGTGTTTGGGATGGTTTTGGAAGTGTCGGGAATTGACACTAAGGAATGCAGGAGATGGAACGCTAGAGTTAGTAAGGAGTTGAGACAAATTGGTATCGGACCATGATAGTTAGAAAACATGAGAAGGAGAAGAAGGGTATCAGGACGGTCAGATCAACGGAGTTCAGGAGGCTAGCTTAGGAGAAGTTTGACGGAGTTGTGCAGACGCAGGGTGTGGGAGCTTGAGAGAGAACGGAGGAAATTATGGGCACGATGGAGAAAGGTCTTATTGCCAAGGAACGATTTGTGCATATACAGGACACCTTCCGGTAACTTAGAAGAAGACAAGACACAAGTTTTCCTCGTATATTTATAACTGATTCACTTTACGTATGAGTGTGTAAGGACCGGTGTTTAGCTGTAGCAGGATTGTTTGCGAAGTTTCCGGAATTAGCACTAAGAAATGTATGGGGTCGAAGGTTAGAGTTTGCAACAGACTGAGACGAATTGGGGTCAGAGAATGAGGGTTAGGAAACATGAAAAGGAACAGAAAAGTATTAGGACTATTAGAGAATGTTAGAGACTGTTAGAGACTGTTAGTGCTAAGGGAAACTGTTTTGGGAGAAGTTTGAACGAGTTGATCAGAGGGAAGGTATGGAGCTTTGGAGAAAGCGGAAGCAATTATCCACGAGACTGAGAAAGGTCTTGTTGCATAGGAACGTTTTGTGTATATATAGGACACCTCGGGCAACAGAAGAAGAACAAGACATAGCAAACATTTCCTACACGATCATACCTAAATTTATTACATGTATGGTTTCCTCTCTGATACTCCCAGTGGACAATTATAGCACTGCAAGGAGGGGTCTAGAGAATTGAGATGAAAGAAGGTTGTTCCCCCAATTCTCCACGGTACTTGGATAGGAGGTAGACAGTTTGCAATTCATGTATTACTTCCGTTATAAATACATCGGCTTTCAGCTGGTTTGAAGTTCCTTTGTTGTCACTTTTCTTCAAATTCATGATTATTTAGAGAATCAGCCCCCTTTTTTAATCCTTTTCTCAGAAGTCTGATTCGAGTGCAAAGGATGTTGGAAAAATGCACTCGCAAGAAAGTGTTGTCACTCCATGATTACTCCTTTCGTATCCTTGAAGGAAATGCTTTACCATCATATCATAGTATGTTAGAGTCGGATCAGGGACACTTGAATTGGCGGACAGCGAGATTGTTATACCGATTGATGAATCGTTTGTTAGTCTCCAGGATCTAGACAGCTACCCTCCTCGGTGTTGTTATGACTCCGTGTTGGATTTTCCTTATGTTTCATTTCCTCCTTTGTTCGTTTCTTCACTTGCACTTACTTTCAAGTCATTCATTTTTGGTACTCTTAAATACGATCACTCTTCATCACTCGTTACCCGTGGCACACCTTACCTTAAGGGAAGGTACTTGTTTGCATGCTCGCCGATATTCCCAATATCAACTCTTACCTTATATCCCCAATCGCTGAATAGCGGGATGCTGCTAGGTCCCGAATCTCCTGAGCATCCACACCTTTTACCAACTCCATTATCCTGCCTCCTGTAGATATTATATCCGTTGCGTCCCCAGTTCCTTTTCCTGTGACTCATCCTGGAGTGCTATCACACCGACAAGGAACCCTTATAGCCGGCATAGGAGATCACTCAATATCTCGTCGTCCTCCAGCCAATCTATTTCCTCGTCACCACGCCCACCTACATTGTGGGCGATAATACGATCTGCTGCAAGAACGCCGGGATATTGAACAGATTGGAAAACTGGTATGGAAATATAATTGTTAGTGATGTGAGGGAGGTGAGGGCCACTTGGGCGTGGGGAACACCACTGAAAGAGGTAGAAGTCTATACTGCGTCTTATTTGTGAAGTAGAAAAATAGGGAGTAGTAGTTGACGGACGATTGTGAGGGTCAGATGTAGGAAGGTGGTCGTTAAGACAGTGTTTGTGACATCGGATAAGAGAGCAGAGCATAAGAAGAAAAAATGCTTCATGGCAGCGTAGCGTCGCAGCGGGTGGACGTGAAAAAAATGTGTAAAAGCCTCGTACACAGAGTGGTCTTACTTTTGACTGCTGAAGCGAGTCGAACCTGCAGGATACAGGATGCAGCTTCAGAGAAGTGGAAGGTGGTGATGGAGGAGTAGTAGCTCTACGATACGCCGCTTCTGGGAGTGTGATAAGCGAAGATGGGGGTTAAGACGGTATTTTTGAGAAGGGACGGGGAATAGGGTGGCATGAGGAGGAAAATTGGTTCACAGTAGCAGAGGAGCATCGGCGTGGTGTGGGAAAACGGTAGAAATGCACTTGAATACAAGTGGAATCACCTCTGACCGCCGAAGTGTCACCAAGCCTACCTAGTTGAGATAAGCTTCAAGGAGGTGGTTTTGTGTGAAGGAGTTCGTCATGGCAAGCGTAGTAACCGCCTTCTTTACGACTTTCTCGATTGAATTCAATCAAGGGAATATTTGCCGACTTGCATGGGGTCCACCATGGTTGTTGTCATGTTCGTTTCCAATCGAACAGGGCCGCTATGTCGCATCTTGGGTAACCCAATGTTTAGTTTAACCTTCTCGCTGCTTCCTCTCAGCTTAGAGAGAACATGCTTATTACTTCTTACCCTGCCTACAGTCAAAAAGACTCCACATCTCCCCTTTCCCAACATCTAACCTTGCAAGACCGATCTCTGTTCCTCAGCCTGCTCTAAGTCAGGATTCTTTACAAGGCATTCTAATCTTAAGCAAGCAGTATAGTATCCAGGGAAACTGCCTGGTTCTGAATGGTCCGGCCGATCAAGCCGGGAAGGAATGACTGGTCAGTTAGTCCATCTTTCTATACAGTCCCACCCCGTTGTCCCGGATGGTCAAAATCCGGGAGAGTGAAATGGTTTATCATGATAATCTTTGTAAAAGTACGAAATCGAGTGAGAATTGAGCACAAATAACCGGCAAATATTTCATATAAGGTCTAGTCGAGTCATGGAGTGGAAAATAAAAAACGAGAGAACCCGGTAGGGGGTAAACAAAATCTCTTGATGCTCAATTAGTTAGAGAGTTTCTTTTTTTCGAATTATCAACTGGGAGTCGTGCCAATGGCACCTGCAATTCTTATATATCTGAGCAAAATATGAAAGCCACTATAAAAACTCTACTGGTAGCGACAGGGATGATGGTGGGAAGACAAAGGGGGGGAGGAACATTTAACTGGTATTCCTGCTAGGTTCATCATTCATGGTATTGAAAAACACTTTTCTCGACGGGTCAGGTTCAGAGCACCAAATGAGAACAAACTGATCGGTCAGGTCTGCCTTCTCGATCACTAACAACAACCAAACAAAAATGCCCACGGTAAACAGGTTCGCTCAATGTAAAAGAAAACAGCCAAGCATCAATCAATTCTGTAGAAACTAATCTCCTAATGACAAGCCCGAAAACCACAATCAAACCCGAAAAGAGAAATCAATCCAAGCCAAAGAAAGTCCAACTGATCCCAGTTGTCCAACTATCTATGCTGAATTCTTCTAAATACAATTTTCCCGTAGCGTTCCTGAACCTCTTCCGTGGGGTTCCTCCTGTTCTTTGTAAGTGAGGTGTGGGGATAAGCCCCTTATATAGGCCTGTCCTCATAGGCCGCGTAAGCTAACAAACAAACTAGCAAACAAATGATGACGCGTCCCCAGTCTATGTACATAGGCCGCGTAATCCCTCCAATTTCTAGCTAAATAGAGTTCCTTCACAAACAATGATTCGGTTCCAGCAAACTAACCACCGCATGATTAAAAATGCAAAAACAGATTTTTCCCTTGACAGTATCAATCACGCCTTTGAGCAGCTGGGATATTATATTTTTTGGATAGTAAAACGGGAAATCCGGGACACCAAATACATCTTCTATGTGAGCAGGGGCTAGAGATTTTTAAATTTCCATCCGATCCTAAAACACTCGAAATCTAGGACAGTGGAGTGTATTTTTATGTATCTTGAACGAATCCGGCAAAATTGTCTGGGGCAGCGAATCACCCGGTGGAGTCAGGTCTGGGACAAGGGGGTGCGACTGTATGATACCTCCATACACATACCGCGTGATACTGCACATACAGGGGTGGGGGTTAAGGGTAGCCATCATTTTCCTCGGCAAACACGTGAAACATGAAAAGCTCCAATTTCCGCAACTCGTCTTCCCATAATCCAAATCCTTTATTCCTTTCTCGAAACCCACCGCTAAAGCTCATATCTCTATTGTTCCCCTTGGCGCTCCCATCACGAGCCCATCGCCACTGGATCACCGCCACCATCCCCCCTCAAAGACAAAACAAGCCAACCTAACCCGCGTACCAAAATTCCTGCACGACGTGCAGCGCCAAGACTCCGATATCGAGCTCGGTGACGAAGACCTTCCAGTGGAATGGATCCAGTCCGTGGACCTGAAAGTTGCGGATACAAAAGTCCGGGCGAAAATGGGCCAGTTCAACATCGGAATTGGCGACACCGTGCTCATCAAGGGTGAAGGATTTCGTGTTTAGGCATGATCTGCGGGTTCGGTGGGGGGGAGCGGAATGTTGAGGACCGAGGAGTGGTGGAAATGATGGCGAACGTCATGTGATTTTCTACCCAGTTCGAGGTTAAGAATCTTGAGAAGAAACGGATGGATTGTTTACCAGTTTGTTTTCTCTTTCCTTGTGTCATTGTTTGGGCTGATGTTTCCAGTGGGTAGAATGAACAATATCTCAACTCTTCGTCTAATTTCGTTCCCCTGCTGTTGATAAGTGGAACAGCGAAGGTACTTCCCTTACAGAAATTTAGTGAAGAGTATCCTGCCGGCGTGTAGGAGAAGTCGAAGGACTGATGCCACTGCGATTGAGGAGATCGCGTATCATGGGACGGAGTTTATTAAGAACAGAGAATGAGCCTGCTGCTGGTGCTGGGCAAAAGATGGCTACAAAGTATAGGGATGGGGGCAGTGGTGATGATGGAGAGGTGGGTGAGGAGTGGCATAGGGGTTTGTTGGATGACGATCAGATTGCAGAATTGGATGATGTCCTTAAGGATGATCTGAATTTTGTTCGCAAGACTAAAGTCCTTCACACCCCCAAGAAGAGGAGGAAGAGTTCTAGTATTACTACTCCGACGACAAGGACTCCTGGGGGCATGTCGAAGTAGTATACTACTCCTCCTCATAATAGGTGTGATCACCCTTCCTTTAATCCGTCTGGAGGCTCAATTGCTAACGTCTCTCTAGACAAATATTGCAGAAACCTTTGCACTTTACTCCTTTTCTACTCGTACACTGTCTCGAGGAACTAGGCACCACTACGGAAAGAATTCGATAGAACCAGTCGACCGAGTCCTACGAGATAGACTGCCTAAGGGTAGAAGAAAAAGGAGGAAACAAAGCAGCCCAGAAGTATCCCCAGTTGGCGAATCATCAGCCAGGATAGAGAATGTTATACATGTTCGAATACCCACCCGCTCTGTGACACCATCTCGTGTGCCTTTTGCACAACAAGACTTCAATTTCTCTCCACCAGGCAACTTCAATTTCTCTTATCCTAGCTCTCGTGGGGGATACTTCTCATCAGTGGCAACATGCGAGAAACAAAATTCAGCAAACCCAGAATACCAACAGATGATAGAGCAAATTCTTGAACTCTTGACATATGCTTCTACACAACATCTCGCGTATCTTCCAGAACTGACTCCCGAACAACATTATGGACAGAAGCTTCTCAGTGAGGCTCTTATTAACTTGCAGAAAGTTGTTTCTGGAGATATTAAAGAAAACTGTAATACGGCTACTATTACTATTGATATGGAATGTGCTACGCGTTGTTTTACCAACACATCAACAATGACAACAAATGAATGTGTTTCACTAGATGAACAGCTCCAGCAACTTGAGTCAAAGCTAGATCATTTTCTGAACAAACCTTCTGATGCGAGTATCTTGCAACACAATCCCCATCAAGAAAAACAACCTGTCAAGGGGAACATTGCCACCTCTCCGGTTCCCAAGCAAGTTGCTCTCGAAGATACCCGATTTGTTGTTGAAGTTCAAAACCCAGCTCCCATCGACTTTAACCCATTACCATTACGAAATACGCTAAACAAACTCCTTCCAGCCTGCTGTGCCCAATTGACAGGCATTCGACGATTACAAAAGGGAAACCTGATCTGCTACACAAAAGGGGATCCAAGAGACACAATAAAAAGCTTTGAGAACTGGGTGCATGGAATCCCCTTTGGTGCAATTCAAATAAATATTGAGGAAAGATTTGTTTGTCGCATTCTCTACCTTCGAAATCCATGTTCCTCACCCTCAGATCTCGATGATGAACTACACCAATCCAATTCTAGTTTACAGCTCACTGCACCATCACGATTACTATCACCATCTGTTGCACCTCTTTCCTTTCCAGATACCATGCCCATTCCGGACCACCTGTTTGCTTTTGCCTCTTATCAGCGGCTAGTCAACTACCGCCTCCAGACTCCCGAAAATATTAAAGAAGCACAAAAGAAAATAGAGAAAAATAAAAGAGAGAAACTTGGGAGGGAAGGTCCAGAAACCGGAGTTGAGAAGATACTGAGTCTGGTGAGAAAGGAAGAGAAGGAGGAGGAGGGGAAGGCAGTGGTGAACCGAGGGGAGAAGGCAGAGGAGATGAAGGAGGGGCAGAAGAATACGATTCGCAGTTGGGCAACCGAGATGGAAGATGATGATGAAGTCGAGGAGGAAGTCAGTACTGGAGAGCTGATGCATGAAACCGATGAGAACTAGTGAAGATCGCTTGCATGTATCTGCCCTTCCACCATCTCTGCCTTGTTGTGAGGCAGAGCTTTCAGAAGTTTACCCTCACCTCTCTGCTGCGACAGCCCATGGGACCCGTTCATGCATCTACATCTCTGGCGCTCCAGGGACTGGAAAGCCGGTACTGTTCGTGAGGTTATTACACAGATGCAGTACTTGGTCACCCTGGAAGAACTGGACGACTTCGCACTTATTGACTTCAACGGGATGGAAGTCACGGTCCCGCACCAGGCGTATTCCCTCTGTTTTAGGAGAGTATTACGAGTGATCGTGTCAGTGCCTCGCAAGCCTTTGGATTACTAGAGTCAGAATTCAGCACTACCAGTCCTCCTAGCTTGCCCTGTGTCGTCCTGGTGAATGAACTTGATCAGTGGGTTACAAGGGGTCAAGGTGTGCACAATTCCTTCAATTGGCCTCGAGGACGACATTCTACGCTTATTGTTCTGGCCGTTGCAAATACTATAGATTTGCCGGAGGGGGCTCTGCGTAGGGGGATCTCTTCGAGATTAGGTTCGTACACCCTCCCTGCCCCCTTTCAACTGCTAGAGCGTTCCAGCTAAGTTTAATAATAAGTCCTACCAGAATTACATTCCCGTCTACACCCATTCCCAAATAATGACCATGATCCAATCCTGTCTCAAGGGGGTATCAAGTAACATTGGCGACCCAGAGGCCATCCAACTCGCCAGTCGACAAGTCGTCGCTGCATCCCGCGATGCAAGAAGATCGTTGGATATCTGCTGCCGAGCATTTGAAATCGTTGAACACTCTTCCAACCAAGACACCGACGACAATGAACCCTCATCCAGCACCACCGGCAGTGGCCTAGTCACCATCGCCGTGGTGAAACAGGCTGTCCAACAAGGTACTTCCTCCGCATTACGGATGTTTCTAAAACCACCTCCCGCGCATCCGGGGTTTTCATTACTGCACTGCTAGTGAGTAGTCGACGTTCGGCATTGGCGAAGGCATGCTGAGGGATGTGCTGGATGACGCGGAGAGGGTTGTGTGCGCGCAGGGTGTTGCCGGGGGGATTTGGTGGTGAAGTGTGAGTTTCTGGGATTGAATCTGGGTCAGGAGCCTTGTAGAGGTTGCAGTTGTGGGTGTTTGGAAGAAGGGTGGTGGAGGCGGGATGGTGAGGTTCGTGATTGGCGAGGGGTGGCATGGGCGGCGTTGGGGGAGGATAGGATGTGGACAAAACACTCCCACGACACACAAACCCCCTCTTTGACAAAGTACGGTAGAAATGCGGTCCAGTCAATCACGAGCTGCATAGGTTAGTTTAACGAAATCTTTATTTTATTCTTGTTACTTGCCGTTCCTTCATTGTAACTTTTGTGTTTGTTTGGTGCTTGTGATGTGGTAAACTGGGAAAGTCTTTTAGAGGACAAAGTTTGTATTAGCTCGAGATGTGCCCTTTGAGCTTCTGGACAGATAAATGCAGCCACACTGCAAGTGTTTGCGAAATCGAATTTCCCTTTTGTTGAGATCCAAGCGGCCTAAGGGGGTGCCTCTGTGCGGGAGGGGCCCATTCCCCGGGGTGAGGAAAAAGCGCTTTCGCGAACACTATTGCAGGGTTGCTGTGCTGTAATGTCCAACTTTCTTGACGGAATGATGAATGGGGTAATTCTCTGATCGAAACGTTTCCTGGGGATCATGATAATAGCCTTCCTTTCAGTGCTCTCATTTAAGATCGAGAAGGTGAGATCTTTCAGGACTGAATGTCGTGGGGTGGCTGGCATGAGTAGATCGAGTGGTTGGAACGAATATTTATGAGGTTGGAAATACTTCGTATAAAGGAAAGTCGTCTACCTGTAATACTTAGAATAATAACGAGAAGTCAAGGCTACATTTTGTTACTTGTGCGCTTGCACATGTTCTTACAACTTACGATTCTGAGTATTATTTATTTATTTCTTCAAGCTTTATTCGATTATTACTTCATGAGGTGTTGAAACATACTTCTGGCACTACTGTGGTGTCACTCGTACTATTGCTTTTTCTCCTTACATCAAACCTTACCACACATCTAGATCATCTAGCACTATTGAAGATACCTCCTTGCATTTCTCTCACTTTTCTTTCCCTTGTTATTGTTATTGTTCGCTCGACCTTTTTGTCTCGCTCCCAACAGTAGATAGTCAGGGTCTTTCGCCCTTCCCTTTGAGTTAATCAAGCGTTCTCGTTTCTCAAGCAATTAATCACTTCTTCGTATCATCATTCCATTCCAATATTCTCACAACATGAGGTGTGCCGAGGGTAACGAGTGATGAAGAGTGATCGTATTTAAGACTACCGAAAATGAATGACTTGAAAGTAGGCGCAAGTAAAGAAACGAACAGAGAAAGAAAGGAAATATAAGGAAAACCCAACGTGGAGTCATAACAACACCTAGGAGAGTAGTTGTCCAGATCCCAGAGACGAACAAACGATTCATCCGTCGATATAATAATATTGCTGTAAGCCAATCCCACTATCCTGAATCCGACTTCAGCATACTACGATGGTAAGACATTTTGACCAATGATAAGAAACGACTAATCACGAAGTGAAACCCTTTCCCGGCCAGTGCATTTTTCCAACATTTACACTCAAATCATGCTGTGGAGAAAAAGATTAAAAAAGGGGGTTGATTCGTTAAATAATCATGAATTTGAAGAAAGGTGACACATAACAAACCAACTTCAAACTAGTTGAAAGCAGATGTATTGATAACAAAAGTAATACATGAATTGCAAACTGTCCACCTCCTACCCAAGCACAGTACACTGAGGCACAGTGCACTGGAGCACGGGCGAACACTCCTCTCCTGGCGGTACTATAATTGTCCACTACCAGTATCAGAAAGAAAACCATACATGAACATACATGGCCCAGCAATTATGGTCTCGAATTTCACAACCCCCAGGCATACCGTAATCATGGGATCGTTTCCATTCATTATCTGCCCTGACAATTCCTCTCGGAATTCAAAGTTCGTTTCCCACTGGCATATCTTCGTTCCTGGACTAGCCACTGAGATTAAAATCATGTGCAACGGATCTGGGTATGAAAGTATGTTTGTAAAGGACAAAGAGGTTTAGTGAAGGACTCATTCACCAAAAACGAGTGCCGAGAATCTCCACACTTATAGACCTGGTTCCGATATAACCCGTGAAAAGTACCATGCAATGAGATAGCAAACATGCCCGAAATTGATGCAAACGTCCCACATCTCCCCACAACAATCCTGAAGGCTGTGACATGGCCAAACATTGCCAAAAAAAACAATTTCCCAACAATCCGAAATCCAATCCTACAGACAACCTGAATCCCGTCCCCGTTTGCCACATCCCTCCTATATCCTATGTCCTATGTCCTCGTGCAGTTTATCCAAATTCCGATACATCCAGGTCCTCCAAAGTGAAAGCGTGATCGCCGCTGATTTTCAACAAAAACAACAGTTCCAGCAACGGGACATATCACAAACATAAGAAAGGAGAAAGGAGCCTTCGCCGTAACTATTTATGATTTTACTATGCACTATTTCAGATCATTCTCACAAAGAATGAAGTCTCTATAAGGTGAAAGGAAAAATGAAAAATGAAACTGAAAATGAAAGAATAATATGCTTTGGTCTCAACTCTCTATTTCACTACATTTTATGTCAGCTTATTCAGTGTGTGGCTGTGACCGCCTAAATAGACGGTACATAACCAGTGCCCATTCTGATAATTCCCCTGTAGATATGATAATATCAGGGTCACCATTTTGAGATGTATCGAAGAGCATGCTGTATGGGATCACCAGATCATGTCCACTTGGGTTCACCGTTCCCGCGTGGTCAATATCAAAGGATTCGTTGAAACCTGGCGCCCATCGCCTGTTATTTTTGCGGACCCTGCCATCAGGATGTATAAACATTTTCCAAGACTCCAACCGCAACTCGTTTGGGTTCTTGGAAATCTCGATAATAATTACCATGTTGGTCTGCCCTCTGGAGTTCTCTAACCACATCTGAGCATCACATCGCAGGGCGGGTAGACTTCCCGAATATCCCACTTCGACCATGAGTGATGGCCACTCGTCATCAGCTCTACGGGAATCGAATGGTTTGAAGCCCCCGTCACCCTCTTTGATCTTGCCACCAGGAAAGTGAATTTTGGTGGCCCCAACAGGGTACAACGAATATTCTGAATGTCCGGGAATGTTGGCAACCTTGTTCTGGATCTTGGAACAGAAACTCCGGCTCACATTTTCATCTACAGCCACGGGCATGAGCCTGATAATGAGCGATTCCATTGTTTGCTGATAGGTGAATCGGGCCAATTTGCGAATACCGAGTTGCTCCATTTCCTCCTCGATAGGTATAACCATGTCTTCCGCAACGCCGGTAATGAGCATGTAGCAACCGGCTTCTGAATCTAGACATTCTTCAACTTTCATCTCAATGTCTGAGGCCAGGTTGACAGTGGTGGATAAATGGATCTTGTTCTCGCATGGAATGAGTGCCGATAGTTTCGCAAAGGGTGAGCTGGAAGGTACAAAGTTAGGTGCCATCGGACGAGTGACCTCACCAAATTGGAGAGAGCTGGTTGATGCAGGTATAGCAGAGGTTCTTGGGGGATGCTGCTTGATGTAAACGTCGGAGAATTGGAACGTGATGGCAGAGTAGTAGGTGTGCTGTAGAATGGTTCTAAAAATATGATGAGGGGAGATGGTTATTAAGACTGTCTGTGAGAAAGAATGAGGGGATAGGTGATAAGAGGAGGAAAATTGCTTCACTTTAGTAGAGGAGTAGGTGGACGATGTTGAAAAATGGGAGAAAGGAATATGACTACAGGCTGTCTCACCCTTAGCTACTGCAGTATTATCAAGTTGGCTTAGGGCTGTTTGATGAGGCGCAATCTCAAATTTGCAGTTTCAAATATTGCCTTAGAAAGCAGGGTTTCAAAGAATGATCAAGTATGAAATTGGATACTTGTAGTAACATTGAAAGGGGTTATGATCGGATTGATTTGGTGAGGTAGGTACTGGTAGAAAGCGTAGATGTCTTTGAATATACCATTTCTTGGCACTCAGAGAATGGCAATACTTTTACTGTTGAATATATCTAGAATGAAGGCAACAAGGTGTCATGAACCAAGTAGTTGGGGCACTCTTGGAGAAACAATCAACAAGGATAAAGGATTTCACATGACTTATAAGTATATGAGTTATATTATAGTAGTTAGGCTGATCGGCAAGTGAGATTAGAATTTCACACTAAGACTCAGAGGTAGGAGTTATATGGGTTTCACATGACTGCACACCTCAGAGGCATAGTTATTATTAGTTAGTTTATTGTTTGAATGACTCACAATTATGAGTCAGACCAGTTGTTTGATTAGTTATTTATGATACAACTCATAGTTATGAGTCATATAGGACTTTGCACATATGACTTAGTTGAGCCATAAGGGTTTCATATGACTCAAGATCATGAGTCATAAGGGTTGGTGTTTGCAGGTAATGGTTAAGGATGAAGTTTTGGGAAAGAAATCTTTGGGAAGATGTCATTGGGAAGGAAGTTAGCAGATGGGAGTTAGATGGCTAGAAGGATAGATGGTAGCATAGAGGGATAGAATGATGGATGAATGGAAGATAAATAAATTGAAGGAAGTTGTCAGATGGAGAAAGAGAAGGATGTACAGCAATAGAAGGAAAGATTATGAAACTATCATATGGGTTCTTTTGTTAGTTGTTTCATTTGTTACTACATAGTTTGTTACAAAAGTATTATGGCCATGGACAGAGGATCATTAAGAGTATATTGATGATCGTAGATATGTGTGAAAAAACATGGAGGTTTGGATGATCTATGGAAGGATCAATGGTTGTTTCTGTTTTTTTATATATACTTAGATGTTTTTACATTAGTATGTTATGATATGACCTTTATGAATACATTACTATCTCCCTCAAGTTTTCCCTAAGACTCATCAGTTATACCCTTACATTGTATTATTACTTGATGCACTACTAGTTACATATAGTCTCTCCAATACTTAAAATAGGTTATGAGAATATTTTTTGTGCACAAACAGAATAAAAGAACAGAAATGATAGTCTAGCTAAGTCACATCACAGTGTCAGAGCCAGGTTTTGATTTGACCAGCTTCAATATACAGATAATCATAGAGTTGTTGAATGATACCAAATATGAAAGATGGGTACACAATATCATGATTTTGATTGGCAGCAAAAGTCTAACCTTCATTGTGGATGGAACTGATGTATGTCATATGAGTGAAGCCCCTTCCACTGGAACAATGCCTTGATTGATGAAGGAGTACTTAAAGTAGAAGTCTCAAGACATTATGGGTAAAGCACTGCTTGTCAGTTACAAAGAGTCAGATTTCAGTCATAGGTACCGAGGGTTTGAGTCTGCTAAAAGAATGTAGAGTACTATTAGAATAGATTAGAAGAAGAATGGAGCAGAGTATTTTCACAGTATAAAAAACAATATTCAATTATTATGAGTAGTTGATTTTCTACAAGTTGTCAATGTCAAGGAGAAGTTCAAATCCCTCATCTGTGACCTCTTATCGAGCTACATGGAAGGTCATGGGATGACCAATATGGAGGCTACGTATATTCTCTATCAGGCATTGCCTACTAAAGACGAATTATGGCAAACATTACATCAGATTCAAGTGAGTGCAAGTAAATCTCAGTCACTGCCGGACAAGATGCTCAGACATGAGAGCAGCATGAAGTCTGATAAAAGCAATGCTGGTGTTCTAGGAATGGTAACAGAGGTGATGTTCACTCATACTAGGAGTGTAGGGTTCAGAGGGAAGAGAGCCAGGCTGAACCAAGAGCGCAGAGGATCTGCAAGAGGTGAAAAGATTGGCAGTGTCCCATGTCACCACTATGGAAGTTGGGGCATATGAAAGAGCACTGTTGGTTGTTAGATAAGTTGAAGTCTAGTAGAAGTCAGCAAAGTCTACTATGGACTTGGCAAGCAAACAGGAGACAAAATCCTTCTGTTAGTCAAAAGGGTGATAGGACCAGAGGGACAGCATAGAGCTTGGTTTCCCCAGAGTCTATCATGGATATGCCAAAGTTGGCACGGGTGGATGAATGTTGGTGGGTCGATAGTGGTTGCTCAAGATATGTCACTGGCATGAGAATTTTCTTCACCAAATATTACCTATACCTCCCAGGTGAGAGGACCATAAACATTGCCAATTCTTGAAACTTAGAAGTTAACAGTATTGGAATGGTAGAAATTGTAGTCTATGTTGCAAGCAAAGAAGACCAAAAGTCAAGATCAAGCATATTCTACATGTAGAGAATTGGAGGAACCTTCTGTTACCAGGTCAGGGGATAGAATATGTGCTTACCATTAGGCTTGAGTCTAGGGAGGTGTGTTACCTTTATTGTTACAGTGAATTGATTGGGGTTGGATGCATGAGGAATAGGTTCTTTCTTCTTGATATTTCTTCACACCCATACCAAGTAGATGAACTTGGAATTTCCAATGGAGCCTTTTTTAAGTCAGGAAAGGAGGTGATCAAAGATACAAAGACTGTAAGTGATGAGCTGTGGCATTGTTAGTTGGACTATTTTAGCTATCAAACAGTAAAAGTGATCAGGAATAGAGAGGTGGTTGGGGAGATGAAAAATGTTGGAGATGGTAGGGAAGCTATGAGGAGATATGAGGACTGTATAAAACAGAGCCTTTCCTGTAAACCTTTTTTTGGCAATGCTACAACACCTGGCTGAGAGATCACTCCAATGCATTTATACTGATGTTTGCAGTCCTATGAATAACTCATCCATAGGAGGAAAAAGATATTTTATCTTTTTTACCAATGAATTTACATAATATACAATGGGCTATTTTATGGAAAAGAAATGAGAGGTGATCAACCTTTTTGCTTGAATATAAAGCCAATGACAAGTTGACAATTACAAACAAGAGTGAAGCAATCTAGAGTAATGGAGGTTGTGAATTTCAATGAAAGAAATTCCTGAAGTACCTAAAATCTCACAGTACCTAGAGTGAGTGTACTGCATACAATACACCCCATGAGAATGGGTTAGCAGAGTATCAAAGTCAATTGTTGACGAATAAAACTTTGAGTATGATGGCTAAAGTGAATGCACCAAAGGAGTTTTAGGTGCTGGTTAGTCAGACTGCCATATGCCTATGCAACAGATCACCATCTAGCTTACTAGATGGCTACACACCATTTGAGTTGTGGTTGGGTCACATACTGGATGTAAGGTATCTCCAAGTATGGGGATCTTGGGTACTTTATCATGTACCAATAGAATGAAGAAGTAAACTGTATTACAAGTCCTAAGTCTCTAGAAGGAAACTTCATTGGATATTGTCCTACTATAAAGCACTACAGAGTCTACAATACACAATCTACATGATTGGTGACAATGAGAGATGTTGTCCACTATGAAGAATCAAGTTAATGGATGGGGAGGAACAGTGAGTAAAGAGATGCCAAGAGAAGTGGATAGAGTTTGAGGAGTTGTAGGTAAGGGTTTGTTTGGAATTTAGAGTTCAGATAGTGAGGTTAAAGGCAGAGAGAAGAGTCTTTTGGCATCACTGATTTCAACCCTTCAGGACCCCCATTCAGTGTCTAATGTTCCTACCCAAAGTCCAGCAGCAGAAGAGGCCTTACAATCGATTGTACCATATGTACTAATACTACATCAATGAGGACAAGACAATCCCAGAGGATTAGGAGGCAGTACTGGTAAGATCACATCCATGCACTTGACTAGGGAAGTGAGAGGTTTAACTTCGGACATGGAAAAGGTATGTGAGCCTTTAGTTGAAGTTGGAGAGCAAGCTAGCAGAGATTTTAGAGTTGTTGATTATGCTGAAATGGTAGAAGCTGGACCAAATCGGATTTAGTAAGCTCTTGAGACACTGAAGAAGGAGAGTTGAATTACTGCAATTGGGGAAGAAATTTAGAACTGAGAGAGGCTGAAGATGTTAGTGGTTGTGAGTGATGTTCTGGATAGAAGGAAAGTGATCACTTCATGATTGGTTTTAGAGAGGATGCTGGATGCTTCTGGTACTCCTAAATATTTTAAGGCTCAATCAGTTGCCCAGAGGTTTAAGCAGAAACCAGGTATCAAGTTCGTACAGACTGATACTGCATTGATTGGACTCAGTACCATGATGTTGGTGCTGTCCTTTGCCACTGCGAATCATATGTAGGTTTATCAGTTGGCAATTGTGACTGCATTTATTGACAGAGACATCAAGTAGTAATTATACATCCAGTTGCCTTTGGGTTTTGAGGCAGTAAGGGACAAGAATGAGAAGTCTATAGCAGTTAGTTATACTAGTAATAGGATGCTGACTTATGTATGGGTTCTTAAGAGCTTGTATTGATTACATCAATCAGCTTAGAATTGGTCATGGAAGCTCGATTTGAAATTATTGAACTTAGGTTTCCAGAGTAGCATGTTTGTAGTAGGTATCTACTATCATGGTGGGGTTGTGTTACTCATGTTGGTGGATGACATTTTACTTGTTGGGGGGAGTAGGCAGGTGCAAGGAATAAGGAAAAGTCTTCAGAATGTTTTAATGATATAGGACATTGGTCCTATCACTCATTTTCATGGGATGAGAGTCACTTGTCAAAGACTAGAGAGGTTGATCCTAATTGACCAAAGAGGTTACATTAACCAGGTTCTCAGTCAGTTTGGCATGGATCAGGAGAATGGTGTTGTGATAACTGTAGATCTAGGAATATAACTTCTATAGTGAAATAAAGTTGAAACCATGGTAAAGGAAAAGGTCATCGATGAGGAGAAAGACAATTTGAGTGGAGAAAGATATGGGAAGGTTATACTCAATGAGGAGGAAACCGATCAGCAAGAGTATCAGGAAATTATTGGGAGACTTAATTATGCCACACTATTGACAAAATCTGAAATTGCATTTATGGTCATAGTTTTGGGCAGGTTTGTCTCCAATCCAGCAAAGTACCATCTATATATGTTACTGTGAGTCAGGAGGTATTTGAGAAGAACACTGAGTTATTGGCTGTATCTTGAGTGTAGAGAAAGAGACAGAGATTTGATATCTCTTTACACTGATTCTGATTTCACTGGTGACTAGAATCAACTTGGGTCTACCATAGAGATAATGATTCAAGAGAGATACAAATTACTTATTGCATAGTATTTGAATAAACAGACTATTACAGTAAAGATAACTACAGATGCAGAATGTATTGCCATCATGACAAGCACAGATGAGACAGTTTTGATCTACACAATTGATCATAAATGACATCAATCAACAGATATCACTTAGTGATACAAGAAACCACTACTGATATTATCACTTCCAGTATAGAGTGCCAACTAAGTAAATATTCACAATGTGAATGTCAAAATATACCAAATACTGAGTAAAATGGTAGATGTCAAGTTCTATTGGTTAGTTGATCAGGTTCAAGTTCAGGACATGACTATTACTCTTCAGCACATATCAATGAACAACATGATTGCCGACGGATTTACAAAAGTTTATGGAAGAGCTAAGCAACTTGAGTTTGTTGAGTAAGTTGGCATAGTCTCTGTGGTATTAAGAATGGTAAGTTTCAGGTGGAGTGTTAGTTAAGGATGAAGTTAGGGGAAAGAAGTCATTAGGAAGAAGTTATTAAGTAGGAAGTTGTCAGCTGGCAGTTAGATGGATAGAAGGATACATGGTAGAATAGAACATCAGAAAGATAAATGAATGGAAGATAAATAGATGGAAGGAAGTTGGAATGTGGAAAAAGGTAAGTATGTATAGCAAGGGAAGGACCAATTGCGAAACTATCATAAGGTTTCTTTAGTTACTTGTTTTATTTGTTACTGCATAGTTTGGTATAGAAGTATTATGGCAGTAGACAGAATTATGGAGAGTATATGGAGAGTATATGGAGGATCAGATATGCATGGGGAAGAATATGGAGGTATGGATGATCCATGGAAGGATCAATAGTTGTTTGTTTTTCATATATACTTAGATGTTTTTATGTTAGTGAGTTAGGATACAACTTGTACAAATACATTACTATCTCCCTCAAGTTTTCCCAAAGACCTATAAGTTATTCCCTTATATTGTCTTATTACCTGCTGCCCCACTAGTTATACATAGTATCCCCCATACTTAAAACATGGGGAAGGTAACTATATAAAGAGGTAGGTTCTCCTGAGTTGTTAGTTCTTCATGCAACTACCTAAGTTATTTCCTATCTATATACTTTACAAATAAAACACTTTTGAACTCCTCCAATAGGGAAGTACCTTTATAGACTAGAGACTCATAGGAACTAGTGAGTGTCATACACTCTGACTATTTGATAGTTGGCAGGTAATATAACATATACTCCAAGGAGTATAGGAATCACTAGGACCAGAACCATATTATTGCCTGTTGTAGTATATAGATTGTCAAGAGGTAATACAAGATCAGGCTATTAAACTCAATGTATTGTAAGGAGCCTAATATCCAGTACATATAAAATTGTAACAGAAGTCCAAGAGGAAGGATTTTTTCTTTCTTTTTTCTAACTAATATTTTAGTTGTTAAAGCCCAACAAATTGCATGCACTACTAGCTCTGGTAGAATGAGAAACTTTATCTAAAAAAACTCTCCACCTTGTACACTGGAAAACAAAAAAGAATATTACTCAATGTTTCTCTGATGTGAAAGCAAGGACAGATCTCCCCCTGAGAAGAACAGAACTCTAAATCACAAAGTAGAAACTCAGAAAGAAGTCAAATCTAGAAAAAGGAGCATGCATGTAATAGGAAAACTGACTGCAATATCTGAAACAAAGGAAAGGTATACAAAGAAGCTACATAGAAGTGCCATAATAGGTTGATATGACGAAAGTTTCTTACAAGATACTGGGACGTCTATGAGATGTGAGCAACCCACAACCAAAGCTATAAGAGGTAATCTAATACTCATAACAAGGCAGCTGAAAGTGAAGAAGGGTTGGTCATAGATGATAATAGAAAGGAGAAGAATAGAGCAGTAGGCTACAAGCCTGATATGTTGTCTGAAGCAACCAAAATCAGTTAATGTATCTATCATGTAGTCCTTTATTATCAGACAGATATATAGCATCACTACTAGAGGGAATCCTGGGAGAGAAGAGGTAATAGATAGAAGAATTAATTTGGTAGTAGGCTACTTGCTGATCAACTGAGAGATGAGAGAGAGAGGGTAGAGAAGTAGACCCAAATCTGATCAGACTATTGGTAACTATACTCATATCCAACTAGGTAGCCTATTCAAGATGAGAGGAATAGAGAAATCAATAGTAGACTGTTGAAATATTTCCTCCTAGCATGAACTGTATTTGCAGCTATCTTTCATAAAAGAATAGATGTTGCTGACTATCAAGTTCACTAAGTAAGGCAAAGTGAAACCTGGGAAGGAAAGTTATCACCAACATTAAGAGAAGTTGGAAGGTGAGGATAGTGATCTCAATAGGGTAGACCTAAAGGTAGATCAAAGGAATGAATGCTTAAAGGTGGGAAAAGAAAGAACAGATAGGATTTCCATGCCCTCAAGATAGGGGGCTGGAAGGGAAAAGTTTTTAATATTTCTGCAGTATTGAGTTGTTCCCAATTAAGAAATTAATTGTAACCACTAGAGGTGTAAAGGAGATGGAGGATATAAGCTTTGAGGAACTGGTAGTCCTGATATTATACTTGCTACTGAAGAATTATTGCAATGAGTACTAAGTATATCCACCTATTTTTTCTTTTTACTTGTAGTTACAGCCAGTGGCCTAGTTCGAGTAAGGTACACAATACCGGAATATGCTTAGTTCTGGCTAAGGCATACTCTTAATTTTCCACCTTGCCATTACTACCTTTCTTTTTTTTTTCTCTTTTTTTATTGTGATGATTGGAAATTGTCCATACCAAAATATTAACTCGTCAAGGCCAAGACACTTTGCACCTTTCTTATGTGTATGGATAGGCATCATTGCTGGATTGGTTGTTTTGTTGAGAAATGTTCTTCTGGCAGCCGAGATGATTCTGTTTCAATCACTTACCAATACTTTCTACATTATTACTGACAGCTGAGCTTAAAACCTTCGTCTACTTTCTTGTACTTTCCAGTCTACATAGTTGCACCAATGGCTGCTATAGGGAAATGATTATTGATATATTTAATTGGACATACTGTGCTGGCAGATAGTGACTATTCAACTACGGCATACTTTTGATTTCCTCTTTTGATTTTTGCTTGAAATTCTCTCTCGCTCTAGTTATTCTAATTGCAGGTATTATTCATTGTGGCAGGTCGGATTATTGAGCGAAATATATAGTAGGAAATGCAAAACTTCAAAACACTGATATCGAGCTTCGGCCAGCCAGGGTTTCTTTGTATCCTTTTTCCTGTCAAGTTTGCAATGGGGTTCTATCTGGATGTATATTTGTATTAAAATATTAAAGACTAAGTTACTACTACTTGCCTTGGTTGATTTGTCTTGTTAGGATATATCACTGATGAGAACTATGCGTGCCAGTTCGGCCAAGTAGTTGTGCCAGGGGAGGTGCTCAGGGGTGAATCAAAGAGGTGAAGAGGTATATGTAAATGGTAAGGATGGAGTAGTAGCTTCAGGAGAAAAAGAAAACTAACTAAGCTGCGGGAGAGTTGATCCTATATAGAAAATCCAAGAATAAGGAAACAATAACATCTTCTTACCTATCCGTTCTCGGTTCCTCCTATTCCACATAGTCAAAACTATACAGTGCGGTCCACATCCTATTAGAGAACTAACGACTTCCATCCGAATAGCCATAGTGCTTTCCAAGCACTGCCTGAGCCCTAGTGTGGTCTAAACCCTTTCTGTATCCTGTACCACTTGATCCATATTACCATCCACCGATCGCAAGGTGTTCTTTCACACAACATAGATCTCCACCATTCGCTCAATCTCTAAGCCATCATATTCTCATTCCCAAAACACTATTTCAACAAGCCACAGCTCCATGAAGAGGTTTCACTTTCAGTTCTGTTTACTTGAGTAATGTGGGATTGGCATTCAAGTTACACACTCCTGAAATCCCCGATATGGCGCACACATCTCGGCTACCCCTAGCAGCGAATGCACATAAGCATGTGCTAGACATCCGTCAAACTGCTATCATACATCAATCAAGACTCACCCGATCGATTAAAATGACTTGCAGCAGATACGGGTATGAAAGTATTGCTCTGAAGGACAATGAACTTGATTGAAGGGCTAATTCCGGAAAAAAAGTGTGGGGAATCTAAATACTTATAGGCGTAAACCCAGCATAACAAATGACCAATACAACATACAATTACCCAGTATTCAAATATTTAGTGTGAATTCCCGTTTTCCTGTATTGTATGTGTTGTCAGGAATGCGTTAAAAGAATGTTGCCGGAATGACATTGGTACTTGGTGTTAGGAATGTTGGTTGGTATTTGGAATGATGTGGTTGGTATTTGGTGTAAGGATGCTGTTGTTTGGAATGAGGGTTGGTACGGAACGAAAGGGAAATTCTGGTGGTTGTACAGGATTTTGGAGTGCATAAATAGTTGATACTATCACCATCAATGCTTGAACATTAATATCTATAACTTTTATAACATCTATCAACTATAACAAAACTCACTTTATCTTGCTTACTCTATTTTTCCATGCCTTCTATTTTTCTCTCTCTCTAAATCCTTCTCTCCGAATTTCAGTATGTTACAGCCATAAGGTACCGTATTATTCGAACACTATTGATCAACAAACTATTATGAAAAGAATGATGATCACTATCGGCACCGAGAATCCAGTGTATCTTCATAGCATTGTATAAATGTAAATTCGTTACCATTGGACTGAGCACACACCCGCTAAGCAGGGAGGTAATGGAGAGGATACTGAGATATGGAAATATTATCAATACATTTATGATTTATATATCAACAAGGAATTTTGACGCTTTCACAGGTATTGTTCTATCCATCAGACTCTCCAGCTATGATATTATAGTTTTGATTTATTTGGGCAGGTGAGTTATTGTGGAGGAGGTTTATCCATTGGAAGAAAGAAAGATAGAAAGTCACACTTTTATTCATGATATAACATTATAAACCTAGCGCATGCACATATGTACTGGTAGCGAGAAAGCAGAGCAATATAGGGTGGGAATATGTAACTTGAACTGCCGGTAAGTCTCGGACAGTGGAAAGGAAAAAATTGAAAGTTTATGTTATGGATTGTTGAAATTAGGGTTTGTGGATGTGGGTGTGAGGGATTAGAGACTTAGTACAAGCTAGGTGAGTGATTCTTACTTGCTGTCTTTTGACACATGTAAGAGGAGGATGCCGTATGTTGTTCTCTTAGGATAGTAAGGAGCTCTTTAACAGACCTCAATTTCAAATTTGAGTCCTCTCAAATGCTGACTTAGTCTTATTAGCTTTTAAAATGTTGGACTATTTAGCAGGACATAAATATAAAATGAATAGCGGGGAGAATCTAAAATGACTATTTCAAATTAGTGTTTTTCTTTTTTCTGGACTGAGATAATCCAATTATGTACAGTTATTTCTCATATTTCCTCATACCCCTATACTAGCTATCGCCCCCTCAAATACTAGAGGCTTCATAAATTTGCATTGAATCCATGCGGGTACCATGTTCATGAATGACTTGACTCACCAGTGGTAATATATAATAGGCAACTCTTAATATAGAGTAAAGCCTGAGAACCTTTCTTATATGACTAGGAAGTATCTCAATCAATGAAGGAGAATAGAAATATTGAAGAATTAACTTTTGAGATCTTCTGTGAAGTGATGGAAGTAAAGAATTAACAAAAATAAGAATACTGTTGTGCTATTAGTTGTAAAATAAATGAAGAGAGAAAACTAGATTCTCTTAAAACATGATTCAAAAATAGAAAACAAAGATTGAGAGACAGCAATAAATGACAAAAGTGATCCCAACTCCGACAGTAAAAAAGGATAAAATGAAGAAAGGAAAGTATAGCAATTATAGTAGTATCATACCTCTAGAAAAATAATACTATTAGTTATACTAGTACTTTACTCTGATAGAAGTGGAGTTTGATCATTAAAAGTTACCCTTCAAAGTGCAACCTGAAATTACCAATAGGTAAAAGCATGATTGTACAAATCAACTCCTAAATTTTGCAATCATGGTCCTTGAGATTAATTCACTATCATTGCAAAATAAAGACATATCTGGAACTATTTTCTCTCTAAGATAAAAGGTAAGACTTCCTCATTTATTGTTAATATTATTCATAGTAATAACTAAATCTCACAATCCCACCTACTATGCAAGATTTTAACTTCAATAATATTTTGTCCAATAACTACAATCCACATTCAAGTCCAGTTAATTACCCCACATTTTAGACTAAGGTTTCAAATTAAAATTACTAATACCTCATTTTTCTATATAACACAAGATATTGTGACTCTTAATAGATTGATACTTTGAAGATACTCACCAGCAAAAGCCTTAGGTACCTGATAGTTAACCTCTCTATTTACCTTGTTTACAGCCTTAAGGTTGTGTTCTTCCCCTACTATTCATTCAAGTAAATGCTCATTCAACTCATTCACTATCTTATTTTTATAGGCAAGAATAGTACTTCAATTAAAATCACTGTGATTCATATAGGGATGGTCAAGCAGGACTTACAGAATGACCTTAACACTCAAAGCAAGAACTGTGGCTAGACTATGGATATAGTATGGGATGCTTAGTATAGATGAAATTTTGGATTACTACTAAGTGATTTTAGGAAGACCAGGAATACACAATTGGTATCATTGATAGGAATTGTCATATATTTTGTCCGTTTTAATATAGTTAGTTGATGTTATAACTAACTAGTTGGAGTGCTACTTGGAGAAACATTACACAAGAATAAAGTTTTGTATAAGTCATATGATAGGTATATGAGTCATAGGTTATACATTGGGTAGTTTGGCAATGTAGATTGAGATTTTGCACTGTCACTTATCAATACAAGTCCTAGGATTTCATGTGACTGTGCAATTAGGAGTCATAGTTATTATCAGTATGTTTGTTATTTGAATAATTTATATTTGTGAGTCATATGATGTAATTGTAGAATAACTCATGATTGTAAGTCTTATGAACTGCTTGATTGGTTATTTTTACTATGACTTATAGTTATGAGTCATATAAGATTTTGAACTTATGACTCATTTTGTGTCATAATGATTTTTCATAGCTCATGATTATGAGTCATATGTGTTAGGATTTACAGGAAGAGGACTATATAAGGAGGAGGTTTCTCCTAAAGTATATAGCTCTTCATACAACTACCTAAGTTATCTTCTATCCATATACATTACAAATAAAATATTCTTTATGCTTTCTGAAACCTACATGCATCTTTAAAGACTTTAGACTCCAAATTAGTAGGCACTATTAAGTATTAAATACTTAGACTAATGGACAGTCACCAAGTAATATAATATATACTCATATTCAGTATAAGAATGAATAGGACTCAAGCTATATTCTTACCTGTTGCATGATATAAATAGTCAAGAGTCAGTAGTCAAGACCAAAATCAGCTATATTAGATGCAAGCTGTGACAGTTACCAGTGTGTTTACATGTCTAATGATAGATGGAATTTATATGAAATGACATCCAAGTATTATTGGTATCCTCCCAAATGGATACCACTACTTTTAGGGACTGAAGGCAGAACAGGCACTGTGGCAGGAAGTGGGCTAGGGGTAGTACTAGATAGGTAGAGGAAAAGGAGTATATCAGGGGTTCTACTGGTATAGAGCTATGATGTTATTATTTTATATCTGCTTTTATTTCAAGCATTTTTATACCGAATTTGAACATTATTTGTTGCCATTATTTTTAGTATAACTAATTATAAATGCTTGATCTATGTGAAGATTATATATTGCTTGTAATGTGGGAATTTTCCAGAGCTTCCATTATGGGAAAACCTTGATCCTACATGGAGAAGATTGTTTTATAAATGTCTTTCCTGGATCTTGTTTCCTGGTGCTGTTTTGGGTGGTACAGTTGTGTCTAGTAGGTTTCTGTACTGCTTATAGCAATGGCACTACTACTACAAATAACTACAGTTACTATAAAAAGAAGATATCAACTCAATTAAAAAAATAGTTAATAGTAGACATAAGAAATAACAGTTTAACCATACTACCATTTTGTATACTGTCAATTTGCATCCAGTAGAGCCTGAACCTATTCAGGTATTCTCTTATTCCACTCATTCGATATTTCGTGAGGGTTCAGATCACACTTTTCCTTTGCTGCCACCTGAAACAATCCTGTAGGACTGTAAGATCTGCTTTCTACCTTAGAGAATAACTTTCTAATTGCTCTTTTGAGAAGTTCCTAGGCATTCTCAATTGGATTGAGATCTGAGGAGTTTGGAGGCTAAGACAACCTTTTATATTGACATTTCTGCTTCAACTTTTAGTCTCCCAACCCAGCATGCCATCTTGCATTATCAGCAGCTATGTAAATAGTTTCTAGAGCTCTGTTTCTCTCTTCAATGAAGGGTATAAGGCATGACTGTTGAATTGCCTTATACCCTTCATTAAAAGCATTAAAACTGTATTTGCATCCCTTTCTGTTCCTTGACTTTCATGAGCCTTACAGGCATATTATCTATATACTGGTTCCAAGCAGATAGCTGTAAATGATCCCACTCTTCCTGAACAGCCTTTCTCAAATCATGGATGTTTTCAGGAAAGGTATCCTATGCCTTGATTCTTTGCTTAAGGATCCACCACATATTTTCAATGGGATTGAGGTCAGGCAAACAAAATGGTTGATGGTGAAGTGGAATACCAAGTGTATTTTCGGTCTCAGTCAACATCCTACCTGTTCCATGGATCGGGGCTTGGTCTTCAATATACAGTACCTCCAGTGAAGCATCATACTCAAGGAGGTTTATGAAAGCCAGTGCAACGACAGGCTCGAGGACCTGATGTAAATAGTCTTGAGCAATTACCATCTTTGGACCTGTACCTTGGAGGAAGATGAGAGGAGACTTCCAATCATAACTGATAGCCGCCAATAACATAAAAGATGCTTGCCAACTATGGAAACTATGCTGCACACAATGGTCATGGTAGCACTCAGTTGGAAGTCAAGTTAACTAAATACCCCCTCTCTGGGATGTGTCAAAAATGCACTTGTCCGAAAAGATATGCTTTCGCTACCACTTAATTGGTTTATACATATGTTCATCAGGATAAGCTTTATACTTCTGCTGATTCTTCTAATTGATATAAGGTTTTTTTACAAGTCTTGCAGTCAGAATAACCCTCCCTTTGTAAAGCTCACTTAATTGTGGTTGTGGAGGCACTTAACCCTACCTCCTGTCCTATCTTGTGCCAGCAGAGTCATAACCCCTCACAACCAGTGTGGAGATGCAAGATTAGGAATCACATATCACTCTCAGAAAGGCACTGGGAGTGCCTAGGATGGTGGTGTTGATGGCAGGGCTACTGTCACTTCTTCCAATCACTTATTGTTTGTAGTGGAACTCCAGTCTCTTGAGTAATTTCGGACTGAGACAATCCAGTGTCCAGTAATGTGAGAACTCTGGTTCATATAGGGGTATGACATTCATACCCAGGTTCATTTTATGGTGGGGTAGTGGTCATTTTTACCTGAGGAGGAGTGACATTCTTGTGGTTGTGATGTAAGATATCTAGTGGTGATTTTTGTCACCAGCCTGATACTCACAATTATTATGGGCAAGTCTGAAAGGAAACATATCAATTGGAGGATGAGATGGAGAGTGATCACCAATATTAGTTGTGAGCCACTCAGATTGTTTGTCAATATACTACTACAGTCAGAGGTGAAAATTGGTATTCTTGCAGTGGAGAATTTTTTCTACAGTTGTACTTGGGGGTATTACATGAGGTTATGGAAGAAATAAGAGTTAGTTGTCACCATAGAAGCAAACTAGAATAGATATAAAAAGGATGGGAGGTAGCTAGAGAAAAACAAGCAAGAAGAGGGGACAGACTTTACAATAACAATGAGGGACAGTTGTTTTTATCAGATAATTCTGGTTCCATCTTTTGTGCTTTAGTAAGTTTCAAAAAGTGAGGATTGATTGATCTCCTCTGTGAACTCTGCAGTTTCCTTTTTTTTTTTTCATTTCTACAATTTCTTCCTGTAGTGAGAGCTGTGATTGCTGCTTCCAGTATTCTTTTCTTTTCCTTTCCGGTATCTTAGATTTTTAGAATATCCTTTCCTACATGGTGCTTTACAAGAGACTGACGATTTTTTTGTTTCTGAGTGGTGCTCTGAAACATACTTTTCTGGTTACAATACCAGAAAGACAGTTTGTATTTTTATTTATTTTCTTTTCCTTTTGTATTCATCAATGTTGAGTGCAATACCCCTTTTTCATATAGTAAGTCCATCAATATCAATAAGGAATTACTTCTAAGATACCAGGCAGTTTGCAGTTCATCATTTTCTCTGGATCATTCATCTAAGTTTACATTACCTCCATTATTTCTATCTATACTGGGTCTAGTTCCTGTTCCTTCTAATTTATTTCCTAATTGTCTGTCATTCCATCCTGCTTCCCTGATGACTTCATTCATCAAGATTACACAGTTTAACATGTTAAACACAGACTTACATCAGCAAAAATATTATCTTATACTAGGTGCATCCTGTACCTCTGATGCATAGGTTACCATAATGATAATTATTGACCAGGACATGTTGTCAAACTGACAGCATCTCCTGACATCAAGTTGTATGCTTGATGCATACTGAAAGTATTCAGACATGGACCAATATACTAGTTGCAACCTGACAACATCTGATTCTCAGGTGTTGCATCCTAACAATATCTGATCATTCGGTATTGCATCCTAATAATGTCTGATCCTTGGATGTTGCATCCTAACAACAACTGATCCTCTAGTGTTTGCATCTTAATACCATCTGATCCGAGCTTATTCCATCCCCATCCTACTTCATCCTAAGCTCTTATATTTTAGCAAGCCCTTATTCTGGGGTCTTCCACTCCGATATTACATCGTTGACTATGTGAATCCAGATTCCATAATATTCATGATAGACATCCTGGTACAGATATTCATCAGGCTTTTTCATCTAGATTCTTTCTATATGATGCCCCTCTTGTCTGGATCTCCACCTGTCTATATGATGTGTCCAGATCTCATCTTGACCGTAACATCTCATCTTGATGCTACTAATTCATGTCTGGACCTCCTGAGGATGACTTCCAAAGTGTCATGAATTAACACTGATGCCATCTGCACATTGTACTGGATATTGCCCAATCTTTCTAACTTCCTCCTGATATCCAATATACAAAATTGTAATTGACCTGACACTCTTCAGATGACTGCTTTTCATAGATTCTATAGTGAATCTCACCTTGATTATTCCTTTATACTAAGTACTTTCATTTCTATTGTAGCTTTGTCATAGTAAGCTAAATTAAATCTAGTCATAATCTTTATATGTTCTTAATTTACCTTAATCACCTGCAGTGATGGTCTAATCCCCCCCCCTAACTTGTTATCATCTGGCTTATAATGATATCCTTACTGGTGCTGCTTGCACTTCTTGAGAATCTCCAAGGCTCAATGAAACACCTTGAGATAGAGAAGAGATCATTACTCTGTCCATCATTGGTCCTATGGTCAGATCATGTGAATTATCTGGCTTCTGAATCTTGTAACTGAAGCTCCCAGGCTACTGATGTCTTTCTCAAGTGAAACTAGTGTCAGTTTCCAGTGATTGATTCCAACATTCCTGATATCCTAATCGGTCCAAGTTTTGGTAAAGAGTATGTCATGGTACAGGCTATATAGTAGTCTGGTTAGATATCCAACTCTTGAGCTCAGTACTTATGGCTTCCAAATCATCATCATATCGTTTACAGCAATGCTGCTACACTACCTAAACTTGCCCAACCCTCTTATAGATTGTTTCTTGAATATGTTGCAGAATCATATCCTGGATCCTATGTGTGCATTTACTCCAAGTTCCTTTTTGCTCACAAAAGTCTTGTGCATTTGGTAATAGTTTAGGCACCTTAGTTGTGAATGAACAGTTGGATGATTCAGAGACTCACCCCCAGATGCCTCAGGCTTGAAGTCCCTTGACTCCTGATATATCACCATTTGCCATGCATACAGTGTATGGCAGATTCGGTTGCACATCAAGTAGATCTGAGTGCCATTGATAGGCACAAGAAAACTGGAATCTACAATACCTTACATCTTCTTGCCTGAAAGGTACTTAGAGAAAATCAACTCAGGAATCTGGGGTGCAATGAATTGTAATGTCAGAACCAAGGTTACATTCAATTAGTGACTAGTGGTGACTATATGGTAGGCATCTGGTGAAGTCAAACATTGTACCCTCTTGGGTCCCACATAAGCTTATCCTGGTCTAGCAGATAATTGACTCTGTGAACCATGGCAGTGCAATCATCCAGCATACTGTATAACTCGAAAATCTCTTTCTTCACCTTATAGATAATCTGTAATCATAACCCAGAGTGTTAGCCTATCTTTCTAATTTAGTATTGCATTCTGCATTACATCATATCTACTTGAGTCTACTTACCAAACTTATGCACAATTCTGACAGTTCAATGTTTTCGGTATCTGCAATACAAGGAAGCTTGACATCCAAAACTTTGTACACCATAGCCATCAGAGCAACAAAATCCTGGAGTAGATGCTCAAACAGCATGTACCATAGAATCAGAGTCTTCACATCAGCTATTATAGCCCTTACTGGACCTACCACTATATTTCGCCAAGAGTGAGTGCCTGGACTAGATATTAGGGTACCAGACACAAGACCATACAGGCTACCCAGTGGGGATGATAACGATACATGACTCATTGATGGGAACCTTGCAGGACTCTAGGCTCTCCATCAAATTATGTGTCCAAGATCTGTGATCATACACAGAGCAGGACCTATCTCCTAAGACCCTGATGTAGTTGAAATTTATAATATTCTTACCTAATTGTCTCCCTTTCTGTTAACTACTTGTGACCCATGATCACATCTTCATCTGGGGTCATCAACAATATCGATACCTTCTCTATCAGGTTCAGTATCTAATTCTATTTTGTTTAGTCAGTGTGAGATTTAGTACTCATCACAACTATCATCAGAGAAATGCACTGTTTGTGTGTTTAGTTGATCATTGAGTTCCGTTTCAGATTCTGCATATGCTGTGGTCAGCATTGTGACCTTCTATGTGTACTTTGGTACTCTTCCTGGGAGGCTTGTAATCAAGGGTAGAGAAGAATCATGAGTTCAAGATGTGTTTTGAGATTCATTTTGCTGCTTTCTAGTCTTGACTTTTCCCAATTACATGGCATCGGGTCCAACAATGCATCTACCTGTATATACATTACTGACTTGGGGAGTCAGCTGACTGCGTATATTGGTCTGTTACTTATTCATAATGTAATAGGTTAGTGAATGTCAGGTAAGTTAGGATTCAGGACATAAGAAAATCATTGGTATATCAAGTCTATTGAAGATGAGGATTTTGTATATTTTTCTCATGTTGTCTATAATGTGTTGAGTCTTATATGCTAGGAGTCTTCATAAGGGGAGGGTGACAGATCACTAACTATCACTTGTTATTAAAGCAAAAGATTTGGCTGCAAAAAGTTGTTTTGACAGCATTCAATATTATGTTCGTAATAATCCAAGCATTCTCAACTATGATTGCACCCAAGAATCTCACATGAAAAAATTTCACAAAATGAAGTGGTTGCTCGTGATGAAGATGTAATAAATTCTAGTCAAAAAAGGTATCATTTGGTGATACAAACTCCTCACAAAGTTCTTGCCTTACCTAACCAGTACTAGCGATATCTAAAATAATCTACTCTCATTGAGGCAATACAGCTAAACTACCAAGAGGTTGAATTGAAGCAATCTAACTACTTAAACAAGAACATTATCGATGAGATGGACCGGGGTTCTAGTCCAGCCATTCTGTACCAACTTCAAACCCCAGTGCATCTCATCACTAATATCCATACCCTTGTAAATATTTGGCTCAGATCATAAGTGAACACTAGGACTGTTAATGATAGACAATGTGAGATGTGGGGAATCAAGAAAATGGCAGGAACCAAAGTATGGGGACTTTGTGCTATTACTATTATCACATACTAGGTACTTAAGATTAGAAGGGCTAATAAGGAGATGGTCAAGTAAGGGTATTAAATGGTTTTTGATTACTAGCTAACAACTACTAACTAGGAAAGACTAGCTAACAAAGCTATTATATAGCTAAATAAAAAGAAGAAAAAGAAGACAAGCTACAAAAGAGAAACAGGAAAAGTTGTGAAAAAAAATCAACAATGATTTTCATGCGTTTCAGGTTCTGCCTCTATACTGGGGCAAAAGGAGGGATGCTGGAGCAAGAAGAAGAGTTACAGGATTTACAAGACTGGAGGCAGTCACAATACAAGTCAGGGGTGCAGAGTGGGTCACCAGAGCCAGAAGAACAGTTGCAGGACTCAGGGGGTGGGAGGGAGTCAACAGAGTAGCCATCGGTACAGATAGTGTTACCAGAGCCTGAAGAACTGGAGAGGGGGCTATCCATGCCCCCATCTGGCCCACCAAAGTGAGCTTCTAGGCTGCGACTCATGATGAACCCCACCATCTATAGCTGGTCCCAGACAATCTAAAGCATGGCATGGAGCTTGTCCTCTTTAGACAGCCTGATGGATGTCTCAGGGTCACTAGAGGAAGGGGTCTCTTGGTACGTAGTAGAAGGACAACTCATAGGGCTATATTCCCAATGTCATTGTCACGGATTGTGACTAAGCAAGGCAGAATGGCAAGGCAGATTTCACCTGACTCATACTTATGAGTCAGAAGGAGCAAGGATTTCACATGACTTGTGCTAGCGAGTCATTAGTAGGTTGTTATTGATTGTTTGAATTTCTATGACTCGCACTAGCAATCATACGATGTTATGTTTTCACACGATGACTCATTTGAGTCACCTGTACAGATGACCCACAGGGATGAGTCATCAAGGGTTAGGGTTGGGGGAGGAACGACTATATAAGGAGGCCTGTAGGCGAGAGTAGTTAGTTCCTCACACAACTATCTAAATACTTTTCAATACAAAAAGCTTTTCTACCAAAAAATAAATCTGTTCCGGACCTCAAGATTGTCACCAGATGGAACAAGGAAGTCGTAGAAGTCAAGGACTTGTACTACGACAGACGGAATGGTAAGCATCGGAAGGAAATCAGATCGACAACTAAGGAAGAGAAAGAAGGTTGCCTACTGCAAGTATACCCGAACAATAAGTGGATTGTAACAGTCATTCCTCATCTGATTCCTCATCCTATGTGCATGATTAACTGAGTATGTATCCTGATATGAGCTGAAATGGGTTCAGGGTTAGAAACTTACATCCTCAATCACAATAGCTCCCTCACAGGAATCCTCCTCCTCCTCATCCTTTTCATCCTACTCCTCCTCATCCTCCTTGTTCTCCTTATCTTCACTGCCAGAAACTCATTCTCTTACTCCTCTTCCCTGCTTTACCTACCATCTACCTCCTCCTTGTCCTCCTCTTGCATAGACCCCCTAATATCTCTAGCCTGCCCACAGCTATGCCAGATCTTGTAGTCAAAGAAGTGATATCTGATATTGGCAGGCTCAGGGGTCTAGTCATTATCCTGTCTCTCATCCAGGTATGACTCCAGGACCATGAGGTCCAGTGGATGGTTACCATCATTTGCAAGAAGTCATGCCCAAATATCCTCATCTTCATGCACAAAGATGAGTTCCAAGTGTGGGAGAGACTTGGAGGGTAATCGATAAAGTAACATGTTGTATTCACCAGTCACCCTAATGAGATATAGAGGGCACACAAATCGCCACGCCACTCACTGGTCTTTGACCATTTTGAGTAGATTGTTCATACTCAGTGATGCCATGACCCTGCAGGTGATTTCCTAGTCACAGTCAGTGGCATACTAGGAGTGGTTAAGGAATGGATGCACAACTTTAGTGGTAACTATCTGGTGAACAATGTAGCTTCTTATTGCCTGTAGGCAATAAGGAGTGGCCTGATCTGATTGAACTATGAATAAAATATGTTAGTCTGAGGATAGTGCATCATGAATTGAGGGGAACACTTACTCAGAGGTCCCTCAACCTCACAAACCTTCCTCTCATCTACCAGACAATGCCCATTTGACCACTGAAGATTGTTGGCTGTGTCCAAGACCAGTTGCCTTTGATGGTGTTTGGCTTCCTCAATGTCATAGGCCCCATGCTTGTCTCTAACAATGTCAATCAGTGTCACAACTGAGGGAAGGGAGCCAGTAAAAATTACTGCAGACCCCAATTTGGAGTTGGTCATGAGGCGGTTGTCCAAGGAATACACCTTAAGGTAGACCTAAACTTCCTTGAACAATGTAGTATATGCTACGATGCTAGTAAGAGAGCTCACGAAACAACACCAACTTTTGGCATATAGTATGTCACCATACTAGCCCCTATTCGTATCAGTTTAAAAGATTCTGATATTTCTGTATAGGTTGACCTTCACTTACAAAGAATCCTCCACTACTAGCTCAAATAGCTGATTCTTGATTGCATTCTGTGATTTATGCCTGCTAATAGAACAGGGTGATTGTTAACTTAATTTCAGGGGATGTATGTAGATGATCAGTAAGGGAATATTTTTCTATGCTCTCTCCACTGGACATCCACTGGTAACCTCCCACAGCAGGGTTCTGTATTTCTTACTCCACTCTTCACTGTCGAGAGTCTCAACAGCAGGAGAGCTAAGAGTAAAAGAATGGTTAATAATTGACACTAGAGAATACTTAGACTGAGTGCACTTACTTCCCCAACCTAACAGTGCAGAATAGAGGAGGGGTCGGGATGTCAAGCTCCGAGGTAGTAGGACAAGCAGAGACAGCAGGATATCTAAGTAAAAAAGAAAGGTTAGTATTACTCACTATAGACAGTCAATGATCAGATGGAGTATAGTTACCTGGGCATCCTAACTTGGCTGGCTCAGCATTGAGCTGCTGTAGGGGTAGAAGAGGTGACAAGGATAGAGAGAGTTGGATGTCTAAGAGAAAAATGAAGGTTAATATTGCTCATTATAGACAGTCAAAGATCAGATGGAGTGTAGTTACTTTGCCTTTCTTACTGGGTATCTTTGCAAGCTCAGAGGCACAATTCTATGTAGAATATCTTTTGGAAAAAGAAAAAAGTAAAATAAAAAAAAAGAGGAAAAAAGGATTTGTAGTTCAGGTGTACAGAGACTCTAGTTATGAGATGGAGAGATGAAGGGATAGAAGGAAGCAGGGAAGCAAGGAAGCAGGTGAGAAGGGAAGAAGGGAAGAAGGAATGGAAGGGTAGTTTTATATCACTTAGACAAGTAATGTCTCAAGTGAGTTTCTCTGATAGAGAGATTGGCAGGATGGAGGGAAGGAGGGAAGGAGGTGTCATCTCATATAGGAAGACCCCTAGACTCTATAAGAAATACCACATGTGTTTCCAGGTTTGTTTATACACCTCATGGTACACACAAACTATGCTAAGACATTGTCACATGTAAAACTGGCATGGTTTGTGTGTACAATGAGGTGTACAAACAAACTTAGTGAGTGATCTAACTAATTGCAGTGGGTGATGATCCTGGTAGTAGCAGAAGATAGTTTATATATATAATATATATTTCTAAGTCTATTGTGATAAGTAGGGGGTCTAAAATAATATTGTAACTAACTTTGATAAAATAAGTATTTAAGCTGCACTAGTATCATGATACTAGGAGCTGTCAGGCTGTCCTGACACTGAGATGCATCTGTAAGATATATTTCTATGTTACTGTAGATTTTGTTGAGAGAGAAATATATATTATAAGAGGCATGCAGTACCATATGATGTCTCCTGGAGTCATGATACTTGTACAGCTTTTGAGCTTAATTTAATTGTATATATATGATATATTTCTAAGCTTATAATAATCAGCATATAGGGTAGAAATATATCTTATATATTGAAATGAAATAGCTTTTTGAGCTACACTAGTATTATGACACTCAGAGACAATGTATGAGCCCAATGCATCATGAAGTCACAACACTAGTATAGTGAAAAGTTAAATTTAGTTCCATATTCAAAAAACTTTGTATACCTATCATGGTATCGAAATATCTTTTGCATATAGAAATAAAATTGGCTTTTGGCTGTACTGTTATCATGAGATCAAGAGTCATTGATAACATAGATTTCTGTATTATAGATACCTCTTAGGAGTACAGTGACATAATGTTCCCAGCATCGTGACAACAGCCTGGCCAGAAACCAATTTCAGTTGTATATAGAAAAGATATTTCTATTCCTTTCATGGTATAGAAATATCTTTTGCATATAGAAACAAAAGCGGCTTCTTGCTCAACTATTGTCATGATACCAAAAGGCATCAATAATATATATATCAGGAAAAATATTATCTTGTGCCAGGTGCATGCTGTGCATCTGATGTATAGGTGGCCTGTAAGGATAACTGTTAACCAGGATGTACTGTCAAACTGACATTACATCATAATATTGAGTCATGTGACTGCTGTATTCTGATAGTATCAGGACACATACCCTTATGCCTTATGTGACCTGACAATGTCTAATTCTGTACTCTTGCATCCTAACAATGTCTGATTCTCTGATATTGCATGCTAACAATTTATGATTCTCAGTTGTTGCATCAATATTTTTTGTGTTATCGACATATCTTAGTAGTTGAGCTATACAATGCGCTCACCATTGCCACAACAGTTTAGCCAAAAGGTTATTTTAGTTATATATTCAAAAGATATTTTATACAATGATAGGTATAGTAATATCATTTGAATATAGAAATAAAATTGGCTTTTGACTATACTGTTATTGTAATACCAAGAGATGTCTATAACATATATTTCTATATTATCAACACCTCTTGCCAGCAGAGTGGCATGATGACATCCAACATGTTGTGACTACAGTAAGGCCAAAAACCAATTTTATTTTTATATTCAAAACATAGTTTTATTCCTACCATGATATTGAAATATCCCAGGTATATCGAAACAAAATCAGCCTTTTGCTGTATTATTGTTGTCATACCACGATGTGTCGATAAAGTAGATATCCAAATTATCAATACCTCTTAGCAGTAGAGCCACATGATGTCTCTAGCATTGTGAGAATACTATGGAGAAAAGCCGATTCTAGTTGTATATTCAAAAGATGTTTTTATACCATGATGGGTATAGAAATACCTTTTGAATATACCAATGAAATTTCTTTTTAGCCACACTGTTGTTGTGCTACCAAGAGGTGTCAACAATACACTTTTTTTTGTGATCAACTCCTCTTCATAGTACAACCATATGATGTCCCCTATGTCATGATACCAGTATGGCAAAAAACCAATTTCATTAGTATATTCAAAAGATTTTTCAATTCCTATCATAGTATAGAAATATCTTTTCCATATAGAAGCAAATTCAGATTTTTGCCGCATTATTGTCCTGATACCAAGTGGCATTATTGATAACATATATATCTGTGTTATTGACATTACTTGGCAGTACAGCCACATGATGGCCTCACTATCATGACAACAGTATAGCTAAAAAGTTATTTTATTTGTATATTCAAAAGATATTTCTCTACCTATTATGGTATAGAAATATCTTTTGCATATGGAAATAATGTTTACTTTTGGCTGTACTATTGCCATGAGGCCAGGAGCTGTCAATAAAATATATTTCTATGTTATCAAAACCTCTTGGCAGCAGAGCCATACATCCCCAGCATCATGTCCCTGATATAGTGAAATGTTGAATTTATTTGTATATTAAAAAGATATTTCTATACCTATCATGGTATAAACATACCTGTTTGATATAGAAACAAAATCAGCTTTTGGCTGTACTCTTTTCATGATACCAACAGTGGTCAGTAACATATCTCTACATTACCAATGGCTCTTGGCACTGGAGCTCCATGATGTCCCCAGTATTATGACACTGGTCTGGTGAAAATTCAAATTTATTTGTATATTCTAATGATATTTCTATCTATAGTTTGAAGTTTGTCAGGAATATTGGAGCTACAACTCCTGTCTATCTCATCACTAACATCTTTGTACAATTAGGTCGAACTGCTTGAATTCCGCCTCCCTAATATTCAGCTCTGTTGACTCAATGCCAGTACAGCATGTTAGATATCACTAGTACTAGTTAGACAAGGTGAGGCATTTGTGTATCATTAGTATCTCTAAACAATACTTTTCAAAGCTAGATTTTATTGAGGCAACAACTCTAGTGACACCTTCATTTTGTCTAATGTTGGCATGCTCTAGTCATTAGTCCAATTGTTTTTGAGCATGTTTAGATTATTATGAACATAATATTGAACACTCTCAAACCTCCTTTGGCAGCCAAATCTGTTGGAAATGGATGCTCCTCAGCATACTCACCATACACTGTTCATTCAGCCATTCATTCAGGCAGTCATTTATTTATTTATTTGCTCATCTGTTTGTTTACCTTTTGGCCATTTGTCATTTGTTCACCATTTGCCTTTTCATCCTTCACTTACCATTCACTAACCACACTACAGGAGGAAAGCACGGGAGTCGCACAGGTGGGGGAGGGAACTGCGGAAGTCATTCTGGTATGGTAACAGTATGGGTATGGTATGGAATGATATGGGTGCATGGAATGGTATGGGTATGAGGAATGGTACAGGTGCATGGAATGGTCCATGCGCATAGAATGGTACAGCTGCAGGAGTCAAAGTAACTGCAGTGAGAGTCTTGGTGAAGCATGTTTTTCATTCGTTTGTTTCCATAGGAGTTTGCAGAGGAAAGGGAGACTTACATAAGGAGATTTTAACAGAGTGTGCGAGAAGTGGGTAACTGCATATTTGTGGTAATTAGTGGTATGATAGGAGGATTTCCTTGTTTTGGTTTTCACATATACTCCTATCTCTACTGTTATGTTAGTTAGGTGTGCTTTTGAGAGTATGTGTTTGAGAGTATTGCGAGATTGTTGTTGAATAAGAGAGAGAACTTCTCCACTTTCCCCAGCAATCAGAGTTTTCACCAGCCAAGAGACTAATCGCTGCTTTTATTGTGTCACTGGCTATCATTTGTCAGTCTAAAGTCTTTACTGTTTAAAAGGTTATAAGCTCAGCTTGATGCAAATTCTGCTGCTCTGATTGACCATACCTGACCAATATTTGACATTATTTTTTCCATTATCATTGACGATACCTTGCTGTAACAGGTGGTAACCTGTATGAACTAATACAATAGGGATTGGTGGTAGGTCAGCTATCGTTCCATTCCTAAGGGAGACCAGAGAGGGAAAGACAAGAAGGTCTAAGAAGAAGTAGAGGACCAAGGGAGTAAGAGAATCGCTATTCAACCAAGTACATTTCTTATCCAGGTTCTGTCTGAAGTCTGGCATTTCCTGCTAGTCAGGAAGACTGCCTTAAATACATGATTTCCTCCTACCCAAGGTAGACATTCTTGAAAATGCACAACCACTATCATTACTGGTAAGTGCACACTACCGGAATCTTGTGATCCTACTGGAATCCTGAAAGCCCAAGGCAATCCTTCACCCAAGCCTTATCTCTACCGCTGTTATACATGACCATTCCTTCCCTTGGAATCCCTAGGGCAAAACCTTGCTGGTAATAAATCATAACTAAAATAAACATAACATGTTACTGGAATCCTAGTGATATTGGTAGTGAAACAATCAATCAAAGCAAGAACAAATGAAATAACATAACAAGGAAAAACATAAGCATAACCAGTATACAGTTGCTGGAACATGTACATGTATTACATTCCCTCAATCTAAAACAACACATACTCTATTCCAAGTCCCCCTGCTTGTTCTCATTCATGTGGTAAAGGAGGGAGTCATCATCGGTACTGAAGTAGTCAAACTCTGAATAGCTAGAGTCATATTCCTCATTGTCATAAGGTTCCCAAAATTCATCAGGTACAGGTCCAGCTGCACAGGGAGTCTCCAACACTTCATTGGTTTGCAAACCATTCTAACATAGTGTAAATTGATCTCTGGTAGGGGGGCCACTGGGTAGTTTGTAGTCCAGTATTCCTGGATGATTTTCAAGGAGTTCTCCAAGTTCTTGATAGTTTCCCAAGAGTCATCAGTCCTTTCATATCCTTTCCAGTGTACCAGGAATTCGTCCCTATTGTTCAGGCATCTGTAGTCAAGGATCTGTTCCACTTCCCATTCCTCTGCATTGTCAATGATGATAGGTGCCAGCCTGTCCATCCTTCGAAATGTGAATCTATTTGTGTCATTTTTCAGGTATTCCTTGAGGGAAGATATGTGAAAGAAGGGTTCCTACCACTCCATTCGCCGGGGCAATGCAAGCTTGTAATTGTCAGTATAGATGTCATGTTCCAGTACCTTGAATGGTCCAAACCATCTGTGTTCTAGCTTCCTCGATCGTTCAGGTGTAGAGGTGTAGGGCTGTCCTCTAACCAATACTCTGGTTCCAATCTCAAAGGGGCGTTTCTGGGGTTTGTGCCGCTTGTCTGCTTGTACTGTTTGCCTGAATATGGCATGCTTTCGCGCCATATCCACTTCCATTCTTGTTGCCTCATGGGTATTCAATACTTCATCGACAGCTGGTACCTTACTGGCTGATCATTGGACTGAGTTAAAGATTTTCCATAGCTATCCATAGAGGGCCTAGTAGGGTGAGATACCCAATGATTCATGGGGTGTACCATTCATAGCTGCCGCGATTGAGGGGAGTGCTTGGGACTAGTTGTTCTACCTTTTGTTGATAAAGTTCCTCATCATCTGTTTAAGGGTGTGAATCCTGCGCTCTACTTGGCTGTTGGTTTGTTGATGCTATTAGGTGGCCATCCAGACCTGAATTCTCAATAATTTCATTATTTGAGACCAAAACTTGGAGGTAAACTGTGAGTCCTGGTCGAGTATTATGCTAAGGGAGAGGCCATGAACATCAAAGATGGTGCTCTGAAGGTTTTTGAATGTCTTCTCGGAGGTGGCTTAGTCTCCAAGGGGGACAAGATGGGTGTCTAATGTGAATCAGCCCATGATAACCATGATAGTATTGTATTTGTTTGATTTGGTGAAGGGTCCAGCAAAATCGATAGCCAAGGACTGGTATGCCTCATCAAGCTCTGGGAGTGTGAGGGATCATCCCACTGGGAGGGTAGTTGGTTCATTGTTGATCTGACATTGGTCACAGGAGTAACAATAGGCCATGAAATTGTGCCCCATCTGTGGCTACTAAAAGAAACAGGCTCCATATCGGTAGCTTTTATGGGTTGAGAAATGCCCAAGGCCTTCATGAACTGTTTTGAAAATGACATCCTAAGGGGATACTCCCCTTTCCAAAGGTCCTACAGGGATATAAAGGTTAGAATACCTATTGGTATTCTGCGTAATAAGAAGGCCATCTTGAATGGAATAGTGCAGTTTGTTGCTGGTCTCCTGGAATCTGGCAAAGAGGGGGTCAAGCTTAAGCGCTGCAATGACCTTGGTGTGGAATTCGCCCATGAGTGTTGGGTGGATCGTACCCAAGAAGGGGTTCACTTTTTCAGTTTTCTGGTTTCTGCACAAGGGTTCGCTGTAGAGGGGTGAAGAAGTGGAGGCTTGGAAGGCATCTAGCAACTGATCTAGTATCAATTTATCTGCCAACCTTTCCTGGTCTGCTATGAATGTGGGAGGGTGATGGGGGAGAGAGGGAGAAGGCTATAAGGTGAGTGGAGGGGAGCTTGCTGGTGAGGTGGAAAGGATTGCACTTGCAGGTTTCTTTCCCTTGTCGTTCTTACTTTGCTTCCGTTTCTTGGGATCCCTGGGAAAGTAATTTGCTCCTTCCTTGTCTGATTTGTGTACATCGCAATTATCATCATAGCATACTGTCCAGGTTGATGCCGCATATGCTGCTTTCTTTCCGGATAGTTTAGGGAGTGTGACTTCATCCACCCAGGAGTTGCCTTTAGTGATGGAACTATCAGTGCTGGCCTCACTCATGGGAGGGCTTCGGTTGCTTTCCTTTCGGTTCTGGGATCAGGTAACTGTGTTGGTTTGAATGGTATTCAACATATAATCAGTGCTGGCCTTGAGTATCCAATCTCGTGTCGTGAGGGTTGGAGAGTGTCTGTTTGCTGCTGAGGAGTACATGTCGCTATTGGATTCTAACTTGTGGGATACTGAAGAGGTGTTGTTGGTGTGGATTTCTGATGCTTTGGTATTTGGTGTGATCTGGGTATCATGGTTTTTGGCGGTGGGATCTTGAAGGATTATATCATAACATGAAGGTCTGTCTTCATAAATTCTTGATAGGTAGTCTGCTAAGAAATTCTTTACTCCTGGCATATATTGAATAGAAAATTCAAAGCGGCTAAGGTGCATTAGTCATCTTTGCTGCCGATCGCTTAGATTCTTTTAGGTCATAAGTTTAGTTTGGCTTTCATGGTCAGTAACTATGGTGAATTTCGTGTGTGACAACAGGTGTACAAAAGCTTCAACAGCCTCAACAATTGCAAGAGCCTCCTGTTGATGTGTGGGATAGTTGCTTTTGGAGGGTGTTAATTTCCGGCTATGGAATGCTGCTGGTCTAGCTTCTTCCCTGCTTGTACCTTGTCCTACCCATGCACCAGTTCTGGTGGGAGATGTATCGGTGAACCGCCATATCATATCTGGTGTGGAATAATCGATCGGCAGCAAGACGTGGTGTTCTTCTGCCACCTTTTTAACCACCTGGAATGCCACTTCCTGCAGGTCAGTCCAAAGCCATTCTGCATTGCTGGGAAGTACTGTAAATGGGCAGTAATGGTAGCGATTTGGGGTAGGAACTGTGAGATATAATTAACCATGCCGTTAAATTGCTGAAGTTCATTCTTATTCTTTGGTCTGGTCCAGTCCTTAACAGTCCTTATTTTTTCTGGCACTGGATGTATGCTATTGTCATTAATTATGTGGCCCAATATATCCAGTTCCTTTACAAAGAACATGCTCTTTTTGTGGTTTGCATATAGCTTCACCTGTTCTAGCTTTCTGCAGACCCTTTTGATATGTCCCACATGGTCCTGGTATGTGTCACTAAATATAAGGATATCATCAATATAAACCCAAACGAAAATACCTAGTTCATCTGAGAGGGTGTCTTCCATAACCCTCATAAATGTGGCTGGGGCATTTCTATCTCTGTGCAGCATTACTCTACATACAAATGCTCCAAAGGTTGTCTTGATAGTGTTGTATTTCTCGTCATCTGGGTGAACTCTGGTCTGAAAATAGGCATCACTGAGGTCTATTTTGCTTCTATATTTTGCTCTTCCAACTGCATTGATTATTACCTGCTGGTTAGGTATCAGTGAGTGGTCCTTAATTGTGTTCAGATTCCTTTGCCACAGATCTGCAAGTGGTCTTATGCCACCGTTTGGTTTGCCTTGTACAAACATGCTCAATCCACCGGGTGCTTCTGCTCTGTAAATAACTCCTGCTTTTTGTTGCTTCTCAATCCATGCTTTGAATGGCGGTTGGAGCTTTTCCGGTGTCTTGTAGTTTGTTATTTTCAGGTAAAGGTTGGGATCCTTTAGCTGGATCTGGTGGTCTATGTTCCTTCTAGGTGGTATGGTGGTAGGTACCTCTTTGACAAATACCTTGAGGAACATCATTAAGATATCCGTTGATTTTTCTGCTTTTGCCATCGCAGATCTGATCTCAGTAGACTGTCCATTACAGTTTACTCTGACCTTGTGGTCAGGGAAGTATAGGCTGTTTTTCCTGCAGTCTATCATTGCTCCGAGTTTGACAAGGTCATCCATACTCAGTAGGACATCATAATTCGATACTGGTGTGACCACCATCTCAATTCTCGGTATCTTCATCTTTCCTATCTGAATATCGACAGTACTGTTGTAATTGCTGCTTGATCTCGACCCCTTGACTGCAATTTTTAGAGTGACAGGGTACTTTCGTGGCTGGTAAGGGATGTTGTATGTGGTGACAAATTGGTTGCTTATGAAGCTTCCGCTGATGGTTCCTGTATCTGCTAGCACTCTTGCTTGTTTGCCATTCACTAGCATGTTGAATTCGAGGGCTTGGAAAGTTGCGCTAGGGTCATTGGGTACCCCAACTGTTGTTTTGTACATCCATATGGTGTCTTGTCCATCTACCTCTTGTGTTGAGTCACTCTCTAACTCATACTCCTCATCACTGCTGTCGGTATCATCCTCTGTGATCCTGATATAGTTGGTTTTAACTTCTTTCTTGGGACATTCATTTGCCATATGTCCCACTTCCCCACAGTAGAAGCAGGCTCCTGCCTTTTTCTGTCGATGCATTTCCTTCTTGCTAGGTTTCTTGTTCTTTGTCTAAGTTGTCTTCTTCACTGGTGCTTTGCCTTTTCCTGCCACTTTGCTACTCGATGCTTGTCCAGGTTGATAGTCTTTCTTTGGTTTATTTGACTTGTTGGTAGATGGGCTACCACTGTTGCCATAGCCTCCAGCTTTGTACATAGTTGCATCATATCTTTCTGTGATCTGTACTATCTGGGTCTAGGTATCTGTTTCCCTCATCTGGGGTTCAACATTTCTTTTGAGGCAAGAATCCATTGCATCTAACAACCATTGCCTTTGTGGCTAGTCTGATATGGATTCTCTTAGGAGGGTAGCTCTTAGGTCTTCTAGTTCTCCAGCAATCTTCGATATCCTAGCTGGTTTTCCTCCTGTAGTTTGTGATACCTTCTGCCATTGTTTATATAGGTCATCTGTATTTATAGATCCTTCGAAGAGTTGCTTGAATCGGTTTCGAAAGGTCTCAAGTTTGGGTGAATTATTATGCTCATCGAGTAGTATCATATATGCATTGTGTGCTCACTTCTCAGTGTAGGCTCCATAGTAATCAACCACATCTTGCATATCATCATTGATCTTATGCTTTGAGAGGTACTTCATTACTTCTCTGAGCCATCACTTGAGTCCGTTTGATTTGATGTCATCTCCTTCCCCACTGAACTTCGATGGTCCGGGCAATTTGAATTTTTGGTATTTGTGCTGCTTCATCAGCAGGTCTTTGTACTACATCGCCGATTCCTGCTCCTCCTGGTGGTGATGCTGGGTCTTCCAGGAGTCTTGAACCTTCTGGCTGCTTGCCCTTACCTTTGAGTGTCTCGGGTTTGACTGGTTTGGCTGGGGATTCCGGGAATGCCGCTGGAGGTGCAGTTCGCTTTCTAGATGCTGACTGGCGTACTGCACATCTTGCTGTTTCGGATTGGACTCTGCTTCCAAAGACCGCTCCACAGAGACTTCTGGACCTGTGTCTTGTTTCTGGGCTGGGACCTCTTGCTGCTGGCTGTAAGATTTGTTCTACAGTTAGGTCTTCCTCTGGGTCAGAGTCAAGGTCTTCTGGATGTAGGGCGCTTCCAGCTTGTGCTGAAGCTTCGCTTTCTGAGTCTGAGTTGCTCTCAGTTGCTAAGGGGTTCGGGAGGAACCCTAGCCTATGTGGTGGTCTGGATATCCTTCCGGGTCAGGTCCTTCCTTGAGTGCTTTGTTCTGAAATTGTGAATGTAGCACCTGAGCTGGGAGTCTCCTTTCCTACCGTTCCTGCTTCCAACCAGTTATCAAGATACAGGAAGAGTGATCAATCCTACCTGGTGTTCTCGTCCTGAGAACCTGTGAGTACCTGCAGAGGGTTAACTTACCTGCTGAGGCGAAAAAAATGTAACAGGTGGTAACCTGTCTCAACTAATACAATAGGGATCAGTGGTAGGCCAGCTATCGTTCGATTCCTAAGGGAGACTAGAGAGGGAAAGACAAGAAGGTCTTAGAAGAACCAGAGGGGGAAGGGAGTAAGAGAATCGCCATTCAACTAAGTATATTTCTTATCTAGGTTCTGTCTGAAGTCTGGCATTTCCTACTAGTTAGGAAGCCTGTCTTAAATACATGATTTCCTCCTACCCAAGGTAGACACTCCTGAAAACATGCAACTACCATCATTACTGGTAAGTTCACACTACTGGAATCTTGTGATCCTACTGGAATCCTGAAAGCCCAAGGCAATCCTTCACCCAAGCCTTATCTCTACTACTGGTATACATGACATTCCTTCCCTTGGTATCCCTAGGGTAAAACCTTGCCGGTATGAAAGCATAACTAAAACAAACATAATATGTTATGGGAATCCTAGTGATATTGGTAGTGAAACAATCAATCAAAGCAAGAACAAATGAAATAACATAACATTGAAAAACATAAGCAGAACCTGTATACAGTTGCCGGAATATCTACACATGTTACACTTGCAAAATACGAACCATTGTCCACCAATTATTCATATTCCACTGAACCCCTCTCGCTTAATTGGTCACTCACAATATCTAAAACCAATGGTCAAGAAGTTAACATTCTTACTTCTCTCAGAATTAAGCCTCTCTCCAATGCTGCCAACTACCCAGAATGGAGGCTGGCTGTGATAGATATCTTTGCTGAGAAGGGATATTGGCTGATCATTTCTGGTAAGAGTGAATGCCGAGATGATGACATCATTCCGGTAACTGAAGCAGCTATACTTTGGGAGGAAAAAGCCAATAAGGTATAGGGAATGCTGGGCAGGCATTTGGACAATGTACATTCAGAGTTGTATATAGAGGTTCAAGATCCAAAGGAGTTGGGGGAGAAGTTGGAGAATAGGTATGCTCGAAAGGATCAGGCTAGGATCTGGATCGTGTGAGAGGAGATGTCTAATGTAGAGTATCGTAATGATAACCTCATTGACTATATCTCCAGTCTTGAGAAGCTGTTCCACCAGTTAGCTGCTGCTGGGGAAGTTCAGGCAGAGAAGGATAAAAAGTACCTCGTATCATGCAAGCTACCATTACCCTACTACCTCTTCTGGACCACAGTTAGGAATAACTCTAACTATGATAGAATAGCATATGATGAGATATGCACCCATCTGATACTCGAGTACTAGCAGTTGACAAAGGCTAATGCTGCGTGGACTAGAGCAACAAATGCTTTCTATGGTGATCAAGGAGGAAAAGAGAAGAGTTGGAAAAGAGATTGGAAGCAGGGAGGTCAGGAATAAAGTGTTGGGAAAGATGATTGTTTCCATTTTAAGGAGAAGGGTCACTGGGCAAATAAATGTCCAAAGAAGCATGTTGTAGAGAAGTCTCAGAGAAGAACCTTTGCTGGTAGAAAGTAGGGTCAGAACAAGGAGAATAGTCAGAACCATGATACTCAGGGCAAGAATGCAAACACAGCATTAGTAAAGGGATCACCTCTGGCATGGACTGCAATGGATGAAAAGTCAGCAAACATTTCACAGTGCAAGTAGGTTTTAGATTCTGGTACCACTCACCATATATCCTCCGATCATACTCAGTTCCAAAATCTTACCCCCATCCACAAACAAATCCATATTGCAAACAGAAGTACAATGACTGCCGAAGGTGAGGGTGATGTTCTTGTAACTCTAGCAATGGATGTTGATAGAGTCAAAAATGAGGTTTTGTTGAAAAAGGTATTATTCGTTCTGGAGATGGGTAGTAGTGTGCTTGTTTCAGTCTGCTGTATCCAAGCTGCTGGGGGAAGAGTTTGCTTTGGTGTACCTACTGCCAATACCATGAGTATCACACATGGGAGGAAACTCTTTGCTATTGTAAGACTTGAGCAAAATGCCTATGTTCTCCAGACCCACTCAAACTCAGAAAATGTCAAAGCAAATCCAGCAATAGTAGTCACCACGCATGGGTCATTGTTGGATTAGCATCACCGCCTATGACATATCAGCTTTAATGAAGTCAAACAGCTTACAGAGAACCATACTAAAATTGTGATTGACAGCAATCGCTCAAACACTAACTGTGCTATTTGCATTACTATAAAGCAAATACACAATCCAAACTCCTCCCATGCTACTCGAACTACCACTGCACCACTTGCCCTACTTCATACCAATCTTACTAGACCGATCAAAGTGCCCTCCATGGCATGGACTGACTATTTTTTCCAATTTATCAGTGACAAGACAAGATAGACAGTTGTCTCCACAATCGGGCAGAAAACAGAAACTTTCTCCAAGTTCCAAAAATATCAGGCCTTGGTAGAAAACTACCACAACCAGAAAATCAAGGCTCTGAGAAGTGATAATGGTAGAAAATACACTGGTCAGGCTTTTTCTAAGTTTCTTCATGACTGTAGTATCTCACATGAAAAGACTGCTCTATATTTAATAGAACAAAATGGAGTTAGTGAAGGAGCAAACCGGACATTGATTGTGCATGCCAAGGCAATGATTGCAGACAATCAGTTGCCTGATAAACTTTAGCCTGACGCAATCCATACCGCTGTTTACCTCAAGATCCAAAGCTCTACTACAGCCATTTCAAAATATACTACACTGTATGAACTATGAACTAGTTACCATCCTAACCTCTCTCACCTTATTCCTTTTAGCAATTAAGCCTTCCACCATATCCCAAAAGTCAAGCAGAGTAAGTGGGAGAATAGTGGTGAGAATTGCCAAATAGTTGGATATGAAGAAACAAACCAATATATAGTAATAATTGGAAGGAAGGTTCTAGTGGTTAGGAATATTAGAGTAGTAAAGGACTTAAAAGAGGAAGGAAAGACAGAGGACAAGAGAGAAGTATTGGAGATTGAATCTGATGAGGAAAGTGTTGAAGATACTCAAGACACTACAACTGAACCACTTATTCCTCCACTACTTATTGCTCAACCACTGATTGTCTCTCCACCACAACCATCACCTCACATAGCAGAAAGGAGTGATACTCTACTAGTATTATCCAGATTGCACGAAGCAAATGCAGGAAAGTTCCATTCCACCTAGTTTCAACATGAAGCATTCCTTCCTACCGTATCCTTGGATACTGATGAGCCTAGCTCATATTCAGAAGCAGTTAACTCGGAAATGGCAACAGAATGCATCCTGGCAATTGATGAGGAGCTGAAATAAATTATCATTAACCATACTTGGGACATAGTAGATCTACCAAGATGGAGAGCACTGGTGAAATGTTGGTAGGTATTTAGAGTCAAGTGGGGAGCTGAAGGTGAAATCATAAGATATAAGGCTCATTTAGTTGCCAAAGGATTTACAAAGCTCTATGGCATTGATTAACTAGAGACCTTTGCCCCTGTTGTCAAGCTCACATCCCTGTGCATTATGTTCTATTTAGCTGCAGCCTGAAACTATGAAATTAATTAGACCAATCTTACAGCAGCATACTTACTCTCAACCTGGAAGAAGAAATATACATGGAAATTCCAGAGAGTTTAGCTGTGGAAAGTGATGGTACTTGTTTGAGGAGAAAGAAAGTATGTAAGCTCTTGAAAGGCTTATATGGATTGAAGCAATCAGCAAGAATTTGGAATCAAGAGTGGGACTGACACTTGGTAGGAAAATGTCATTTCAGGAGAAGTGTGGAAGATCATGCAGTATATTTGAAGAATTCAGCAGATGGAAAACACAGTTACTGGGTACTCATTGGGGTAGATGATGTTCTTTGGATTGGACCCTGGTTTATGGTAGGTAGATGAAGCAAAAGTGTTGCTGGCAGAACAGTTCCCAATTACAGACCTAGGAAAAGCTCACTTCTTCCTAGGCATTGAGATCACTCGACAGTCCAGGCAAGTTATGCTAAATCAAGTTGCTTATATTCAGAAAATCATTAAACAATTTAATCTAGCTAATGCATTCACCATCTCAACTCCACTAAATCCTGCAACAAATCTTGAAGTGAATGTTGAATAGCACATGGAGGCAGATGAACAGGAATACTACAGTATGATCAGAAGCTTGATGTATATCATGCTATGTACAAGACCAGATATCGCCTATGCTGTTGGAACCCTAAGTCGATTCAATAGTGGACTGAAAAGAACACATCTGCATGATGGAAAACATCTACTCTGCTATGTGAGCAAAACTGCTAGTCTGAAATTAAGAATTAGTCCCTTTACCAACATCATCCTGTACTCGATACTCTATAGCAAAACTGATTGGGCTTGTGACCTGGATACTCGAAAGAGAACTGGTGGCTATATATATATGATTGAGGATATGGAGGGATCTATAGGATCAGCACAATCACCCTCAAGCAAGAGGCAACAACCTGTCATACTATCTTCCCCTGAAGCTGAATACATGGCTCTTATGCAAGCTGCAAAGGAAGCAATTTGGGTTTCCCAGTTTATCACAGAATTGCAAAATAGTAACCATGAAAATGCTATCAACACAGGAGATCCTACTGAAGACCCAGTTAAAACCCCATCCCAAGACTCTACCCAGCCAGTACCCATTACCAAAGTCTATATTGACAACCAGAGCGCAATCGCTCTCACTCACAATCCTGAATTTCATGCCCAGACAAAGCATATTGTAATCCAAGAACACTATATCAGAGAAAGGATATCAACTGGTGAAGTCTTCTTGGAGTACCTGCACACTGGTGATATGATTGCCGATTGTCGGATAAAAAGCTTGAGTTGTTAAAAGGTTGAACTATTCCATGGCGAGATGGGAGTTAGTTGAGTTTGAGTGCAAGGATGAGTGCAAGTGTGACTGTCACTGAGAGCTGAGTGGGAGTCAAGTTAGGATATCATCGTAATGGGAGAAAGTGTTATGGTAAAGGTGTTTTATTTTTTATTTATTTTTATTTTTATTTTTTATTTTTTATTTTTTATTTTTTATTTTTTATTTGAGCATGGCTCATGGAGGTGGAGTGTATTACAAACCCGGCATGGTTTGTAATGGTTTCACATGACATACAATTGTATGTCATAGTATTTCATTTGTTAAAGGTTTTTCACATGACTCAGTTGAGTCATACGATGATATGTTTTCACACTATGACTCACGTACGAGTCATAGGGTTTCACATGACTCACAGTTGTGAGTCATAGTTGTTTATGTTTGAATTTGATTGGTATGTTGAGCATTGACTCATAGGTACGCCTATGAGTCATGAGGATTAAGAGGCATGACTTCGTTTATACGAGTCATGAGGTTTCGCACATGACCCCTTTAAGGTCATGGGACTTTCGCGCATGACCAAGTATGGTCATGAGGTTATATGTTACGCGAGTGCATGAGTCACAGTTGTGACTCATTTGATTTGTAAGCGGGTTGCTGGAAGAACTATATAAGGAGGTCAGTAGGACCTGATAGTTAGTTCTTCACGCAACCACCTAAGTTATTTCCTATCTTATAAGTTATCAATAAAACACCTTTACGCTCTTTACAAACAAAGACCAACCAACACGAAGAAGAGACAGAACGAATACTAGTTAACGCTATAAGGACTTAGTATTGGCAACGGTCAATATCTAAGACATAGCGTAAGAGAACTAGTATTAGAATTCTCGAAGGAAGGAGAATACAATAGGAGATAGGTAAGTACTATCCCTATAAGAAAGCTAACAATAGTGTCGTTACCTGTTGCGAGATATAAGAAAGGAGATATCATATAGCGGATCGTAACATTTGGTTGCGTCCCAAGCAACACCCAACGACAACACGGATTTCGAGTACCAAGATCAGTCCTTAGAACTCCCAGAGGTTGCACAAGAACTTGCAAGAACAGCCTCAGAAAGAGGAAGAACACCAAGCCCAGTTACATCAGAAGAAAGGTCACGACACAGCGAATCTTCAAGCGAGGAAGAAGAGAGAACAGAAAGAATGTCGGGCCAAGGACAAGCAGCGGGACAGGTGGCAGGTCCACTACCAGGAGGACCACCAGCAGGAGGAGAGCCACTTGGACAATTAGCTCAGATACTACAAGCTATGAACGCTCCAAAAACTGATGGTCAAACCACCAAGCACCTACACAGGCGATAGAAAAGAACTCAGGAACTGGCTAGCAGAACTGCAAATCTACTTCCAAGCCGTAGGATGGGCCGAAGAACATGATGAAGAAAAGATCACCTACGTATCGAGCCTACTATGGAAAGAGGCAAGCTCATGGCTTACACCCTATATGGAAGAGAAAAGAACCAAACCATGGAACAACTGGGAAGAATTCAAGGAAGCAATTAGGAACCAATTTGGGGAAATCGATCCAAGGGGAACAGCGAGAATAGAACTCAAAAACATGGCCCAAGGAACTCAGACTATGACGGAATACTGGAACAAGTTCCAACTTGCCCTAACAGAAGCAGAATTGGACGACACAACAGCAGGAGAATGGCTATACGCAGGAATGAACCAGAAACTGCAAGAAGAATTTGATCACTATGATCAAGTAATCATGGCAGCAGATGAATTGGCAGTATGGGCTATGAACAAAGAAATTCGACTAGCCACACTCAAACACCTACGCCAGGCAAAAAAAGTCAAGACAGAGACATATGGTACCCCAAGAAACCATGATGGCACTTTTAAAACAACACCCAAGGAAATCCCACAAGAAGACCCCATGGATCTGGATGCCACAAATCGAAGAAGATACCAAAGACTACCCCAGGAAGAATACAGAAAACGCATGAAAGAGGGATTGTGCTATCAGTGTGGAAGGAAAGGACATATGGCAAAAGACTGTCGAGTCAAAAAAGCCAATACCAAAGGACCAAAGATCCGAGAATTGGATGTGGAGAAAAGACAAGCGGAGGCTTTAAACGACGAAAGTCCCCAAGAATAGATGGTCCTGGGGACAACCAAACGAAACCCATCAGAGGAATGACGACGTCCTCAGGAAAAGATGGACCAGAGGACGACAAGACAAAAAACATCAAAACCACATACCTCAACACCACTTTAACCAACAAAGAAACAAAAAACCTCGAATCGGACCACATCATGGTCAAAGTACAACTCCACAACAGACAGGAACAGATATCAACAAATGCAATGATCGATTCAGGGGCAACTGAAGATTTTATAGACAGCACCTTCGCTATAAATCACGAGCTACCTTTAAAGAAAATCGAAAAACCAAGAGATATATACATGGTGGATGGAACTGTATCAGAGGCAGGACCAATTACCCATGTTACCAAAATTCCTATGGACATCGGAAGCCACAAAGAGAAAGCAACTTTCCTAGTAGCCAACCTTGTCAAACACGAAGTCATCCTTGGCATGACCTGGTTAAAGAACCACAACCCAAGGATTGATTGGAGAAAAGAAGAAATCACATTCGATAGCGACAGGTGTAAGGCAGTATGCCTTGATGCCTCCCCAACGGTATATGCGATACCAGAAAAGGAAGCAATTCGGGAAAATCTGGAAAGCCGGATTTTAAAGATCAGCACAAAGGAAGGACCAAACTATGAAGTTATGGTCAAAAGGCTGAGAAAAGATGCAAAAATACCTATAAAAGGTTCGCAAAAAGCTGCAGGAAGTGACCTGTTCAGCATAGAAGGAGCCATCATCCCAGCAAGGGAACAAAAGCTCATCAGAACAGGAATCTCAATGGGACTTCCGGAGAACACCTATGCCCGCATCGCACCCAGAAGTGGTTTGGCAAGCAAAAACGGCCTCACCATTAATGCTGGAGTCATAGATGCGGACTATACAGGAGAAATTCGGGTCCTACTAGCAAACCTGTCAGAGGTGGATTACGAGGTCCACAAAGGGGATAGAATTACCCAAATAATTATCAAGAAAATAGTCTCAACCCCCTTTAAGGAAGTAAGAGAACTTCAACACACGGAAAGAGGAGAACAAGGATTTGGCAGTACAGACACTCAAGATAAGAAAAAGCTGTCAATAGCCTTTATCTCGGCACAGGCATTTGGTAGAATGCACAGAAAAGGAGAAATTACCGGAATCCTGAAATGGGACGATGCAAAACTAACACTAGCGGCTACAACAATTAGCACCAAATTAGCCTTGCAGAAAAAAGGGAAGGGCGGAAAAGAAAATTTGAAACAAATAGTGCCCAAGGAGTATCACAACTTCTTAGACATATTTGAAGAAAAAGAAAGAACAGAACTACCACCGCACCGAACAGCAGACCACAAGATAGAAACAGAAGAACCACCACCATTCATGAAACTCTACCCCTTGAGAGGAGAAGAACTTAAAGAACTCAGAGAATACTTGGAAAAGAATCTGGAAAGACGGTGGATAAGGCCATAGTCCTCATCAGCAGGAGCACCCATACTCTTCGTCAAGAAAAAAGATGGAGTCTTAAGACTCTGTGTCGATTACAGAGGCCTAAATGCAGTATCAAAGAAAGATAGATACCCATTACCATTGATAAGCGAAGCCTTGGATCGATTGCAAACGGCGAAATACTTCACCAAACTCGACATCAAGGATGCATATCAACACACATGGATATCCAAGGGAGACGAATGGAAGACAGCATTTAGGACACGATACGGACTATATGAATATATGGTCATGCCATTTGGATTAGCAAATGCACCGGCAACCTTCCAACGATGAGTTAACAATGCACTCAGCAAATACTTGGATGTCAACTGCATAGCTTACTTAGATGACCTCCTGGTATATTCAGACACCATGGAACAACATCAGAAGGATGTGGCCATGATAATGGCCAAACTCAAAGAAATGGTGGTGTGCCTAAAACCCACAAAATGCGAATTCCACAAAAAGGAAACTGAATACCTAGGATTTATTATCAACTCTGAAGGAGTACGAACGGACCCTACTAAAACAGACACCATAAAAGTATGGATGACACCGGAGAAGGTTAAAGACATCTAAAGCTTTGTGGGAATCTGCAACTTCTATCGACGATTCATAGAGGGCTTCAGCAGAATAGCAAAACCCACTGTATAACAGGACAAAGAAAAATCAGAAATGGGAATGGGGAGAGGAGGAGCAAAAAGCCTTTGAAGGTCTTAAAGAAAGACTCACCACAACTCCGATACTAAGACACTTCGACCCCGAGGCACCTATTATGATAGAAACAGATGCATCCAACTATGTCGGTTCAGGGATAATATCGCAACAAGACATGGAAGGATTATGGAAACCAATAGCATACCAGTCAAAAACAATGACTAAAGGAGAATGCAACTACGACATACTCGACAAAGAACTCCTTGCAATCATGCAAGCCCTCAAAGAATGTAGGAAATACGCACAAGGAAACCCCCACACAGTCAAGATTCTTACAGACCACAAGAACCTTGTCCAATTCACAACCACCAAGGCTCTAAATGGAAGACAAATACGATGGAGTGAAGAGCTCAGTCAATACAACATCCGGATCGAATATCGACCAGGAAAAGAAGGGGCAAAACCAGATGCCCTCACACGAAGAACAAACGACATACCAAAGGAAGGAGATGATCACATTACACAAAGACAAAGGATTCTGCTACCAAAAGAACAATTCTTTGAGGATGAAGGATATGTTTCGGGTTCAGAAGAAATCAACACTATGGAACTATGGACAATAGGAGACCAAGAAAACGAAAAAAATATCAAGGAAAAAACATCGCAAGATGTATTGCTCCAAGATATTCGAAAAGCCATAGAAAGAAAGGATAAAGAATACCCGAAAGTGGCCTTAGGATCATGCAACTGGAAAAAAGGATATATGTGGTATGAAGGAAAAATCTGGTTACCAGAAGACGAGCCAACAAGAACCGAAGCAATCAGAAGAAATCACGACACACCACAAAATGGACACGGTGCAACAGCCAAAACACTGGAATTAACACAACGAACATACTACTGGCCAGGCATGCACCAAGACATTAAGCGATATGTCAAAAACTGCAACACATATCAAAGAATAAAACCAAGCCATCATGCGCCATATGGACTATTGCAACCATTACAAATACCAGAGAAACCATGGAAATCCATCAGTATGGATTTCATCACAGACTTGCCACTATCGAACAACTATGACGCCATATGGGTCGTTGTGGATCGCCTGACCAAGATGGCTCGTTTCATACCCTGCCGAAAGGATATGAAAACTGGAGAATTTACACAACTGTTTATGAAAAATGTTTTCAAACTGCATGGATTACCGAAAGACATCATCAGCGACAGAGGATCAATATTTACATTGGACCTATGGAAAGAAATGACCAAAGGATTGGACATCACCCGAAAGATAAGCACAGCATTTCACCACCAAACGGACGGTCAAACAGAAAGAACAAATGCCTCACTAGAACAATTCTTAAGAGCATACGTGGAATACTCCCAACAAGATTGGGAAGGATGGCTATCATTTGCGGAGTTTGCATACAATAACATGAGACAAGACGTCATTAAGACAATACCCTTCTATGCGAACTATGGACATCACCCCATCAACGAACCCATGGGACATACAGGATTACCAGGAATACTAGAGAAACAAGATATCAGCAGACTACACGGACTTATCCAGACAGAAATCCAAATGGCGCAAGACAGAATGAAGGAAAACAACGATCGCCACAGAAAACCCGATCCAAGACTAAAAACAGGAGACAAAGTCTGGTTAATGACGAAAGATATTCAAACCACGAGGCCATCAAAGAAACTGGATTACCGGAAAATTGGACCATACAAGATCATTGAAAAAATTGGAGAAAAAGCTTATAAGCTAGACCTCCCAGCCTCAATGAAAACGAAACACCCAGTCTTCCACATCAGCAAACTCAAACTTTATTCAGACAATCCTCTACCCTCACAAAAAAAACTTCCCCCTCCTCCTATTGAGATAGAAGGAGAAAACGAATACGAATTTGATCAAATTATCAATTCAAGACTACACTACGGAAAACTGCAATACCGAGCCAAGTGGACCGGTTACTCTGCACAACATGACCAAGAGTGGTACCCTGTTACCAACTTCACCAACGCTCAAAATGCAGTCTCCACCTTCCACCAACGATATCCGCACAAGCCCGGACCTGGAAACTGAAGATTGGAGCAAAATATATATCGAAGAAAAGAAGGATGAGCACACAGCATACCACTTCACAGCATGCCTAGACGATGAATGCCCAATCCACAAAGATGCAAAAGATGGACACGACTTCTGGCCCGCAGTCAGAACAGCAACTACTAGTTCGAATAGATCCAGCAACGCCAACAGCTAGGAAAGGAACTGGGAAATGTTCCCACCGTTCACACCAAAAGAACCGAAACACAACAGAATCAATAAAGAAGATTGCATGAGAACCGACTGCCTTTTCCATAAAGGAGGAAAAAAGAGAGTGAGATGGGGAGAAAACAAGGTTTCAGGGATGAAACCAGGAGAAAAAGAGGGCGATAAAAAGTTCGTATCGAAGGAAGACCTGCGAAAAACAATCGAAAGACTGGAAAATTCCATCGAACGACTAAAAGAGGAGGAAAAAGGCCTGAGACTCAGAAATAAGGCCTTGGACAGGGAACTAGCGAGAGAAAGATATGCTAGAAAAGAGACGGAAAGGAGGATCAGAGGAGTTGCTCACGACATGAGCAGACCGCAAGAGAATGTGGAGAGAAACGTATACTATGAAAGGTATCGTCACAGATCCTCAAGGGACTGAGGATTTAGGAAGAGGGGAGCTAGTATTACAAACCCGGCATGGTTTGTAATGGTTTCACATGACATACAATTGTATGTCATAGTATTTCATTTGTTAAAGGTTTTTCACATGACTCAGTTGAGTCATACGATGATATGTTTTCACACTATGACTCAGGTACGAGTCATAGGGTTTCACATGACTCACAGTTGTGAGTTATAGTTATTTATGTTTGAATTTGATTGATATGTTGAGCATTGACTCATAGGTATGCCTATGAGTCATGAGGATTAAGAGGCATGACTTTGTTTATACGAGTCATGAGGTTTCGCACATGACCCCTTTAAGGTCATGGGACTTTCGCACATGACCAAGTATGGTCATGAGGTTATATGTTACGCGAGTGCTTGAGTCACAGTTGTGACTCATTTGATTTGTAAGCGGGTTGCTGGAAGAACTATATAAGGAGGTCAGTAGGACCTGATAGTTAGTTCTTCACGCAACCACCTAAGTTATTTCCTATCTTATAAGTTATCAATAAAACACCTTTACGCTCTTTACAAACAAAGATCAACCAACACGAAGAAGAGACGGAACAAATACTAGTTAACGCTATAAGGACTTAGTATTGGCAACGGTCAACATCTAAGACATAGCGTAAGAGAACTAGTATTAGAATTCTTGAAGGAAGGAGAATACAATAGGAGATAGGTAAGTACTATCCCTATAAGAAAGCTAACAATAGTGTCGTTACCTGTTGTGAGATATAAGAAAGGAGAGATCATATAGTGGATCGTAACAGAGTGTTGGAAATGGATGCTGCTCAGTATGCTCACCATGCCTCATTCATTCAGCCATTCATCCAGCTGTGGATCCATTCATTCAGCGATTTATTTATTTATTTATTCACCCATCTATTTGTTTACTTTTCACCTGTTTGTCATTTGTTCACCATTCGCCTTTTTGCTCTTTGCTCACCAAATTAGAGGAGGAAAGTGTAGGAGCTCTACTCAGGCCAAGGTTGCAGTGTTTGGCTGCAACCCCCACATGTTTGCAGGCTCACAACCAGGTGAACTCTAAAGAGTGCCTGACAGCTCAACAGAGCATTGTGGCTTACCATAGTAACTTTGTGGCTCAACACAACTTTGTGGCTTGATAGGACTTTCATGTTTAATATCACTATGAGGCTTAATACAACTTTGTAGCTAAATATATTGATAATTTAAGTATTGTATTCTATTTTATATCAAATTCCGCAACCTTGTGTGTTGCTTAATCCCGATGATGATCAGCATAGATATTTTCTTTTTATGTACTCGAGCCAAGTGCCTTCCCTTCGTCTGTGCCTTTATCTCATCAAGGAAAGGTTCATACTCTGCTCACTTAGCATGTTTCCTTGCATTTTGTGCCTTATGCAACTGTTGTTCTGCCTTTTCAACCTTACTATCCTTCCTCCTTTTCACCATATCATGTTCCTCATAAGCATATGATACTGCACCTTTTTGTATTTCCTTTCTGCTTTCAGTTCTCCTCCTTGCATTCCTGGCTTGCTCTGCAGCTCAGGTATTTTCCAAGTATTCCATTGCTAATGTACCTGATTGGGCTAAGGCTATCCCACCTTTTAGTATAAGCTTAAGCCTTTACTGGAATTCTGCAGATAGATCCTTTGCATGACACTGTAATTCATCACCCTGGGTCTTAAGGCTCCAAAATCTAAGTGGAATACTGAAGGTGGATCCAGATGGTAGTGTTGCAAGACAGCCAGGTGTATGGGTGGCTTTATGAAGCTTTGAAATAACAACATCAAGATTGTGTGAAATAAGCCACGTAGCCCTGAAAGGAGATCTGACAGTTCATGGCCTGAAGGTTTGGTGAGGTATTTAATTGATCTTATCCAGAAACTCACATTTGTTGAAGTTGCCACATCCTATTCGAGTTGCTGCTTCTACAGCCTCAGTGTGATAATGTTTGTATGGTTGAAATACAACTACATCCAATGGCTGAAGAAGATGGCTTGAATGAGGTGGCAGGCAGAAAACAATAATCTTATGCTCATCACAATAGTCAAGAAATTGTTTTGTATTATGGGAGCAAAATCTATCCAGGAGTAACAGTTGATAAGCTCCCACATGTCATTTGGCTGAGAACCATTCAAAATGGATGAGGCAGTTTATTGTCAACTCATCATTATTGTAGCCAGTTTCTGATGTTGCAATAAGGTAATCTTCTGGTATGCTTGTGGTTGTATACAAGGGCTCTTGGTGGATAATGCCTGGGACAATAATCATTGAAAGTAATACTGCCCCATCACCACTAATCATTTCACAAACTGTGATGAGCTCTGAATTAGTCAAACTAGTCAAGTAAGCTTACCAATTTGCCTCTCGAGTAATGATCCATTGATCTCATCCTATTTCAATGTGAAAGCCTGTTTCATCAAAGTTGTACTTGTCACTATGCTGAATGCCATACTCTTCAAAAACAGCAATATACTTCTCAAACGAAGCTCGAATATTGTCAGGCTGATAGGCACTTTTTTTGATCAAAATCAATTGTTTGTTCCTTTCTAATAAAATACTTGGGATGATGATTTAGCAACCACTGGGACCAGTGATCACTTACAACTGTTGCTTTCTCTGGACCAGTACAAGCATGTTGGAGAATTGTATTCACACAGCCAGTAACCATTTGCAGCCAGGTGCTTGTACCAACTTTATCTAGATGGTTAACATACTGACAACCAGCCAGTTCTTGGTTATCAGAAAGCTTGTGGTTCATTCCTGGTCGATGTTGTCGTAACTGATGACCCTGTAAATGAGCTCTAAGTATTGTTACTGGTATTTCGTACTTGCCAGTAATTCTGGCAGTGTTTGGATTCTCATTTTCGCTTGTTTCAATGAAGGCAATCACAGCCTGAATTTGTTATTTCAACATCCCCATAAGGCTCGACCTGTTGCTTTGATAGAATATAGGCTGGTGCTGGTGGCATTGTTTGTTGTGGTGTGGATGGTATTGTATGTTAATAAGAAGAGCTTCTTTTCTACTGTAAAGTTACATTAATTTACAATGTCCTGTCAAGCCCCAATGTTATGTTGAGCCACCAAGTTACTATGGTAAGCCACAAAGCTCTATTGAGCTACAAAGTTCTGTTGAGCTACCAGGCACTCTTTAGAGTGCCCCCAGTTGTGAGCCTGAGAACATGTGGGGGTTGTTGCTGAACGCTGCAAACCTAGCATGAGTATGGGTGGGGGAGGGAACTGCAGCAGCCATTCCAGTATAGGAATGGTATAGGAATAGTATAAAATAGTATGGGTGCATAGTATCACAAACTATTATTCATTGGTCTAAAGTCATTGCCATTTAAAAAAATCTTTTGCCTTAATAACGCGTGATTGTCAGTGAGTCTGTACTACTGACCACTATGGGACTCTTAGTATATAAGTTCTGATGCATCATAGAGAATACACAAAAACTACATAAACTACTCATCTTCACTGAACTATTATTGTAATACCAAGTAGTGTGGGTAATATATTTCTACATTACCCATGCCTCTTGGTATCCTGATAGCACGATGTTCCATGAGGTCATGGTCATAACAGCATGACATGCCATGGCATCATAGTCATGAATGCATGATATCCTATAGCATCATGGTTACAATAGCACAATCTCCTATGATATCATGGTCATGACAGCTAGATGTCCCATGGCATTACAGTCACAACACCATGACATCTTATAGTGTTACAGTCACAATAGCATGATATCCCATGATGTGACAATCATGACAGCATGACATCATATAGCATCATAGTCATGATAGAATAACATCCTATGGGATCATGGGCATGAAAGTGTGATGTCCCATATTGTTACAGTTGAGACTGCATGATGTCCCATGGCATCACAGTTGTGACAGTATGACATCCTATACCATCATTGTCTTGACACTACTACCTTTACCCCAATCCTCACATTTTCTCCAATGTACCTACAAGGTTTGTATCATATATACTCTTCTATAGGTCTCTAGTCCAGCTACATCCTCCTACTGTCAAACCCTTGACATCAGGTTGTTCCAATTTCTATATGCACCAGTCTCTTGGTATAACCTCTGTGAACTTTCTTTCAGACTAACCACTCAGGGTTGACTAAGTGTGAAAGTTACAAACCAGCATGTGTCTCTTGATATAGAACTTCATGACTGTTATAACTTTGGGACCATATTGTAAGATTTCTCAAGTTGTGAGAATTGGTATTCCAATTTTTGTAGATCTGTTTGTGAAGCCTCTCCTCTGTGCAAATACTGATAATACTAGAACTAACTGTATTCTCAACAGACATGCTTGTACTCCACAATACTAAATGCACTATACCATACTATATCTTTCTCCACTCCCCTGGCATTGTAAAAATAATAGCATATTGGGAAACATTATGTGTCCTACCTACTACCAAATCTCTACTTGTATAAGGCAAAGGCCTGGGAGCAAGGAGTAAGTAACAATTGATACCAAACTTTATTCTACAGTAAAGTCACATATCAATGTAGGGTCTACCTCAATGATTAAGGACTGATACTGAAGTGAAAGGCTAGTTTGATAAGGGAATGTCTCTTACATGGCTGGACTGGGCAGTCGGTGAGGAAGCACTGGAGAGTGGTGAGAACATTTTCCATGTTAGTCAGTGGAAGTAAGGAATACTATGGCAATCATGTAGTACATATTGTGGAACACTCAAATAATACATTCTTAGGAAACATTATCGAAGTCTTTCTCAATATAGATATCAAGACTAACAATTTCGGTCCACACCTTGAAGACCTGCAAAAGCAATCCCTGAACCAATGCAATGCATTCGGTGCCACATATCAACAAGTCAACATTAGTGCAGGTCACATGTATCTGGACCTTGATCACAACTATCACTACCTTCTTATTGTATTTGCCAATCCAGCCTCTGCTATCTAATGTGAGGAGGTAGGGGTAAGGATCATGAAGTAGGCAACAGACAACATTAAGAAGTACTGTGAGATTCAGCCTCCAAGGCTTCCCAGCAGCATAAGGCACATCAGTATAAGAAGATCCTGCATCTGATGTATGAGAATCGCTTCCTGATGTACACTGCATTTCTCATACATCCAGTGCACCTAGTGCATCTTGAGTTCCATTGCAACGCCCTGTCACACCCTATCCATCATGATGCACATTGCAACACAACATTGTGCCTGGTATATCCTGTATCACATATGAATGCTTCACAGCTTTGCAGCATTATCTGACATTAGGCTAACATTGTCAAGATCCCTAGACATCTATGTCTCTGTCACAGCCTCACCCCCATATTCTGACATTGGGCTATAGCTGCTCCCTCATGGGAGTACTACTGGGTATGGCCACACAGGGCTACCCTAGGTCACATTTCTTCCATCTCTCATTGTAATACTATAACTCTATCCTAACATCAACCACATATACCTTCCATCCCCTTATTTCCCTATTTCTGCCCTAAACCTTCCCACCATCCTGATCCGTCACTGTTGTTGGTTCCTCATTGTGAGGCTATAGGGCATTGTGATGATTTATTGTAATCTATCTCGTTTCTTCACTGCGTTCTAGCAAAGGCAGGACCCATGATGTCCTACAGCATCATGCTGACATTGACACTTATGATGTTCGACAGTGTGGTCTCAGCATAATCTAACTCTTAAGGACTGACCAATCCTCTACCGTAATTTTCTATATTGTGTACTTTTAGTTGCATCCATCATTTAGTTTCTATTATTTAGTTTCTACATACAAATTTCTATATATAGGTTGTAATGAAAGATGCTATAATATTCTCCATGCTATTCAACCATCCTAGATGCAGAATACTTGCCCAAGGCAACAGTTGTCACCCAACTGTCTGATCTCATAATTCCTGAATAAATCTCTTTAAGTGTCATTAAATCAATATAGCAGTTAATAAGTCATCACTGGTCTGTCTCTAGGATGAGGTGCACTAGGCCTAAGATCATCCCTATATCTACTATAGTAAACTCTGATGTATTTTCCCTTAGCTGTAATGTGACAAAGCCATGGATGTTATATATGCATCCCAGGTTAACCGCATTCAATACTTGGACACATGCAAGCCTGCAAGCTATGTACTCATATATGTAGTCTTTGATTTTGTAGAATGCCCAAAGCTTTCTGTGGAGACAATATTGGAGCACACTATATATATGCTTGCCACCTGTCTGTACCCAAAATCAATCATTGCGACTTTCCTGCTTCCTGACGAGGCAGGTACCAGTACAGCATATCCTGTGGATGTCGTAAATGTTGGTTTCCTGGAATGCTAGTACTAGGATTTCAAGTTGCATTAGCAGTTCAACTACAAGGAATGAAAGTGTGGTACAATCTTCAGGAAGGCAATGCTCAATAGGCAGGCTATTGCGACAATATTGAAACAATTCCCAACAGATGCTCTGTGGGGAGATACCCAAGACCTTGCCAAAAGGCATCTCATTGAAAACATCATCACAACATCCCTTCTGGATCCTACGATTGGTGACTGATATGGATATAGAATTCACTTTATGTAAATATTGCATGACATCAGTATCGAGATGAACATGGCAATGTTACATGCAATCTATGTTCAAAAGTCTCATTTGGAGTGCATGCTAGTGACCATAGCTGTGTAGGATCTATCTTGGGGCATCATTTTTATTTTAATGGTACCACGCATCCTTGATTTGTTCCTTATTTGCGAGCTCACCACACTCCATGAAATACATCCGCATGTTGCTAAACTGGTATATATGACCCTGAAAATGATTTAGTAGATACATCTTAACAAAGTTGAAAAGAGAGTCTGTATAGATTAATGCCATACATTGGTTGATCTCTGCTTCACGATCCTACTCCTATACTCAATACCATTTGGATTTCATGAAATATTGGTTTACCCAAGTTCTTTGATACCATTGCTCCCTTCACTTGTCGTTAACCTTTGCCTGTAACCTCTTGGATATTTGCAACTCAAAGAAGATATCTTTTGTATCTTGAAACTGATTCAAGTATTGTTCCCTATAATCCAAGGTCTCACTCATCTGTATGACTTCAATATTGCACCAACAAAGTAAAATCGTGTAATGACCTGACACAGATGAGTGTGCATTTGAATGCTAATACTTGGGTACTCTCAGGCTGCTTGAATAGTCCTAAAAAAACTGTTTGGAGCAAATGTGACTTGTGCAGATTGGGTGTTGAACCCTATCGAATCCCATGAAAACCATTCCATCCCATCTGGATACCAAGTGGATCAAATGTGGTATTCTTTTCCTGTGATCTAAAGGCTATGAACCAGCACTTATTTTCTTGTTTGAGGTGTTCATAAGTAGCATAATCTTGAATCTGATACATCTCCTGCATATTAGTTCCTAATCAATCAGGAGGCACCTCACATTTTGGACAGGACTTTATTTTTACTCTGAGTAGTACAATGTTTTCCATGTGGTCCGCAACCGATGCAGACAAGATATGGAAGCACTGCTGGACCTTCCTGTCTGTACAGTCACTTGAGATACTGTCAAGTACCACATCTTGCAAGTGTGACAGTATGAGTTCAAATACACCTTGAAGTGTATCAGTATTAGTTCGTCATTGCAGGTGGACTGCTGAAGAGCACTGTCAGAACTTGGGCGGGATGGGCAATAGTGAAAGAAGGAGAACTGCTATTGATTCAGGTCTGTTATGCCTAGTTAATAGGAGATTTCCTGTAATAATATAAACAAACCGTACTTTCTTGTCACCTGAGAAGTTGGTAAGATGCATCTGATTGGACATTCCAATTATTAGTGTCAGAGTTCTACCATGTAGAAGTGTATTATATAAACAGTTAGCCAGTATCCTGAGGAAATAGGCTGCAAAGCATGGTGTACAGTATTTAGAGATCCTACCACCAGTCTATTATATGCATTTTGACATATATGCTATGTCTATTCTGGTCATATTTACACTGCAGTACGTTGATCAAGTTATCTCTATATGGTATCTGCCAATAAAGGTATCTAACACAGTCAAGGACATTCCAATAGAAGAAATACTGTGTTCTCTTGCCTTCATCAACTTCACCTTCGAACTATTGTAGATATGAACTGTAGTATTCCAATGATGAGAGATGATTGTCAAGCATGTGCATTGAGCCATAGTCAACTGATACAGAACTACCCAGTATATTGGAAAACAATTCCTTGATTCGAGACTTCAAGACATTATTCTGAATGAACCATGATATAAGTTTAAAATCATGAGCATTGGCAAATGGATACATAGATCCTGGCACAGAGTACAGTGTTCATCCTCAAACATGCTCACATCACCAATTGCTTGCCCAGTACCTCAGGAATACAGTTATCTGTCAGCTGTTACTGAGATATTATGGTTGAGTACTGCAGCATCATACTTGTCTAGAATATCATCATTCAATGCATTAGTATCGCATCCAGTAGGGTCCAGATTAGATTTATAGTCTGAATCTGCACATTCATTCTCATAATTTACCTCTGGGTCAAGGACTAGGTCTATTTCTATGTTATTAATAGGACTCAGGGAAGGTACATGTCATATGGTAGAGGCAAGTATGATGTATAGATTTGCATGTGCAGTTTGTAGGTATTTCTCATATTGTTACAAACCTAGCATGGAAAAAGGGTTTCACATGACTCATGATTGTGAGATCATAGGTTTGTAATAGTTTCGTGCACATGACTCGCACTTGCAGGTCGTAGTTGTTATATTGGATTTGCTTAAATAATAACTCATTTGAGTTATATGATTGTTTTGCGCACATGACTTGTTTACAAGTCATGGGAGTTTCGCAAAAGACCTATTTAAAGTCATGTAATTATTATGTTACACGAATGTATGAGTCACAATTGTCACTCATAAATAGTTATTGATTTGTAAGCGGGTTGTGAGAAGAACTATATAAGGAGGAGGATACAACGTAGTAGTTAGTTCTTCATGCAACCACCTAAGTTATTTCCTAGATATAACTATACAACTTTATGAATATAAAACACCTTTACGCTCTTTACTAAGAAAAGAACATCTCGAGATTTGTTCCTTGTAGGACAAGGAAGGAAGTGAATGAATAGCTTAGTCTTAGAAAGACAAAGTAAGAATAAGAATTTAGTCTTAAGAAGATTAAGTACAAACAGCGAATCTCAAGTTGAGTATTAACTCCATTACCATATCTAATAAAGATTGATATAACGTTGTTACCTGTTGCTCGGTTGTATACTAGGAGTGATAGAATAAGTAATCCTAACACATATGCATCTACCTGCTTATATCTTCAGCAACAAAATAGACATTTGACAGCTATAGTAAAAGTCTGCCTAGTCAATCTCGGACCTCCTCTATATATTATGATATGCAGGAATACTGTATAGTCTTGATCTGGACATGTGTAAGTAGAACACTGAGTTCAGCGATTTGAACATGGTGAACTGTAACTAGTATCCAAATCGGATTAGGACTTGTTGCTTGATACCTTGTATCACTCGATCTTATCAGAACACCTCATCCTCTCAGATTTTATACAAGCCTCTTCTTCTTCATGGGCCAGGACTCAACATCACTTCTTATCATGACCTGTGTGCAAATTAGAAGCTTATTTCATCAATATTAGTTACACATCATAGTAGTCTGATGAATATTGTTCCTAGATACATTATCAATTATTTTCATATTATCTTTTTTATTCCTATCTGCCACAAATAGGAATATCTACATATCTACATATCCATACAGCTACATGCCCTCTGCAGTAATCTAACACAATAGAGATCAGAAACATCGTATCATATAAGTAAGCTAAGTTAATTTCTCAGAAAGGATTCAGAATTAGAACCCACGTTGCAGAGATCAGAGACAGCAGTGCCATTCATGCAATCATGCTTCCACTTGTACCTGCGGACACTACCTGCACCTGGCTCTATCTGACTACTGAAAACATGCTATGTCAGGGACCCATGCATAGTTAAAACCCAGTAGAGTTGTGAACCATTCTAGAGCCTTGTAAAGTGAATTACATGCAACCTCAGATACCTGTGATCAAACCTACAGGGAATTGAAAGCACCATTCCAAATAGAATACACAAAACCCAGCTCCTTCAAACCGTCCCAATAGGACACTCATTGTCCAGTCAAGATTGCCCTGATCGACATGCAGTCTATTATGATTTCAATGAGGTATGCATGTAGGGAAAAGCACTCATTATCATAATTAGTCAACAGATTCTGGAACTTATAAGATAATAGCTCAATAGTAGACTGCATTGTTTCATATTATTTCCTATCAATACACCTGAGAAGCAACTGCATAAGCTTTGTGATATTCTGCAATGATGCAATGAGCACTTGTAGGTTTCCACCTGTATTTGGACTGACATCATTTGTATCCTTAGTCAAAATTGGTCTTAGGCTCTCATATCTCTGTTTTACCAAAATGCCTCAATGGAATACCTAATACTGCAAGTTTTGATAAGCATGGTATCATGAATTTTGCCGGAGCCAATCCTCGGAATGATTGTACCTTATGCTACTGGGAAGCCTCAGAGGCTGAATCTCACAGTACTTGGTAATGTTGTCTGTAGCCTGCTTCATGATCCTTTCTCCAATCTTCTCACCATAGATGGCAGAGGATCGATTGGCAAATACAATAAGAAGGCAGTGATAGTTGCGATCGAGGGCCATATATAGCTCACCTACACCAATGTTGACTTGCTCATATGAGGTACTGAGTATATCGCATTGGTCCAGACATAAAACTTACAGGCTGGCCAGGTGTGGATGGGAATTGTTTCTCTTGATATCTATATTCAGGAAGAATTTGATAATGTTGCCTATTCATGTATTATTTTAGTGTTCCAGGACATGTACTATATAACTAATATAGCATACCTTGCTTGTGCTGAATAATACAGAATACCTTCTCACCCCTCTTCTTCAACTCCTCCCAAGCCACCTGATCCTCCCAGGTCAGGGACATTCCCTTATCAAATCAGTCTTCTATTTCACTATCAGTCCTTGGCCTGAGCCTTGTTTGCTTGCCCTTGGAGTGAGAGACCTTCATTGAGGCAGACCTGCTATTAACATAGGCTTTCACTATAGAATAAAGTATGGTATCAATTGTTACCAGCTGCCTGGTCCCAGGCCTTTTCCTTGTACTGGTGGCTATTTAGTTGTAGGTAGTATGCATAATCTTTCCAAGTGCATCATTATTGGGATGAGGCTGGTCTAGTTGAGAAAGATCTATCAGGGTATGGTGCATTTAGAATTATGCAGCACAAGGTAGTGTTTTGAGAACATAGTCAGTTCTAGTATAATGAGTAACTGCATAGAGGAGAGGTTACAGGAACAGATCTAACCATTTGAAATGCCAATTCTTGCAACCCAAGAAATGTCACAATACAGTTCTAAAGTTATATCAACTATGAAGTACTACAAAGAGAGATGTATACATGTTTGTAACTTTCCTGCTCTGCTCCACCTGAGTGGTTGGTCACAAATAAGTTTCAGAGAGATTATTTCAAGAGGCCGGTGGAAATAGAAATTAGAATGAGTACATGTAATGATTTGATAGTGGGAGGACATAGCTGGTGTGGACAACCATAGAAGAGAATATATGATAGAAAGCTTGGAGCCACACAGGAGAGATTGCAAGGATCAGGGTACAAGTACTGATGTTATGAATGTGAAGCCATAGGATGCCATGCTGTCACAACTGTGATACCATATATGTTCTTGTAGTTGTGATGCTATGAGAGATCAGTAATGTAAAAAATATGTTACTGCTGCCTTTTAGTATTGCAACAACAGTTTGATGAAGATGAGAAGTTTGAATAGTTTTCTCATATTATATATGATGCATCTAGTCCAATACATAGGGCTCTAGGGTGGAGGGGTGTAGCATCACTGCCTATCAGTTATTATTGAAGAAAAGGATTTGCCTGCAAAATGGAACTTCCAGAGTGTTCAACATGATGTTTGTAATAATTTAAGCATTCTCAAATAAGATTAGACTCAAGACTCTTGCATGAAAAAGTTAGATGAAATGAGGGTATTGCTAGGTTGAGTTGCTTAATAATATCTAGCCAGAAACACTATTGCATAGCAATACTATTGGTGCTATAGTATTCTTGCATTACCTAACTAGTACTAGAAGTGTCTAAAATTGTCTCCTGGCATTGAGTCAATACAGCTAAACACCTGAGAGACTGAATTCAAGCAATCCAACCTACTCAGGCATATATGTTAGTGATGGGACAGACAATGGTTGTTGACTGTCCATTCCTGATGAACTTCAAACATCAGTCCATCTCAGCACTAACATCAATACCCTCATAGATAATTGATATACCATGAGCTAACTCTAGGCCAATTAATGACAAAAAATGCATGATTTGCCAAATCCAGAAAACAAAGAATGCTAAAGTAAACAGGTGTTATGCAATCACTACTGTCATATATAAGGCAGTTCAGATCAAAACTTTTAGCAATATAAGATGCTAAAGCAAAGGCATCCAACCATATCTTTACTATCATATAAAGGCACTCAACATCACAAAATATCTCATATTAGTTAGCGAACCTATATTTTTATTTTAGATGAAGAGAACAAGCTTAGTAACAATATACTACAAAACTAAAAGCTCCTTATCTAAAAATTAACTACCAAAAAGCTATTTAGGAAATAAAAAGCAGTGGAAAAAAAACTACAAAGGGATTATTTCTGGAGACTCTGGTATCTTATTCCTCACAGGGGTGCAGGAGGGTTCTCCAGCACCTGAGGAATTGTGTGGTAGGTGAAAGGTTGAGTGGCCACCTATGGGGTAGCCTGAGGCCATTGGGGGCTCAGTGGAAGAAGGTAGCCTACTGCAAAGGGGGGGGCATCAGAGTCTGGAGAACTGGTAGAGCTGGAGAAGAGGCAGCAGGATCATTGTCACAATGCTCAGACATGGTAGGGGGAGAGCTGCGAACAGTGTTAGGAGTCATAAAGAATAGAGCTATCCCCATCTGCTGACTGACTGGATCAAGTAACCTTCTGTGCTTATCTTGCTCTGACAGGCTAAGAGGCTTACTAGCAGTGATGCGGTGGGAGTCTAGCCTCATGGTGGGAGGAGAGGTTGAAGCACCTAGTTTCTCATCCATTTATTCATCCTATGTATTTGTGATTAGCTAAGATAATAACTAAAATATATTTAGGGTTAGAAACTTACATATTGGATCAAAATGCTATGTTTACCAGAATTTTGCTCCTTTTGCTCCCCTTCCTCCTGCTCATCTTCCTCCTCCTCCTCCTCCTTCTTCTCATTCTCATCCTTCTTATTATCTTCCCCTTGCATAACCTTGCCAATATCCCTACTCTCCCTAAAGTGATCCCACACCTTGTGGTCAAAAAAGTGATACCTGCCATGGGCAGGTGTAGGAGTCTGGTTACTATCCTCTCCCTCGCTGAGGCATGGCTACAAGACTATAAGGTTCAGGAAGTATTTGGCATCATTGGGAATGAGTCACACCAGGATGTGCTCATTTTCACAAAAAAAGATGAATTCTTGGAGTAGGAGAGGATCAGAGGTTGCCTGACTAAGTAACCAAGCACCCTAACCAGTCACCTGGAGGAGATATCATGGGTGCCAGATTGCCGCCTCCACATTCTGTGTCTTGATAGCTACAAGCATACCTTCGATGATTGTTGATGCTATGACTCCCCAGGTGATTCCCTCATTGGAGTTATTGGAACACCAGAGGTAGTCAAGGAATGGGTGCCCAACTTCTCAAGTACCTGACTGACAGATGATACGGATCCTTATTAGTGATAGGCAATAAGGGGAGGCCCAATCTAAAGGGAGGCCCAATTGGATTAAGCCACTGAGCAACAAAAAGAATGTTGGGGTAAGTGTACACAGAGGATGCAGGATATGATTGTTCAAACTATTGGACAAACAATCAATAAGAGGGTGGTGTAAGTTCATGGGTTGCAGAGGGACCACCATGAAGAATATGACAATGATTGGGAAGCTGTAAGTACTTAGCTTGAGAGTTGGATATCTAACCACACTTCTAAAAAGTATGTACAGTGATATACTAATCACCAGAACTTGGACCTAGTGGAAAATCAGCAATGTCAGAATCTGCTGTTGGCAACTAACAGCTGATTTGACTTCAGCCAGACATTGGTAGCCTGAGAGCTTCAGTTTCAAGATTCAGATCCTCTAACTCCAGATAATTCACATGTTCTGACCCTAGGATCGGCAGCAGACAAAGTGATGATACCTTCTCCATCGTGGGTAGTCTCATTCAGTCTTGGTGTTTCTCAAGAAGTACAAGTAGTACTAGTAGGGATGTTATTGTAAGCAAGAAGATGAGTGTGGGTGTAGGACTATTACTAAGGTTGATTAATGGGAATTAAGAACATGTAAAGATTCAGAGTAATAGATTTAATTTAGCTTACTATGATGATCCTACAATAGAAACCAGAGCACATAGTGCGAAGGCATAAGCAGGGAAATATTCAGTATAGAATTTATCAAAAGCATCTATTTGGTGTGTGTCAGGGCAATAACAATGTAGTATATCGGATATCGGGAGTAAGTTAGAAAGATTACACAATAGTAGGCACAACATGAAGACACCATTAAGAGTAATTTACCATACTTCAGAAGGCATCCCGAGGAGGTCCAGACATGAATTACTAGCATTAAGATGAGATGTCATGGTCAAGTTAAAATCAGGAAGTATTGTGTATGCTGGTGGGGATCCAGATGAAAGAAGAATCATGTAGAAAGAATCTGGATAGAAAAGCCTAATAATAGGCAGTAGCAAGGGTGTGCATTGTGAGTATCATGCAATCCCAATGCATACAGGTGAGGATACAATGTCAGGGCAGAAGATGCCAGAATTAAGCATTGGAACAATGTAAGATCATAAGATCAAGTAGCATCCAGATGCAATAGGCTAGGATCCGATACTGTTAGGATGCAATACCTAAGAATCAAATATTGTTAGGATGTAACACCTGAGGATCAGAGGTTCTTAGGATGCTACAGCACAGAATTAGAGGTTGTTAGGTTGCACCTGGTATAAGGGTCTGTGTCCTGATACTGTCAGGATGTAACATCAGTTCGACAGCACATCCTTGTCAACAGTTATCATTATATCCAACCTGGGTATCAGATGCACAGGATGCACTGGGCACCAAATAATATTTTTGCTGATGCATGCTCATACTGAGCATTGGCTCCTGCAAAATCTACAGCACAATGCCTATCTGAACATGTGCTGTAGGGTGTCTATTGGGGCATTTAGGCACAATAGGGACATGAGGACCTAGGGCCTATTTTGACGAAGGAGACAAATGACCTCTGTTCAAATACATATGGAGACCTAAAGGTACTTCTTTCCTGATTCCACAATGTCATTCAGCTTAAGCAGTTGCGTCTTGGAGCTATAGATAGCCAACAATACAACATAATGGAGTGCGCTCAAGTTATTGAGCTATTACCTCAGTACTTCCAGAATCTCTGGACCAATTATAACAATGAGTGCTTTTCCCTATAGGCATACCTCATCAATGTCATAATGGAGCTGCACCTGGACTTGGGGGACTTTGACTAGACAATGAGTGTATCATTCAGACAGTTTGAAGGTGCTGAGTTTTGTGTATTCAATTTGAAACTGTGCTTTCAATTTCATGTGAGTTCAAATGCAGGCATCCGCAGTCACAAGCTAATCAAGCTTACAAGCTTCTGCACCGGTTTCTGATGGTGCCTAGTTTTGACTATACATGTGTCCCTACTGTGGTAGGTTTCTGCAAGTCAAAGAGAGACACATCCCAGTAGGGGACAGATGGACAAGCAGAAGCATGATTGCATGAATGGCACTGCTCTCCATGATCTCTAGAATGACGATTCGGATTCTAAATCCTTTCTGAGAAATTAAGTCTACTTATTTGTATGATGGGATATATCTGACCTCTGTTGTGTTTGATTAACCTGGAGGGCATCTGGTGGTACCAATATGTAAATGTGTAGATTTGTGGTAGATGAGAATAAAAGACAATATGAGAACAATTGATAATGTAACTACAAATAACATGCTTAAGCCTACCATGTTGTGTAACTAATATTTGTGAAATAAGCTTGTAATTTGCACAAGTGTCATTATACAAATTGAAATTGAGTAGGGACCCATGAAGGGGAAGTAGCTTATGTTACAATATAGAGGATGAGGTGATCGGATAAGATGGGGGGATACAAGGTATCAAGCTACAAGTACTAAGCCTGTTTGGATACTGGTTACAGTTTACTGTGTTCAAACCCTTTGACCTAGTGTTCTGCTAACACATGTCATGATCAACCCTATAAAGTACTCCTGCACCTCATAATATATATAAGACCCTTGAGATGAACTAGGCAGACTATCAACAAGGCCGTCAAATATCTATTTTGTTGCCAAAGATACATGCCACAATGTGCATATATGAAACACTTACAAACCTCATACTTATCTTTATGATATGACATGCACCTTCCATGAGTCCTATTAATGATACAAAAACAGATGTATTACTTGACTTTCAGGTAAATTATGAGAATGAATGGGCAGATTCAGATGATAAATCTAAGCCAGACTGCACTGGATGCAATACTAATGCATTGAACGATAACGTCATGTACGAGTCTGATGCTGAAGTACTCAACCACAACACCTCAGTGATGGCAGGAAGACAAGGACATTACTCAGGCACTGGGGATGTGATTGGAGATGTGAGCCAGTTTCAGGATGAACACCATACTTTGTACCAGGATCCATGTTCTCTGTTTGCCAATGCTCATGAATTCAAACTTCTATCATGGTTCATTCAGAACAAGGTCTTGAAGTTTTGAATGAATAAATTCTTTGACAGCGGTCTGGGTAGTTCTGCATCAGTCAGCTATAGTTCAATGTATATGTTGGAGAATCATGTCTGATCATTGAACCCCTACAGTCTATATCTACGATGGTTTGAAGATGAAGTTGATGATGGTAAGAGAATGTAGTATTTCTTCTATTGGAATGTTCTTAACTGGGTCGAATACCTTCTTTGGTAGATAGCATACAGGTATGACTTCGTATATATGTTGTATTATGAATACAACCAGAATAGATATAGGATATATACCAAGATACAAAGGACAGGCTGGTAGTATGATATCTAAGTACTGTATACCCTACTTTGCAACCACCTTCATCAGGGCACTGGCTAAATATTTATAGGATACACTTCTACATAGTGCAACTCTGGTTCCCATAATTGGAAGGTCCGATTAGACACATCTTACCAACTTCTTGCATGACAAGAAAGTGTAACCTATCTACATTATGACAAGCAATCTCCCATCAACTAGGTGTAACAGACCTGAATCAATGCTGGTTCCCCTTGTTGTACTATTGTCCATCACACTCAAGTATCCAGAGTCCTCTACAGCAGACAACCTGCAGAGACAAATCAATGCCGACACACTACAAGGGGTATTTGAACTCATACTATCACCATTGCAAGATACAGCACTTGAAGTTATCTCAATTCACTGTGCAGATGGGAAGGTCGGGTAGTGCTTCCCAATCTTGTCTACATGGGGTGCGGACCATATGGAAAATGTTACACTACATGGAATGAAATCGAATGACTGTCTGAAATGTGATGTGCCTCCTGATACATTAGGTACCAATGCACAGGAGATGTATCAAATATGAGATTATGCCACATATCAACATCTTGAACAAGAAAATGAGGATCAGTCGACAGACTCTGGGTTGGGAGACATGAATGCCACATTTGATGCACATGGTATCAAGATAGGATAGAATGTTTTTCATGGACTTCAATGAGTTTCAGCACCAGATCTGAACAAGCTGGATTTGCTCCATACAGTTTATTTGGGACTACTCAAGTATATGTTACAATCAGCTATAAGATCTCTCCTAGCTTGTATCTCGCAATAGGCAATAACTTCTGTATTTCTTCTATCAGCCAGGGAAATATTTACCTCAACTTCTGCTTTTCTTGAGAGTTCTAATACTTCGTTGTCTTACGCTACATCTTAGATATTGACCATTGCCAATACTAAGGGCTTATAGTGCCAACTAATATTAGTTGTAATCCTTTGTTGGGATAGTTGGTCTTTGTAGATAAAGAGTGTAAAGGTATTTTATTGATAACATATAAGATAGGAAATAACTCAGGTGGTTGCATAAAGAACTATCAGGTCCTATCGGCCTCCATATATAGTTCCTCCAGTAACTTGCTACAAATTAAATGAGTCACAACTGTGACTCATACACTCACATAACATATAACCTTATGACCATACTTGATCATGCACAAAAGCCCCATGACCTTAAAGGAGTCATGTGCGAAACCTCATTACTCATATAAACAAAGTCATGCCTCTTAATCCTTATGACTCATATGTGCACATATTAGTCAACGCTCAACATAGCAATCAAATTCAAACATAAACAACTGTGACTCACAACTGTGAGTCATGTGAAATGCAATGACTCGTACATGAGTCATAGTGTGAAAACATAATATCATATGATGCAACGAAGTCATGTGCAAAACCTTTTGAACAAATGAAATACTAGAACAAACTATCGTATGTTACATGAAACCATTACAAACCATGCTCGGTTTGTAATACTAGCTCCCCTCTCCCTAAATCCTCAGTCGCTTGAGGATCTGTGATGGTACCTTTTATAGTATATATCTCGATCCATATTCTCTTGCAATCTTCTTACTTCATAGGAGATTCTCCTAATCCTCTGTTCTACCTCTCTCCTTGCATATCTTTACCTCTCCAACTCTTTTTCCAAGGCCTTATTCCTGAGTCTTAGGCCTTTTTCTTCCCCTCTTAGACATTCGATGGACCTTCCAACTCTATCTACCATTCTTTGTAGTTGTTCCAACCTCTTTCACTGGTTTTCGATCATTTTTCGTAGGTCTTCCTTCAATACAAACTTTTCATCCCCCTCCTTTTCCTCTGGTTTTGTACCTGAAACCTGGTTTTCTCCCCATCTCACTTTTTTCTTTCCTTCTTTATTGAAAGAGCATTGGGTTCACATGCAATCCTTTGCATCAATCCTCTCATGTTTTGGATCTTTTGGTGTGAATGGTGGGAATGATTCCCAGTTCTTTTCCCAGATATTTGTGTCGCTGGAGTTGTTCGAGCTAGTAGTTGCTGTTCTGGGCATGGGCCAGTAGTCATATCTTTCTTTTGCATCTACATGTGTTGGGCATTCATCATTCATGCATGTCGTGACGTGGTATGCCGCATGCTTGTCTTTCTTTTCTTGGAAATATATTTTGCTCCAGTGTTCATTTTCTAGGTCCGGACTTATGCGTATATTGTTGGTAAAAGGTGGAGACTGCATTCTATGCATTGGTGAAGTTGGTGGTGAAGTTGGTGGTGGCATGTACCACTCTTGATCGTGTTGTATAGAGTAACCACTCCACTTGGCCCAGTATTGTAGTTTTCTGTAATGTAGTCTCGAATCAATGATTTGATCGTGTTCATATTCGTCTTCTCCTTCTATTTCAATATGACAAGGGGGAAGTTTCTTTTGTTAAGGTAGAGGATTGTCTGACTAGAGTTTGAGTTTGCTGATGTGGAAGACTGGAGGTTTTGTTTTTATTGAAGGCAGGAGGTCTAGCTTATAAGCTTTTTTCACAATCTTTTTGATAATTCTGTATAGTCTGATTCTCTGTTAGTCCAGTTTCTTTGATGGTCTCATGGTCTGAATGTCTTTTGTAATCAACCAGACTTTATCTCCTGATTCCAGTCTTAGATCAGGGTTTTCTGTGTTGATCATTGTTTTCCCTCATTTTGTCTTGTGCCATCTGTATTTATGTCTGGATAAGTTCATGTTGTCAACTGATGTCGTTCTTTTCCAATATTTCTGGTAAGCCTGTATGTCACATAGGTTTGTTGATAGGGTGATGTCCATAATTCGGATAGAAGGGTATCATTTTTATAATATATTATTGTGTATTGTTGTATGTGAATTCTGCAAATGATAGACATCCTTCCCAGTCCTATTGGGAATATTCTACATATGCCCTTAGGAATTATTCCCATGAGGCATTTGTTCATTCTGTTTGACCATCCATCTAAGGATGAAATGCTGTGCTTATCTTTTGTGTGATGTCCAATCCTTTAGTCATCTCTTTTTATAGGTCTGATGTGAATATTGAACCTCTATCACTGATGATATCTTTCAGTATTACATGCAGTTTGAAAACATTTTTCATAAACAGCTGTATAAATTGTTTGGTTTTCATATCCTTCTGACATGGTACGAAATGAGCCATCTTGGTCAGACGATCCACGATGACCTATATAGCATCATAGTCATTCAATTGGGGTTGCTCTGTAATGAAATCTATACTAATAGACTTCCATGGTTTTTCCAGTATTTGTAGTGGTTGCAGTAGTCCATAGGGCACATGACGACTTGGTTTTATTTGTTGACACATCTCGTAGTTTTTGACATATCACTCAATATCTTGGCACATCCCTGGCCAGTAGTAAGTTCATTGTGTTAATTCCAATGTCTTGGCAGTTCTGCCATGTCCATTTTGTGGTGTATCATGATTTCTTCTGATTACTTCTATTCTTATCGGTTCATCTTCTGGTAACCAGATTTTTCCTTTATAATACATATATCTTTCTCTCCAGTTACATGACCCTAATGTAATCTTAGGATATTCCTTATCTTTTCTTTTGATGGCTTTCCGAATGTCTTGAAGTAAAGCATCTTGTGATGTTTTTTCCTTGATATTCTTTTCCATTCCTTGATCTTCCATCTTCCATAGTTCCATAATATTGATTTCTTCTGAACCTGAAGCATACCCTTCATCCTTGAAGAATTATTCTTTGAGTAAAAGAATCTTTTGCCGTTGCGTAATGCGATCGTCTTCTTCCATTGGTATATTATTTATTCTTCATGTGAGAGCATCCGGTTCCGCCCCTTCCTTGCCTGGTCTATATTCGATTTTGATATTTTATTGGCTCAGCTCTTCCCTCCATCGTATTTGTCGTCCATTCAGGGCCTTCATTGTTGTGAATGGGACAATGTTCTTGAGGTCCATCAGAATCTTGACTGTGTGTGGCCTTCCTTGTACATATTTCTTTCATTCCTTGATGGGTTGCATGATTGCAAGCAGTTCTTTGTCATGGATGTCATAGTTGCATTCCACCATGGTCATTGTCTTTGACTGTTAGGCTATTGGTTTCCACTGTCCTTCCTTATCTTGTTGTGATATTATTCCCGAACAGACATAATTGGATGTATCTGTTTCAATCATAATAGGTGCCTCCAGGTCGAAGTGTCTCAGTATTCGAGTTGTAGTGAGTCTTTTCTTAAGATCTTCAAATGACCTTTGTTCCAGCTCTCCCCATTCTCACTTCTTATTCTTTTTTGTCCTATTTTATAGTGGCTTTGCTATTCTGCTGAACCCTTCTATCAATCATTGGTAGAGGTTGCAGAATGCCACAAAGCTTTGGATTTCTTTGACTTTGTTTTGTGTTGTCCATTTTTTATGGCATCTGTCTTGATAGGGTCCGTTCGTACTGCTTCAGAGTTGATGATGAATCCTGAGTATTCGGTTTCTTCCTTGTGGAATTCAGATTTTGTGGGTTTCTGGTGAACTCCTATTTCCTTGAGTTTCGCTAGTATCATGGTTACATCCTTTCGGTATTGTTCATGGCATCCAAATATACCAAGAGGTCATACAGGTAAGCTAGCAGTTGACATCCAAGTTTTTGCTGAGTGCATTGTTTACCCATCGTTGAAAAGTTACTAGTGCATTGGCTAATCCTAAGGGCATGACCATATATTCATACAGTCCATATCATGTCTTGAATGCTGTCTTCCATTCATCTCCTTTGGCAATCCGTATATGTTGGTATGTGTCCTTGATGTCGAGTTTGGTGAAATATTTCACCATTTTCAGCTGATCCTAGGCTGCGTTTATTAGTGGTAACAGATATTGGTCTTTTTCGACACTGCATTTAGGTCTCTATAGTCCACCCAGAGCCTTAAGCCCCTATTTCTTTTCTTAATGAAGAGTATAGGTGCTCCTGCTCATGAGAACAAAGGTAATATCCATTATCTTTCTAGATTCTTTTCCAGGTATTCTCTGAGTTCCTTAAGTTCTTCCCCTCTTAATGGATAGAGCTTCATGAATAGTGGCAGTGCTTAAATTTTTGATCTTGTGGTCCACCACCCAATGCAGTGGTAGTTGGGTCCTTTCTTTTTCTTCGAATATGTCTAAGATGTTGTGATATTCCTTAGGCACTAATTGCTTTAAAGTTTCTTTTCTAACTTTACTTTTTTTTTTCAAGGCTAGCTCAGTGCTGATTGTTGTAGCCACTAGCGTAAGTCTTGCTTTATCCCACTTCAGGATTCCCGTGTTTTCTCCCTTTTTGTGCATTCTGCCGAATGCTTGTGCTGAGATAAAAGCTATTGATAACTTGTTCTTATCCTGAGTTGGTTCTTTCTCTTGGTGGTCCATGCTGCCAAATCGTTGGTCACTCCTTTCTGTGGGTTGAAGTTGTTGTACTTCCTTGAAGGATGTTGAGACTATTTTTTTGATAATTATCTGGGCAATCCTATCCCCTTTGTGGACCTCATAGTCCACTTCCAACATGTTTGCTAATAGGACCTAGATCTCTCCTGTATAGTCTGCATCTATGACCCCAACATTAATGGTAAGGCCATTTTTACTTTCTAAATCACTTCTGGGTGCAATGCGGGCATAGGTATTCTCTGGAAGTCATATTGAAATTACTGTTCCAAGGAGCTTTTGTCACCTGGCTGGGATTATGACTCCTTCGATGCTGAACAGGTCACTGCCTGCAGCCTTTCATATACCTATCATTGGTATCTTGGCGTCCTTTCTCAGTTTTTTAAACACAACTTCATAGTTGGGTCCTTCTTGAGTGCTGATTCTTAGAATCTAACTTTTCAGATTTTCCTGAATTGCTTCCTTTTCTGGTACTGGATATACCATCGGGGATGCATCAAGGCATATTGCGTTACTCCTATTGCCATCGAAGGTGATTTCTTCTTCTCTTCAGTCGATCCTTGTGTTGTGATCTTTTAACCACGTTATGCCAAGGATGGCTTCATGTTTGACAAGGTCAGCCACTAGGAAAGTTGCTTTATCTTTGTGGCTTCTGATGTCTATAGGGATTTCTGTGACATGAGTGATTGGTCCTGTATCTGATACAGTTCCATCCACCATGTATATCTCCCTTGATTTTTCGATCTTTATCAAGAGTAACTGATGGTTTATAGCAAAGTTGCAGTCTATAAAATCTTCCGTTGCCCCTGAATCTATTATTGCATTTGTCGATATTTGCTGTTGTACATTATGGAGTTTTATTTTGACCATGATATGGTCCGATTTGAGATTTTGTAATTCTTTGTTCATGATTGTTCAGTGGAGGTGTGCTATTTTGGTGGTTTTTGTCTTGCTGTCCCCTGGCCATTCCTTTCCTGGGGACATCGCCATTCTTTTGATAGGTTTCGTCATGTTGTTCCCAGGACTACCTATTCCAGGGGAGTTTCGTCATTTAAATCCTCTTCTTGTTCTTCCTCTACCTCCATCTACCAGATCTTGGCCTTGTTGATGTGGGCTTTTTGTGCTTGACAATCCTTTGTCATATGTCTTTTCCTTCCACATTGATAGCATAATCCTTCTTTCATGCATTTTTTCCACTCCTCCTTGGGTAAACTTTGGTACCTTCTTCTGTTTGTGGCATCAAGGTCCATAGGATCCCCATGTGGGGTTTCTTTGAGTGTCATCTTAAAGGTACCCTCGTGGTTTCTTGTAGTGTCATATGTTTCCATCTTGGCTTTCTTTGTTTGGAGTAGATTTCTGAATTTGGCCAGTCCAATTTCTTTGTTCGTGGTCCATACTGCTAATTCTTCAACCGCTGTAATTGTCTGATTGTAGTGATCAAATTCCTCTTGCAATTATGGGTTCATGCCTGTGTATAGCCACTCTCCTACTGTCGTGTCATCTAGTTCTGCTTCGGTCAGTACCAGCTTGAATTTGTTCCAGTATTCTGTCATGGTGTAGTTTCCTTGAATCATGTTTTTGAGCTGTATCCTTGCTGCTCCCTTTGGATTGATTTCCCCAAATTCGATTTTGATTGCATCCTTAAATTGTTCACAGTTGTTCCAGGTTCTTGTTCTGAATCCTGACATATAGGTTGTGAGCCATGCACTTGCCTCATTTCTTAATAGGCTGAACACGTAGGTGACTTTCTCTTCATCATGTTCTTGTGCTCATCCCACTGCTTGGAAGTAGATTTGCAGTGCCGCTTGGCAGCTCCTAAGCTCTTGTCATTTTTCCGTGTAGATACTTGGTAGTTTAACCTTCACCTTCAGACTGTTCATCGTTTGTAGTATTTGCACAAGTTGTCCAAGTTGTTCTTCTTCTGCTAAGTGTGGGTTTGCAGCCTGTTCTTGGCCTTGTACTTGTCCTGTACCCGACATTGTTTCTTCTCTTTCTTCTTCTTCTTTGAAGACTCATTGGGTGGCGATCTTTCTTCTGATGTAACTGGAATTGTTGTTCTTCCTCTTTCCGAGGCTGTCCTCGCAAGTTCTTGTGCGACTTCTAGAAGTGGTAAGGACTAATCGTCGTATCTGAAATCTGTGTTGTCGTTGAGTGTTTGCTTGGAGATGTAACAAAATGTTACAATTAGCTATAAGATCTCTCCTAGCTTGTATCTCACAACAGGCAATGACTTCTGTATTTCTTCTATTAGCCAGAGAAATACTTACCTTGACTTCTCCTTTTCTTGAGAGTTCTAATACTTCATTGTCTTTTGCTAAGTCTTAGATATTGACCGTTACCAATACTAAGTCCTTATAGTGCCAACTAATATTAGTTGTGTTCCTTCATTGGGATAGTTGGTCTTTGTAGATAAAGAGCGCAAAGGTGTTTTATTGATAACTTATAAGATAGGAAATAACTTAAGTGGTTGCATGAAGAACTAACTATCAGGTCCTATTGGTCTTCTTATATAGTTTCTCCAGCAACCTGCTTACAAATTAAATGAGTCACAACTGTGACTCATACACTCATGTAACATATAACCTCATGACCATACTTGATCATGCACAAAAGTCCCATTACCTTAAAGGAGTCATGTGCGAAACCTCATGACTCGTATAAACGAAGTCATGCCTCTTAATCCTTATCACTTATATGCGCACATATGAGTCAACACTCAACATAGCAATCAAATTCAAACATAAACAACTATGACTCACAACTGTGAGTCATGTGAAATGCTATGACTCATACGTGAGTCATAGTGTGAAAACATAACCTCATATGACTCAACAGAGTCATGTGCAAAACCTGATTAACAAATGAAATACTATAACATACTATCGTATGTTATGTGAAACCATTACAAACCATGCCCAGTTTGTAATAGTATATGATAAACTCAGTTCTGGGATTCCTCAAGAAACACACATAACTGCAGGCTTTTGATGATGCCTGAAAGGCTTTATCACAATACCTGGGATTCTTTGGGCCCAAAAAGGTGTACCACGAGGTTACATATTAGCAAGGAAAGGAGATGAGAAACCTAAGTTGTTGGCGTTTGGGAGTTCTGGCTGTGGTATTGAGGCAGCCTGTGAGTATGTAAGTATTACCATTCAAACATGCACTCTATCAGCAAAATAAAAACCCGCATCTGATGTATGGGCGTCAAGTCCTGACGCACACCACATTTCTCATACGCCCGGTACGTCTGGTGCATCCTGAGTTCAATTGCAACCCACTGTTGCACTCTATGTGTCATGATGTGTGTTGCAACACAACATTGCGCCTGGTGCATCCTCTGTCACATAGCAACATTTTGTGGCGTCAGGACACAACCTGAGATTGGGTCGACATCCTCATGACCCCTGGACATATGCATCTCTATGGCACCTTCTTCCCGATATCCTGACATCTGGCTATGGCCGCTGCCTCACGGGAGTACCACTGGGCGTGGCCACACAGGGCCAGCCTTCATCACGTTCCTTCCATCTCTCATCGCGACGCTATAACTCTATCCTAACATCGACCACAGATGCCTTCCATCCCCCAATGTCCGCATCCCTGCCCTGAACCTTCCCAGCATCCTGACACGTCACCATTGTCGGTTCCTCACTGTGAGGCCACAGGGCATTGCGGCGATTTGTTGCAATCTGTCTGGTTTCTTCACTGCGTTCTAGCGACATTGGGACCCACGATGTCCCACAGCGTCATCGCGACATCAGGACCCACGATGTTTCATGGCATGGTGTTATCAGGGTTCTAATCTCAAGGACTGACCAATCCCCAACTGTAATTTTCTACATCGTGTACTTTTAGTTGTATCTATTATTTAGTTTTTATTAATTAGTTTCTACATAGAGGTTTCTATATACAGGTTGCAATGAAAGATGCTATAATATTCTTCATGCCATTCAACCATCCTCGATGCAGAATACTTGCCCAAGCCAACAGCTGTCGCCTGACTGTCTGCTCTCATGACCCCTTAATAAATCTCGTTAAATGTCCTTAAATCAATATGGCTGTTAACAATCCATCGCTGGTCTGTCTCCGGAATGAGGTGGGCCAGGCTGAGGATTGTCCCTATATCTACTATAGTAAACTCTCGTGCATTTTCCCTTAGCTGTACTGTGACAAGGCCGTGGACATTGGATATGCATCCCGAGTTAACCGCATTCAATCGTTGGATACATGCAAGCCTGTGAAGTGTGTCTTCATGTGTGTAGTCTCTGATTTTGAAGAGCGCCAGGAGCTTTCCGGGGAGACTGCCCTGGAGCACACCATACATATGCTCGCCACCCATCTGTACCCAAACCCAATCATTGCGACTCGCCTGGTTCCTGAAGAGTCGGGTACCAGTGGAGCATGCCCTGTGGATGTCATAAATGTCAGTTTCCTGGAATGCTAGAATGGGGATTTCAAGTTGTGTTAGTAGTTCAACTGGAAGGAATTGAAGTATGGCAGGATCTTCAGGAAGGCAGCGTTTGGTGGGCAGGCTATTCCAGCTATATCCAATCAATTCCCAATAGATGCTCTGCGGTGAGATACCCAAGACCTTGCAAAAATCCATCACATCGGAAACATCATCATGACACCCCTTCAGGATCCGACGATTGGTGACTGGCATGGATACAGAATGCCTTTTATCCAAATATTCCATGACATCGGTAGGGAGATCAGGCTTCCAACGTCGAAGGGAATCCAGGTTCAAAAGTCTCATTCGGATCGCATGCTGGTGACCATAACTGTGCAGGATCTGTCTTGCGGCATCGTTTTTATTCAAACGGCGCCACACCTCCTTGATTTGTTCCTTATGCGCAAGCTCGCCAAACTCAGTAGAATACATTTGGATTTTGCCAAACTGGTATATGTGACCATGAAAATGACTTAGTAGATGCATCTTAATGAAGTTGAAATGAGATTCCATATGGATTGGTTCCATACATTGGTCGATCTCTTCTTCACGATCCTGCTCCCATACCCGAAGCCGGTTAGATTTCGCAACACATTGGTTTACCCGTCTTCTCTGATGTCGTAGCTCCCTTCACTGCTCATCAACCTTTGCCCATGTCCTCTTCGATATTCGAAACTCCAACAAGATATCTTTCATATCATGAAACCGATTCAGATATTGTTCCATATAATCCAAGGTCTCAGGTGTATGGCTTCTATATTCGGCCATCAAAGTGAAATTCAACAATGACCTGACGCAGGCGAGTACGCGTTTGAATGGTAATACTTGCGTACTCTCAGGCTGCCTCAATGCCACGGCAAGAACTCCCAAAAGACAACGCCCCAGGTTCCTCATCTCCTTTCCTTGCTACTGCGTAACCTCGCAGTATTCTTTTTTGGGCGCAAAGAATGCCGGGTATGGTGGTAAAGCCTTCCAGGCATCATCAAAAGCCTGCAGTCGTGCCTGTTTCTTGAGGAATCCCTGAACCCAGTCCATAATGTACTTGAATAGTCCCAAATAAACTGTATGGAGCAAATCCGGCTTGTGCAGATCGGGTGCTGAAACCCGTTGAAGCCCATGAAAAACATTCCATACCATCTTGATACCAAGTGCATCAAACGTGGCATTCATGTCTCCCGACCCAGAGTCTGTCGACCGATGCTCATTTTCTTGTTCGAGACATTCATATATGGCATAATCTCGCATCTAATATGTCTCCTTTGCATCGTTTCCCAATGCATCAGGTGGCACCTCACATTTCGGACAGGCGTTAGATTTCACTCCATGTAGTGCAATGTTTTCCATATGGTCTGCAACCCATGTGGACAAGATATGGAAGCACTGCTGGACCTTCCTGTCCACACAGTCAATTGAGACACCATCAAGTTCTGCATCTTGCAGGCATGACAGTATGAGTTCAAATACGCCTTGTAGTGTGTCGGCATTGATTTGTCTCTGCAGGTTGTCTGCTGAAGAGGACTGTAGGAACTTGGGCAGGACGGGCAATAGTGCAAGAAGGAGAACCGCCATTGATCCAGGTCTGTTACGCCTAGTCGATAGGAGATTTCCGGTCACAATATAGACTGGCCATGCTTTCTTGTCACCTGAGAAGTTGGTAAGATGCGTCTGATCAGACATTCCAATTATTAGAACCAGAGTTGCACCACGTGGAAGTGTATCCTATAAATCGTTAGCCAGGGCCCTGATGAAGGAGGTTACAAAGCAGGGTGTACAGTACTTGGACATCCCACCACCAGTCCACCGTATGCATTTTGGCATATATCCTATGTCCATTCTGGTCATATTTATGCCACGGTGCGTAGACCAGGTCATCCTTGTATCCTATCTGCCGAAGAAGGTATCTGACACAGTCAAGGACATTCCAATAGAAGAAATGCTGCGTTCTCTTGCTATCGTCAACTTCACCTTCGAACCATTGTAGATAAGCACTGTAGGGGTCCAATAATTGGAGATGATTCTCCAGCGTGTGCATTGAACTATAGCTGAATGAAGGAGAACTACCCAGACTGCTGGAAAAGAATTCATTGATTCGAGACTTCGAGACCTTGCTCTGAATGAACCAAGATGCAAGTTTGAAATTGTGATCATTGGCAAATGGGGCCCACGGATCCTGGCACAGAGTACGGTGTTCATCCTCCTACCCGCTCACATCTCCAATCGCTTCCCTGGCGCTTAGGTAATGTGCTTGTCTGCCGGCCATCGCTGAGGTATTGTGGTTGAGTACTTCAGCATCAGACTCGTGCAAGATGTCATCATTCAATGCGTCGGCATCGCATCCAGCAGGGTCCCGAATAGATTCATAGTCTGAATCGGCCCATTTGTTCTCATAATTTACCTCCAGGTCGAGGAATAGGTCTGTTTTCGTTTCAATAATAGGACTCACAGAAGGTGCATGTCATATGGTAGAGGCAAGGATGATGTCCAGATTTGCATGCGCAGTTCATTGGTGTTTCTCGTATGCGCCTGCCCGCAGGTATCTTCGGCGACAAAATAGACATTTGACAACCATGGTGAAAGTCTACCTAGTCAATCTCGGGGGTCCTCTATATATCATGAGGTGCTGGAATACTGTATAGTGTTGATCTTGATGCATGTCAGTAGAATACTGGGTCAAGGGGTTTGCTCATGGTGAAGTGTAACTAGTATCCAAACAGGCTTAGCACTTGTAGCTTGATGCCTTGTATCACTCTATCTTATCAGATCACCTCATCCTCTCTGTTGTAACAGAAGCTACTTCCCCTTCATGGGCCATCATGCAACATCACTTCGTATCACGACACTTGTGCAAATTAGAAGCTTATTTCACGAATATTAGTTACAGATCACGGTAGACTTAGTAATATTGTTCCTGACTATATTATCAATTGTTCTCATATTATCTTTTTTATTCTGATCTGCCACAAATCCACATATCCACATATCCGTACAGCCACATGCCCTCCAGGGTAATCCAACACAACAGAGGGCAGATACATCCCATCATACAAATAAGCTAAGTTAATTTCTCAAAAATGATTCAGAATCGGAACACTCATTCTGGAGATCAGGGAGAGCAGTGCCATTCATGCAATCATGCTTCCGCTTGCGCGTCTACCCCCTACAGGCACCTGCCTCTGTCTGACTCCTGAAAACATGCCGCAGCAGGGACCCATGCATAGTCCAAACCAAGCAGAGTCAGAAACCAGTCCAGAGCCTTGTAAAGTGGATTAGCTTGAGACTGCGGATGCCTGCCATTGAACCCGTGGGAAAGTGAAAGCATTGTTTCAAATCGAATACGCAAAACCTGGCCCTTCAAACTGTCAGAATGGTGTACTCATTGTCCAGTCAAGGTCACCCTGGTACAGGTGCAGCTCCGTTATGACGTTGATGAGGCACGCACGTAGGGAAAAGCACTCGTTGTCATAATTGGTCCAGAGATTCCGGAAGTGATGGGGTAATAGCTCAATAGTGGACTGTACTGTGTTACGTTGTGGCCTGTCAATAGCCCCGAGAAGCAACCACTTAAGCTGTGTAATATTCTAGAATGAGGCAAGGAGTGCTTGTAGGTCTCCGCGTGTATTCCAACTGACGTTGTTGGTATCCTTTGTCAAAATGGGTCCTAGGTCCTCATGTCCCTGTTGCGTCCAAATGCCCCAATGGAACACCCCACAGCATGAGTTCGGATAGCCATAGTGTCGTGGATTTTGCAGGAGCCAATCCTCAGTATGATTGTGCCTTATGCTGCGCAGAAGCCTTGGAGGCTGAATCTCACAGTACTTGGTAATATTGTCTGTAGACTGCTTCATGATCCTTGCCCCAACCTCTTCACGGTAGATAACGGAGGCTCGATTGGCAAATACAACAAAAAGGCAGTGATAGTTGCGATCGAGGGCCACATACAGCTCACCAGCGCCAATGTTGACTTGCTAATATGAGGCGCCGAGTGCATTGCATTGGTCCAGGCATAGCGCTTGCATGCCGGCCAGGTGTGGACGGGAATTGTGTGTCTCGATATCTATATTGAGGAACACTTCGATAATGTTTTCTCAAGAATGTGTTATTTGAGTGTTCCACAACATGTACTACATGACTGCTATTGTATACCTTGCTTGCGCTGAATAATGTGAAATACCTTCTCACCCCTCTCCTTTGCCTCCTCACAGACTGCATGGTCCTCCCAGGTCAGGGATATTCCCTTATTAAACCAGCCTTCCATTTTGCTATCGGTCCTTGGCCTGAGCCTTGGTTGCTTGCCCTTGGGCTGAGAGAGCTTCATCGAGGCAGACCCCCCATCGACATGGGACTTCACTGTAGGATAAAGCGTAGTATCAATTGTTACCGGCTCCTTGCTCCCAGGCCTTTGTCTTATACCGGTGGGTGTTTGGTGGTAGGTGGTACGCCTAATGTTCCCCAGTGCACCATTATTGGTACGATGCCAGGGGAGTTGAGAAAGATGTAGCATGATATGGTGCATTTAGAATCGTGGAGCACAAGGTGGTCTGTTGAGAATACAGTCAGTTCTAGTATCGTGAGTATTTGCACAGAGGAGAGGCTCCACAAACAGATGTAAACCAATCGCAATACCAATTCTCACAACCTGAGAAATCTCGCACCAGGGTCCCAAATTATACCAGCCGTGAAGCCCTATATAGAGAGATGTACACTGGTTTGTAACTTTCTCCCTCTGCTGCTCCTGACTGGTTGTTCAGAAATAAGGTTCACAGAGGTTATCCCAAGAGGCTGGTACATGTAGAAATTGGAACGACTTTATGGAATGGGTTGGCGGTGAGAGAACGTAGCTGGAGTGGGGAGACCCGTAGAAGAGAATATGAAGGTAGACAGGAGAAGGTGCGAGGATCGGGGTACAAGTACCAGTGTCATGACCATGATGCAATAGGACATCATGCTGTTGTGACCGTGACGCCATAGGATGTGGTGCTGTCGCAACCGTGACGCCATGGGATGTCATGCAGTCGCGATGCTACGAGGCGTCAGTAAGGTAGAAATATGTCACCGCTGCCTTTTGGTATCGCATCAACAGTTCAGTGAAGATGAGAAGTTTGTATAGTTTTCTCGTGTTGTATATGACACATCAAGTCTAATACACAGGGCTCTGGAGGGGTTGTAGGATCACTGACTATCACTTGTTATTGAAGTAAAAGGATTTCCGGCAAAATGGCGTTTTCCGAGTGTTCAACATTATGTTCATAATAATCTCAGGATTCTCAACTGCGATTGGACTCAAGACTGCGGCATGAAAAAATTTGATGAAAGAGGGTGTTGTTTGCCTGGTTGCCTTAATAAAATCTAGCCACGAATGGTATTGTTTACCGACACTATTGGCGCTACAGTATTCTCACGTTTCTTAACTAGCACTAGATCTGTGTGAAATGGTCTCCTGGCATCGAGTAAACACAGCTTGAACACCCGAGAGGCTGAATTCATGCAGTATAACCTACTTGCGCATGGATATTAGTGATGAGAAGGACAGGGGTTGTAGCCCGGCCGTTTCTGACCAACTTCAAACCCCAGTCCATCTCATCACTAACCTCAATACCCTAGTAGATAATCAACATGCCATGAGCTGACTCTAGGCCAGTTAACGATAGACAATACGAGACATGCCAAACCAAGAAAACACTAGACGCCAAAGTAAGAGGGCATGGAGCTATCACTATTATGACATACCAGGCACTCGAGATCAAAATGGCTAGCAATATGAGACGCCAAAGCAAGGGCATCCCATGGTATCTTTATGTTATGGGGTAGTCCAACTGTAGATAGGGCCGGTAGGTCTAGACCGTAAGCTTCTTGAAATAAGGTAAAGTAGGATAAAACGAAGATCGTTAAGGTAGGCTCATATTTCCCGAAGTATTTATAAAGGGTATGTGTAATAATAGTTTTTTCAAGAGTAAGGTAATAAATATATTAATAAGATCTCTTCTCCATTGCTTGATGTTTCTGATAGCTGGGAGTACCTCGATATTTATATTCCGCATCTGGGTTATCGCAGGCTACAACCAACTCCCATACTATCTAAGTACCTCCGTCAAAAACCTCTTAAATTTCTTAACTGCGAACACCTTTGACCCCGAGAATATTTGCCTTGCTTAGCTTTGATCTCTTCGAACTCCTATTGTTTCTGGGGGGTGTGAACACCCCTCCAGTAGGTAGAATCTTTCCTTTCCGCTTTCTCGGATGCTTGAAGTTTATGGACTGGCCACCTTTTAGGTAGGTCAAAAAGTACATCGCGACGAGCTTGGGATGGCTCAAAGATGAGCCGGGCCTGCGCGTGTCGGTGGGGCCCTGGGTCTTCTTCAGCTTCCACTGAATCTTACCCTTCACCTCTCTTAACACTCCTCACTTTATTAGAGGATGTGCTCTGCTCAATCTCCTGTTTTATTCCAGGAGGCTCTCGAGGCTATAAAGCACTTTACCTTTCCAACAACGCTTCTGCTCTTGTGGACCCTTGGAGACCTCGTGGATCTCGCACGACTCCTTAATCACTACCTTAAAGTATCTAACTTAGGGCTTTACGGTCCTGCCCGTCCTAACCTTATTACACCGTTCCAAAAGAAAACACACCGGTTCGTTTGTGTGTTTTCAAAAAATGGGCTGGTACAACTCAAGGGTACCTTTTCAAAATGAAAAAAATAAAAAATTAAAAAAATATATATAAAATTCCTCTGCAAGCTCTGCTTCAGAACCCTCCCCCTCGATGACAATCTGTATACCTTTTTTCCTGGTTTCAATGGGTCGGAAATGTGTCCTAATAAAGATGGTATGGGGACGTCGGGGGTACATCCCTGGCCCGCAGTAGTGTCATAATGCCGGCTCAACGCAGGGCTGTGAAGTCGGTTTTATTTATCGTGGAAGTCGTATTGTGGTATATGCAGCAGCGGCAGGCAGGCTGGCCTACGACAGGCATCCTATATACTCTCCCGTGGAAACCGCTGAGTACCCTTCACTGAGCCTCCTTAAACCAATTCGAAACTCGTTCGATAATGGAACATGTAATCGACAATTTATAATACCGACTATTCACTACCCTGCTAAACCCTTCTTTGGAATCACTGACTTATAGCACTCGGATACCGTGGCTGCCCATCGGTATCTCGGCTCGGAAAACGAAACTTTCTTCATCACGGGGTTCTCCCGGATGAGCTCTTAGCCATACTCTCCAAAAGCGACCTATTCGATAACCGAGCTAGGTCTCGTTTTTTGGGATATATAGGCTACCCGGAACACTACGTAGTTATACGCTGTGTTACCGGCGCGAGTAAGTAATTTCGACTAGTGAAATACAAAACTCCGTCTTGTTAACCATATCAACGGTAATCCCGCCGTATGAGTTTAATTCAAGTATATCACCTCTCTAGCTTCC
>ML120355.1:1671592-1720123 GCA_003788595.2 Choiromyces venosus 120613-1
TGGCACAATGATTCCCAAAACTCGCCTTGAAACTTTACACATCCATGTCGGAAATAATTTCCGTGGGTAGTCCGTGGAGTTGCCATACTTCTCGGTGGAAAACATTTGCGACATCCTTTGTGGTCGCATTTTCTTTCAGACCGACAAAATGTGCCATCTTGGTAAACTGATCCACTACGACCATGATCTGGGTGTATCCCTGCGATTCTGGTAGTTGAACAATAAAATCTGTCGAAATAGACGTCCAGGCTGCATAGGGCACTTGTAGGGGTTGAAGCAACCCATATCTTGCATGTCGAGGAGATTTATTGTGTTAACACTCGTCGCAGGACCTAACATAGTCATTAACCCAGTCTGTTAACCCTTTCCAGTAGAAGTCTTGTGTGACTATTTCTAGGGTTTTTTCTTGGCCGAAGTGTCCAGCGATTTTTGAGTCATGGCATCTGTTCATTATGAGGGTTTGGATACCTTCATCTGCTGGGATAAAAAGCCGGTCCTTGTAGTATACCAGCCCATCTTTCAAGTCCCAGAATTTGGGAAGGTCCATGCTGTCATTTTTCAGTCTTTCTAACTCCTGCCTTCTCATGACCCACTCTTCATCTCGTTCAGCTGCTTCTTTGACTTTGGCCACAAAGTCTACATCAAACTTCTTTATTTCTGCTCTTGCAATGATAGCATTGGACAACATTACCACTTCTTGTGATAGTTTAGAATTGTGTTCCTCATCGTAATGGTCGAAATGGTCATTGTTTCTAGAGCTTGCTTGTAGAAAGCATACTGTTAGCTTTTTTCCAAGCAGATCACTGCTTCCAAAGCCTGTATCCGCTCGTTCTGTTATTGCCAAGTCTGTCACTTCTAGGAGCTCGGTGTCGTCGATTTTCTCGATAATAATTTGAGCTATCCGATCCTCTTTGGAGATTTTGTAATCCACATCCATTAGGTTAACCATTAAGACTTTTATTTCGCCCATATAGTCGGCATCTATCACCCCTGCACCTATGTGTATGCTATGTTTAAGTACCACTCTACTTCGGGGTGCAATTCGCCCATAGGTTCCTTTAGGAAGCCCTATAGCTATTCCTGTCGCAACCAGGGCCTGTCCCTTCCCAGGGATGGTTAGACTATCCATGCTATACAAGTCATGTCCTGCCACGAGCATTGATCCTCTAGTGGGGATTCTAGTGTTCTCTGCCAGTCTATGGACACGGATTCTCGGTGGCTCTGAGCTTTCATCCAACTCTTCTGTCTCTGACGTCTGGTCATCCTCTGGCCTGGGATCGAGTTCCATGTCCTTTGTGGGGGTTAATCTTTTGTCCCCAGTGGTTTTCCATACCACAGCGATTTGTAAGAAGTTCTCGGGTCTCAAAATTGACTGTTCGCTATGGGTAGCTCCCCCTTCAGGACGGTACTCCGGCCATCTACTTAGTGCATCTGGCTTCCCGACTCGTGTTCCTGGTCTGTAAATAATGCGGAAGTTAAAGTCCGCTAGCTTTTGTGCCCATCGAATTTGTCTCGCACTCCACGCCTTGGTGGTGAGAAAGTACTGTAAATTCTGATGGTCCGTATACACAGTGATGGGGACCTCCATCCCAGCCAAGTAGTGGCGCCATTCTTTAAAGGTTTCCACAATTGCCAACAATTCCTTGTCATGAACATCGTAGTTCCGTTCCGCTGGGCCGAATTTTCGTGAGTGAAATGCTACTGGCTGTAGCTTTTTCTTCACCAGCTGTGATAGAACACAACCAAGTGCAAAGTCGCTTGCATCAGTTTCCACTATTGTCTCTTTCATGGGGTCAAAATGGCAAAGAATTGGTGCCGTCACAAATTGTTCTTTCAGGAATTCAAAGGCTTCATCTTGTTCTCTTCCCCAGGCGAAATGGCTGGAATTTCCCTTCAGGAGCTCTGTAATTGGTTTGCAAATTGCCGAGAAATCCTTGATAAACCTTCGGTAAAAGTTTGCGAACCCCATGAAGATTTGTATGTCCTTTACCGATTTCGGCTGCTTCCAATTTCGAATGGACTCCACTTTTTTCTTGCTCATGGAGACTCCTTTTGTGGTTACTACGTAACCAAGAAATTCCACTGTAGTAACGTGAAAATAGGACTTTGCGATGGAGACTGCTAGTTGGTATTCCCTTAGGCGCGCCAACACCTTTCGCACCAACTCCACATGACTTGCCTCATCTGCCGAGTAGATGAGAATGTCATCCATATAAACCACAACCCCATGATCTAGGAATTCTCTTAATATTGTGTTCATCATTGCTTGGAAGGTAGCGGGGGCGTTGACCAGCCTGAATGGCATAACTTTGTATTCAAAGTGCCCGTAGCGAGTCCGGAAAGCTGTCTTCCATTCATCACCTTCTGTAATTCTAATTAGATGGAACCAATCTTTTAGGTCTAGTTTAGTAAAGATAGTTGAGCCAACAACTCGGTCTCGTAACTCCGTCATTAGGGGGAGTGGGTATTTGTTGGATATGGTGACCTTATTGAGGCCTCTATAATCAATGCATAGGCGCCAACCACCATTTGGCTTTGGTACGAACAGTATTGGAGCCCCACACGGCGCCATGCTAGGTCTGATTTTTCCTTGTTCTAACATCTCGTTTAAGTATATGCGTAGAGCCTCTAATTGAGAGGCGGAAAGCTTGTAAATGGGTCCCCAAGGGGGACTTAGACCCTCCTTGAGGTCGATTGCGTGATCAAAAGTCCTCCTTGGCGGCAATTTTTTGGCAGCCGACGGTAGAAAGAGGTCCGTATAGTCCAGGTATTCTTCTGGCAACTGGCTGATTACCAGTTCCCTGGTTTCATCAATAGAGCTTACCAGACCAACAACTGTCGCGTCTGGATCATGTGCCACATCATCATCCCATTCGAATTGTTCATCCCAGTCACACCATGTGCCTGGACCACAGTGGTCATGACATTTCTGGGTTTGAAATTCCCACCTATCCGGATAGATTATATTGGATATGGGGTGTTCTTTCAACCATCCATAAGGTATTATCATCCCCCATCTATTCATAGGTGCCACTTCGCAGAAGACTTCAGTTGTGTGGCAGTTCACTGCTATTTCCATTTTTATGGGGGTGGTGTATCGTTTGCCAATGGCCTTGGCAATATCGCCTGTAAATCCTTTAATCGGGATGTGATTTCTGCGAGTTATTCAGGGTACGTCTAATTCTCGTACCAGTTTTTCATTTAAAACAAAAACATCAGCCCCCGAGTCTAGCAAGACTTGGATACGGTAGCGTTTTCCTTTAACATGGAGGTGTGCATGACCTTCCAAGTGCTCGTAAAGGGTAGGTTGCGGGGCAACTAGTTTGCATTGCTTACCTGATGGTTCCGTTTCGATATGTCTTCGCTTCGTCATTTTTCTATAACCAGAATCTTGTATGGACTTCACTAGGTCCTTTCGCGCTTAATGAGGGTTTGAGAGTTTTTCTTGAGCAAAGTTTTTGTCTGGATGAGTATGTTGACCTAGCGTATCTAGGTACTTGGGGTCTTTGGTGTGCCTGGAGGAGTATTCGGCACAAGGAGATAATAGTACTATGGTGTACTTTAGTGTATTCCTGGATTTTTGTACAGATATTCCCAGTGGGGTGCACAAAGGATGATGGTTTTCTGGGGACAAAGCGTAGAAGTTCCTGATCCCATGTCAAAACGTGTACCAAGCGAAGCCATGTTGGTACTAAGGTGTAATCGGTGTAGGTGTTAACCATTTTATTCTTGCAGTTTTTTGTATAGTTGGATATACGGGGTGTAAAGTTTTTGGAGTTTACTATAACGCCCGCGTTATTTCAACCAATCAGGTCTCCTCAGGTAAACTGACACGAAAAAAAAAAATATTTTACGGTTATTGGGCAGCCCACTACTAGCAGTCTTTACCCCCTGCTGAGGGGTTCCCGAATATAACCTGACCAGTGCTTTTCTCATCGTAAAGCGTGGGTGCGGTCCGCCAGTGCTTATCAGCATGGGCTAAGATTTAAGTCTGGTGGGGTATGAGCCCCCATTGCGAGTTTGTGCCAGACCACAAGTACCCATACGCCGTCGCTGTATGGTGCCAATCCCTTCCTTGTCTACTCAACCCCTTTGCCTCCTTAAGCTTATGCACAGACCCCAATCAGTGTTAGGAGTAACCCTTTCAATTAGACGGTGACCAGTCTAATGCTCTTCGGCTGAGAAGACGGTGTGTAGACCTCGCTGAATACCCCTCAATTGGATCCCAGGTCACATAATTCCCAAAGTTGTGGTGGCAGCCTAGTCATTGCCACTTGACCAACCTGTGGCCACCTCTCTTGGGGGGCCCGGACCTCCAATCGAGTGTTCCAACTTTTTGGTTGTCTGCGTCGAGTAACAGAACTAACCACGGCTGCTCTTCTACACATGCCCCACTTGTGGTTGGTAAGTCCACAACGGGTGCATGAGCCTGGTGTCTCTTTCCTTTTGTCTACCAGAGTTTGGGGAATTCCCTCATGAGCTTTCTTCCAATCCGTGTGTATCGGTGATGGATTGCCTTCTCCTCTGTTTGGTTTTTGCGTCTTCCACCCGGTCGTGGCTGCTTTTGGTGACTGAGGCTTTTTATTAAACCTGGTATCTGGACTTTTATTTTCGTTGCCACGCTTTCTTTTTGTGGCATTTCCTCGCCCCTTTACTATTGCCTGGGAGAGGTTCTGGCGTTGTAAGAAAGATTCCTCTAGCTTGCCAAAGCCTCTTAGTGCCTTGAGCCAATCTTCATCGGAATCATATATTTCTCCTGAGAGCCTCCTCAGGATTTGTTCTGGGAGCTTGTCCTCGACCAGGAGCCTCCATCTGATGCCTGACATTTTGGCTTTGATATTAAGGTTTTCGAGTAGAAGGAGGTATTCTTCAATATCATTATTGTACAGGATTCTTTTCATGTCCTGCGCTGCCTCTCTTTCCTGCTCGATGCCCGAATATCTGCTAATAATTTCTTGTGTAAATCTGGTCCAAGAAACCAAGTCTGGTTGACAAGGAGCACCCATAGCACCTGTCATGCTTTTTCGGTACCATTCAGCAAAGGGAGCTACCTTTTTTCCCTTTGTTCTTTTCAATGCATAAACAATTTTATGATGGTCTTCTGTCCATTGGTCTGGGTTTCTAGCAAAGTAATCTTCGCAGTCCAACACCCACATATTAATGTCCTCATAGACCTTGGCCTCAAATATAGATGGCGGGTCTGCTTGCCTTTTCCCTCTGGCAATCGCGCTTCCCAGTACTTCTAACATGTGGTCCTGGTCTGTGGTGTTTCCTTGCGGGGGGCGGCCTTCAGGGCTGGGTGTTGGAACTGTGGCTGGGCCTTCACCAATGCTGGAGCCGCTACTGCTGCTGCTGCTGCTGGGGTTAGGGTCTCTACCTCCAGCTCCATGCATCCTTGGGGGTCCTTGGCCACCTCCTCCTTCTCCCCCTCCTCCTCCTGCTGCTGGTTGGCCTCGGTCGACTTCTTTCCCTTTCTTTGGCCTCCCAGCTAGGGAGCCCGAGGAAGGTGGAGCAGTTTCTACTGTCGCTTGTCTTGTTGGAACAGAGGGGGTGGCTGCTGAGCGAGCTACTTCGGTTAACTGCTGCTGTACTAGTTCCATCATTTCTTGCATTCTCTGGTCGGCAGCTCTCGGTTGTTCCCGGTCGATTTCAACTTGGGCTTGGACTTGTTGAATCAACTGTTCCAGCTGTTGATCTCTCGAAAAGGATGCTTGTCCTGTTAAGTCAATATTCTGATGCAACTGGGTACTCACCGCTTGTTGCTGCTCATGTTGAGCGTTATGTTTTCGTAGCTCTGCTGCTACTTGGTCCTGGAAGTGTCTTCGAGATATCTCGACTTCTCCTGCGAGTTGTTCCATGTTTAGGTTTATTCCTGCTAATTCATTTCCTACTATTTGTTCCTCTCGATCAAGGCTATTGCGGTAACCTTCGAGCTCGTCGGCATATTGGCGCCCTCGTGTGGACAGCTCATTATAGGCTATATTTTGCTCGTCTACGGATCCCGAAGCATTCCGGTCAACCTGACTTAGGGATTCCATGATGTGTATTAAGATTGCCGGAACTTCTGGCTGTCTCGGGGGGCCGCGTGATCCTTCTCTAGGGATAGCGACTCTTTTTTCGATCCTTCCCCATGATCTCCTTCCTCTTAAGTAGCCTGCTGGGGAAGTTCCGCTTGAGAGGTAAGGGGGGTTTTGCGCAGCGGTAGTAGCTAATATAGACATCACATCGCTGGCTGGGGAAGGAGCTCCCTCTTCTATTTGTTCGTCGTGCCCTTGGATGGCCAAGGGCATAGGTGAGTCTTGTCTAATGCGATCCATGATAGGTATAGGTAGTAGGTAGAGGTAATTGTGTAGGTAGTGAGCCTAGGTAACATGGAGAGTATTAATATACTGTTATGGGGTAGTCCAACCGTAGATAGGGCCGGTAGGTCTAGACCGTAAGCTTCTTGAAATAAGGTAAAGTAGGATAAAACGAAGATCGTTAAGTTAGGCTCGTATTTCCCGAAGTATTTATAAAGGGTATGTGTAATAATAGTTTTTTCAAGAGTAAGGTAATAAATATATTAATAAGATCTCTTCTCCGTTGCTTGATGTTTCTGATAGCTGGGAGTACCTCGATATTTATATTCCGCGTCTGGGTTATCGCAGGCTACAACCAACTCCCATACTATCTAAGTACCTGCATCAAAAACCTCTTAAATTTCTTAAGTGCGAACACCTTTGACCCTGAGAATATTTGCCTTGCTTAGCTTTGATCTCTTCGAACTCCTATTGTTTCTGGGGGGTGTGAACACCCCTCCAGTAGGTAGCCTTCGATCTCTCCACTATATGAACTTAATTTGAGTATGCCGCCCTAATGGCAACTATACCAATTGTTCTGCCTCAAAACATAAAGTGATCAGCTTTAATGAATGAGCACGGCCATTGTGTTGCATATTGATGCATCACAAGGCCCATCGGATATATAGGGTTTTTTGCTCTGGATCGAGCCAATAGCTTATCCAGCGAAAACCTCTCATACCGATTCTCGAGTAGGCCCTCTTGGGGCACTACTTCTTTCAAAGCAAGAGGCTCGGCTCTAATAACTACCCGTCAGTGCCATAAGATCACGATACTCAGGTCATTATCTAGTAGGTAGAAAATATCTCATACGAGAATGTTTTATTAACTACAAATAACTATGTCATGTCGGGCATTTGAACACGTGACCTATCCCTAGAATCACATGATCCACCGCCTAGACTATTCCATATGCCTAACAGTATCTATGTGCGATTCACCTGCCCGGAGATGCTTCAACATCTTCCAGGCCACCCTGGGGCTACCCGGGAGGCTTTGGACTACAAAGCCGGTATTACCTGAGTAACTCCTCCGAGTTCTTGTCTGTTTTACACATATTTGGTACCACAAGATAGCCCTTCCTCTGGCGCAAACCCGATGCCCTCTCATATATCCTACGGACAGCATCCGGTCGGATGGACGGCGACGACGTATATGGTGTTATGCTGAAGGTGCCATTTATTGTGGCTAAAGTGTCGGGACGCAACTCGACCGTAATACCGTAATGACGCCCGGTCCCTACATGGGGGCTGCAGGGGTATGGTAGAAATAATCCTATGTAAAGGCCGGGTAACTTTGGCCCTTTTTTCCATATGTCTAACACTTTACTATCATATAGAGGCACTCAACATCACAAAAGATCCCGAATTAGTTAGCAAATTTTTAAAACTTTTTTTTTTGACTAAGAGATAAAGCTCCCTATCTAAAAACTGCCAAAAAAATGCTACTTTGTAAAAAAAAAGAAAAAATGCTACAAAAGAAAATGCTCCAAAAGGATTATTTATGGGAACCCTGGCATCTTGATCCTCTCTGGGGCATAGGGGGGTCTCCAGGGCCGGAGGAATTGGGTCCAGGGTAGGGGGGAGAGAGGCAGCCTGCAGGGGGGCCTGGCGCCATTGGGGGGCTCAGCGCAGAGAGGGGGCTCGGTACACAGGTGGGGGCGTCGGGGTCTGGACAACTGGTGGAGCCAGGGAGGAGGCAGCAGGGGGAGAGCTGCCGACAGCGCCGGGAGTCATAAGGAACTCAGCCATCCAAGGCTGCTGTCTGACAAGATCAAGCAACCTTTTGTGCTTGTCATGCTCCAACAGGCCAGGAGGCTCGCCGGCAGCAATGGGGGGGAAGTCCAGGCTCGAGGGACCTGGTTCCTCATCTATTTCTTCGTCCTCGTCCTTTGTGTTGCTGATTTGCTAAGATGGTAACTAAAATAAGGTTAGGGTTAGAAACTTACGTCTTTAATCACAATGGTGTGTTCGTCAGGGTCTTGCCCCTCCTCCTCCTCCTCCTCCTCCTCATCCACCTCATCCACCTGCTCCACCTCCTCCACCACCACCTCCTCCACCTCCTCCTCTTGCATGGCCTCTCAAATATCTCCGGCCCACCTACAGCGGTCCCAGACCTTGCAGTCGAAGAAGGGATATCTGCCATGGGTAGGCGCAGGGGTCTGATCACGATCCTCTCCCTCACCGAGGCGTGACTCAAGGACCATCAGGTCCAAGGGGTGTTTGCCATCGTTGGCAAGGAGCCACGGCAGGATATCCTCATCTTCCCGAAGAAAGATGAGTTCCCAGTGGGGGAGAGGATCGGAGGGCGCCCGACTAAGTAACCGGGCACTCTCACCAGTCGCCCCGAGGAGGTATCAGGGACATCGGATTGCCCACTCCACACACTGCCACTTGACTACCCCGAGCACACTTTCGATGCACTGTGATGCCATGACTCAACAGGCGATTCCCTGGTCAGAGTCATTGGCACAGCAGGGGTAGCCAAGGAATCGGTGCCTAGTTTCTCAGGCACCTGACCAACGAACAATGTGGATCCTTATTGCCCATGGGCAATAAGGGGAGGCCCAATCCGATTGAGCCAATGACGATATGTGTTAGCATGAGGATAGCATATAATATATGGGAGGGGGCAACACTTACTCTGAGGTCCCTCAACCTCACCACCAACCTTCTTTCCCTCCACCAGACGACACCCGTTCGATGTCCTCAGGTTCTTGGCCATGTCACGGACCAACAGCCTGAGGTGGCACTCCACTTCCTAGATGTCATCAGCCTGTTGCTTGTCGTTAACAAGTGCGAGCTGGGCCGCGACCTGGGGAAGGGAGCGAGCATACCCAATGACCGAATCCAATTCGGATTCGGTCAGACAGCGGAGGTCCAGGGAGCGACCAGCCAAGTGTGCCTTGACATGGTTGCACTAGGCACTGTACGCAACAGTGAACTGGCATGGGTGCGTGAACCCACACCAACTTTTGGCATATGCTATGTCACCATAGCATCCCCTATGAGTATTAGTTTAAATGTTTCTCACAGATGAGGGTAGGTTGGGTTTCACTTACAAGGAATCCTCCACCGCCGGCTTGAAGGGTAGCCTCTCCAACACAGTCGACTAGCTCAGGCTGTTCGCAACGGTGCGCGCCAGGGCTCTCCGTTTCCCACTCCTCCCATGCAGCTCGAGAGCCTCGGTAGCAGGAGACCTAAGAAAAAAAAGGAAATGTTAGTAATTATTACATGATGAAACTTAGACGGACTCTACTTACTTCCCCATCTGGACTTCACTTCCCCGAGGTTGAACCTCAGGAAGGAGGGCCGCAGCAGGAACTACAGAGACAGCAGGATGTCTAAGAGGAAAAGAAACATTAATATTGCCCACTCCAGACAGTCAATGGTGTTGTGGAGTGTACTTACTTTCCCTTGTTCGCCAGTCATCTGATCAACGTCCTTGGCACCATCGGAGTTAGAGGAAGGGGAAAAAAAAAAAAATGAAAAAAAAAAATGAAAGAAAAAAGACAATTGCAGGGCAGGGGGGGGGGGAAGAGCCTCCTGTTAAGAGACTGAAGGAAGAAGAAAAGTAGAGAAGGAGAGAAGGAGAGAAGGAGAGAAAGGGTCTTCTTCTTATCTTTGCCTGTGGTGGAGAGAAGAGAAGGAAAGAAGGAAAGGAGGGAAGAAGGGCTGGGTTTATTTACCCTACATACATAGGGTGCGCACATGCGAACCACACATGCACACCGCACGTGTGTACCTGATGTACGCAGGGTATATAAGAAACAATGCATATGCATTTCCTGGTTTGTTTATACACCCCGTTGTACCCACAAACAATGCTCGCACATCTGATGATATCTGAGCATTGTTTTGGTGTACAATGGTGTGTATAAACAAACCAGGAAAGACATACACAGGGGATAAGTATCCATTCTTCTGTATATATAATATATTTAAAAATCAATTGTAATATCTACGAAGTCTAACTTGTCACTAACCTTGGTAAAATAAGCTTAAACGCTTATTTCATGAAACTATATATGCAGCATGATGTCCCCAGCGTCATGATAACAGTGCAGCCAAGAGCTGATTTTCTTTTCAATAGGAAAAGAAAATGGGGTTTTTGCTGTATAGTTGTAGTGATGCCAGGTACATCATGCATCCATGCTGCCAAGAGGTTTGAATAACACAGAAATATGTTATCGACAACTCTTGGTATCATGACAACAGTAGAGCCAAAAGCTGATTTTCTTTTTTTATTTAAAAGATATTTGTATACCATGATAGGTATAGAAATATCTTTTCCCTAAAACAAGAAAATGCAGTTTTTGCTGTAAGGTTGTCATGATGCCAAGAGGTGTCAATAAAACAGAAATATATGTTATCAACACCTCTTGGTATGACGATAACAGTATGGGCAAAAGCTGATTTTCTTTTTTTTATTCAAAAGATATTTCTATACCATAATAGGTATAAAAATATCTTTGTAATAAAAAAATAAAGTTGGCTTTTGACCATAGGGTTGTCGTGATGCTGGGGACATTGTGCATTGATTCTGCCAAGAGGTATCGATAACGTAGAAATTTGTTATCGACACCTCTTGGTATCACCACAATAGTATGGCCAAAAGCTGATTTTCTTTTTTTATTCAAAGGATATTTCTATACCATAATTGGCATAGAAATACCTGTTCAATATAAAAAGAAAATGGGGTTTTTGCTGTACGGTTGTGGTGATGCTGTGGACCTCGTGCTGCATATAGTTTCATGAAATAAGCTTTTAAGCCACACTAGTGACCCCTTGATGTCACATGACTAGTGTGGCTTAAAGGTTTATTTTACGAAAGTTATTGACAAGTTAGACTTAGTAGATATTACAATTGATTTTAAAATATATCATATATACAGAAGAATAGATACTTATCCCCCATCTATATGTTTCCTGGTTTGTTTGTACACCGCATTGTATACTCAAACAATGCTCAGACATTGTCAGATGTGCGAGCATTGTTTATGGGTACAATGGAGTGTACAACCAAACTAGGAAATGCATACGCATTGTTTCTTGTATATTCTGTGCTCATTAGGAGCACACATAAGGTGCGCACCCTATGTATTTAGGATGTATAAACCAAGACCTTCTTCCCTCCTCTCCTCCTTTCCTCCATTCCTTCACTTCTCTCCACAATAGAGGAAGATAAGAAGAAGAACCTTTCCCTCCTTCTCTCCTTCTCTCCTTCTCTACTTCTCTACTTCCCTTCTTTCTTCTATCTCTTAACAGGAGTCTCTTCCCCCCCCATCCTGCAATTGTCTTTTTTATTTCTTTTTTTCTTCTCTTTTTTTTTTCCCCTTCCTCTAACTCTGATGGCACCTCAGATGTTGATCAGGTGACCAGTGAACAAGGGAAAGTAAGTTCACCCCAAAACACCATTCACTGTCTGGCGTGAGTAATATTAACGTTTTTTTTCCTCTTAAATGTTGTGCTATCTCTGTCGTTCCTGCTACCCCCGTCCTTCCTGCAGTTCGACCTTGGGGTAGTGAAGTCCAGATGTGGAAGTAAGTAGAGTCTGTCTAAGTTTTATCATGTGATAATTACTAACCTTTCCTTTTTTTTCTTAGGTGGCCCGCAGCCGAGCCTGTCGAGCGACATGGGCAGAGTGGGATATGGAGAGCACTGGCGCAGACAGTTGGGAACAGCCCAAGACAGCCAACTTCATTGGAGAGGCTACCCTTCGAGCCGGCAGTGTAGGATTCCTTGTATGTGAAACCCAACCTACCCTCATCTGTCAGAAACATTTAAACTAATGCTTGTAGGGGACGCTATGGTGACATAGCATATGCCAAAAGCTGATGTGGGTTCACATACCCATGCCAGATCACTGTTGCGTATAGTGCCTGGCACGACCATGTCAAGGAGCACTTGACTGGTCGCTCCCTGGACCTCTGCCGCCTGACTGAATCCAAATTGGATTCTGTCATTGGGTATACTTGCTCCCTTCCCCAGTCACAGCCCGGATCGTACTTTTTAAAGACAGTTACAGTACTAGGCCGACGACATCTGGGAAGTGGAGTGCCACCTCAGGCTCTTAGTCTGTGACATGGCCAAGAATGTGAGGATGTCGAATGGGCATCATCTGGTGGAGGGAAAGAATGTTAGTGGTGAGGTCGAGGGACCTCCGAGTAAGTGTCACTCGCTCCTATATATTATATGCTATCCTTGTACTAATACATAATGTCAGTGGCTCAATCAGATTGGGCATCCCTTTATTGCACATGGGCAATAAGGATCCATATCGTTCATCAGTCAGGTGCCCCAGAAACTGGGCACTCATGCCTTGGCTACTCCTGGTGTGCCAATGACTCCGAGCAGGCAATCACCTGGGGAGTCATGGCATCCCTGAGTATCGAAAGTGTGCTTGGGGTAGTCATGAGGCAGCATGTGGAGGGGGCAATCTGATGCCCACGATATCTCCTTGGGGCGAGTGGTGAGGGCACTCGGCTACTTAGTCGGGTGACTTCTGATCCTCTCTGACTCTGGGAACTCATCTTTCTTTGTGAAGATGAGGACATCTTGGCGTGACTCCTTGCCAATGATGGCAAACACCCCTTGGACTAGATGGTCCTGGAGTCATGCCATGGTGAGGGAGAGGATGGTGACCAGACCCCCGTGCCTGCCCCTGGCAGATATCCCTTCTTCAACCGCAAGGTCTGGGATCGCTGTGGGCATGCTGGAGATATCAGGGAGGCCATCCAAGGGGAGGAGGTGGAGGAGATGGATGAGGAGGAGGACGAGCAAGATCCTGGTGAACATGCCATTGTTATAAAAGACATAAGTTTCTAACCCTAACTATATTTTAGTTACCATCTCAGCTGATCAGAAACACATAGGACAAGGACGAAGAAATGGACGAGGAACTGGGTCCCTCGAGACCAACTCCTACCATGACCCTTGACTCCGCCCCATCGCTGCTGGCAAGCCTCCTAGCATGTCAGGGAAAGACAAGCCTAGAAGGTTCCTTGATCTTGTCTGATACCAGCCTTTGATAGCTGAGTTCCTCAGGACTCCCAGTGCTATCGGCAGCTCTCCCCTTGCTGCCTCATCCCCAGCTGCACCAGTTGTCCGGACTTTGATCCCCCCCCTTGTGCGCCTAGTTCCCCCTATGTGCCGAGTCCCCTCTTTGCGTCAGGCCCCCCCACAGGCTGCCTCTTACCCCCCTACCCCCAAACTAATTCCTCCAGCCTGGAGACCCCCCTTGCGCCCCGGCGAGGAACAAGATGCCAGGGTCCCTGTAAATGATCCTTTTCTAGCTTTTTTTTGTAGCTTACCTTTTTTCTTTTTTTGCTAAGTAACCTTTTGTTAGGTAGTTTTTAGATAGGGAGATTTATCTCTTAGTCTAAAAAAAAAGGTTTAAAAATTTGCTAACTAATGTGGCATGTGTTGTGATATTGAGTGCCTCAATATGATAGTAAAGATACCATGGGATGACCTTCCTTTGGCATCTCATATTGCTAGCTGTTTTGATCTCAAGTGCCTGTTATGTGATAATAGTGATAGCACCATGGCCCCTTACTTTGGCATCTAGTATTTTCTGGATTTGGCACGTCTCGTATTGTGTATTGTTAACTGGCCTAGAGTCAGCTCATTGTATGTTGATTATCTACTAGGGTATTGAGGTTAGTGATGAGATAGACTGGGGTTTGAAGTTGGTCAGACACAATTGGGCTACAACCCCTGTCCACCTCATCACTAACATCCATGTGTGAGTAAGTTAGATTGGTTGAATTCAGCCTCTCGGTTGTTCAAGCTGTGTTGACTTGATACCAGGAGATGATTTCAGACACTTCTAGTGTGAGTTAGGTAATCCGAGAATACTGTAGTGCCTATAGTATTGGTGAACAATACCATTCGTGGCTAGATTTTGTTAAGCCACCCACCCTAATAACACCCTCATTTCGTCTAATTTTTTCATCCAAGAGTCTTGAGTCCAATTATAGGTGAGAATGCTTAGATTATTACGAACATAATGTTGAACACTCTGAAAATGCCATTTTGCAGGCAAATATGAAATTTGGAGAGAAGGATTGAGAGAGAGAGAAAAATAGAACGTGTGGAACAATAGAGTAAGCAAGATAAAGTGAGTTTTGTTATAGTTGATGGATGTTATAAAAGTTATAGATATTAATATTCAAGCATTGACGGTGATAGCATCAACTATTTATGCACTCAAAAATCCTGTACAACCATCAGAATTTCCCTTTCATTCCGTACCAACCCTCATTCCAAACAAAAGCATCCTTACACCAAATACCAACCAACATTCCTAACACCAAATACCAATGTCATTCCAGCAACATTCTTTTAATGCATTCCTGACAACACTCCCACTCTTCCTAGTACTCCGTAGAGTGCAAGGAAGAAGACACATGAAAGGAAAGACATGGTAACTTTTGCTGGCCTCATTAAAAACCTGTCAGATTTTGTGATCAGGGAAAAAGAGTACCACCATACAGGTAAAGAAAAGTAAACAAGTTTGAAAAATAACTAAGTTTGAAAATGTAAATAAGCGAAATAAAAATAACCGAAAGACTGATCAAAGCCTAAACCGCCTTTACCTAACCAGATCCTAGAATACCTTTATGAGACCTAAGCATTATGTATGTTTCCAATGAGTGTCGCAGAGCAGTGATATTTTAACAACATCAGCAGTTTGTTCGGTAGTAGGGATGAAATTGAGTTTGATATTTCCATTCTCATAGGATGTATGGACAAAGTGATATTTGATATCGATATACTTTGTTCTCTCATGGAACTTTGGATTCCTGGTGATATCAATCGCTCCTTGATTATCACAGGAAATAGTAAGAGGTCCTGTTACTTCTCTGGTAATCTCGTCGTAAAGACATTTCATCCATATTCCTTCTATTACTGCTTCTGAATAACTAATGTATTCAGCTTCCAAAGTGGATAGTGAAATCAACTTTTGCTTCTTCGCTCTCCAAGTCACTGCAGTGCCGGCAAGGATGAAGGCATAACCACTCATAGATTTCCGGTCCTCTGTGTCACCAGCATAGTTAGAGTCTGAATATCCATGTAGGTTCTTCTGGTAATGTCTGCTAGGTTCATTTGTTTTTCCATAGGTAAGTGTGAGGTTCTGCGAATGCTTGAGATAGTGGAGCAGGTGTTTCATGGTAGTAAGATGGGTGGTGTTTGGTCGCGAATTGAACTTGCTTAGTGTGGCCACTGCAAATGTAATGTCTGGACATGTACCGATGACAAGGTACATTAGGCTTCCAATCAAGGACTGATTGTTGCCAGTGTCAACTGATGTACTCATGTCCATATCTAGCGACGATCGTAACTTTGAGCCAGGTTCCATAGGAGTCGCTACCGGATTACAGTGGTTCAAACCAAAGCATTTTAGTAGTGTTGTGATGAACCGAGATTGATGTACTTGAATGGTATCGGGGTCAGCCCAAGTTATTTCGAGGCCCAAGAACTGACGAATCCTTCCTAGATCGTTCATTCAATATTTCTGGTGCAGCAGTGTCTTCACATCTTCGATCCTCTGTGTATCTCATGCAGTTGTCAGTAGATCATCAACATAGAGCAGAATAAGAACTTCGGGAACATTTCTTTTCGGAGGATAAAATCATCGAATGTATAAATTTGTATCATTTTCAGATTGCCGGAAGTTGATCAACATTAAGAATTAATTGATATGCTTATACCATAGCGGGGGAGCTTGCTTAAGTCTATAAAGTGCCGTGTTCAATTAACAGATCTTTTTCGAACCCACTTCAGGACCTAACCAATCAATGCCTTCAGGAAGCTACATGTATACGGGGTTATCAATAGGGGGATTCAGAAAGGCAGTTACCACATCCATATGATGCACATCCCATCGATGCAGTGAAGCATATGCTAAAATCAATTGCAAGCTTACAAGCTTTGCCACAGGAGCAAATGAGTCTCCAAAGTCAACTCCAGGGATCTGCTCAAATCCCTTAATGACCATGCGTGCTTTATATCTCAGGCTTCCATCTGGTTTGGTCTTCTTCTGGAATACCCATCGGCATCCGATATTATTCATGTGAGTGGGTATCACCTTGCTGCTCACATATGGCCACGTTTTGTTCATCATGAGGGACTGATATTCCTCTTGCATAGTACTCTTCCAGTGCCTTGAACATGACTGATGAAGTGCTTCCCGGTAGCTGGTCAGGTTCCACTAATCTACCATAGCATCCACGATGCTATCCTTGATAGCTATACAAGGTGTTGGATAGTTACGGGATGATATTCATAACACAGGTATGTTATTGGTGGGGATTTCAACCAGGTGGTTTCAGTTACGGGATTCATTTCGTAACACAGGTATACTCCAGATGGGGATTTCGACCCAGCAGTTTCAGTTACAGGATTCTCTTCGTAACGCAGGTACAACTTTGGTGGAAGACTCTTCTTGATGTGGTTCAGGCATGCAAGGTTGATTATTCTCAACAACATCCTCATCTGCATCTCCTATGTCTTCCATGACATCCTCATTCTCATCATCCAACTGGTTTGGAGTGCAAGCATGATTATTATCCTCATCTGCATCTCCAATCAATGTCGTCAGTATACTCGCACCAGACTCATCACCACCTCTAATGGAGTTTCCAATGACCCGTGATTCGTCAAACTTCACATCTGAAGCTTAGACAACACGCTTTCCAACTGAGTCTCAAAGACTCCAGATCTTCAACGTATCATCAATGTATCCAAGGAATTTACATTCCCGCATGCATTCGGCAAACTTTCCTTGCCTTTGCTCCTCTGGTATTAACTTGTATGCAACATATTCGAACTGATGAAGATGACCGACATCAGGTTTTGCAATTGTGAAGTTGTTCGTAGGGAGTCTTATTTTGTATGGAGCAGGATCGAGAGCGGCTGTGTAGATATGCCATGGTATTAATTGCTTTGGCCGAGAACTGATCAGGTAACTGGGAGTCGAGCAACAATGCTCGTGCTTTGGTAACAAGGGTCCTGATCATCCGTTTGCTGACACCGTTTTTATGTTGAGTGTAAGGAGGGGAAGGCTTGAATGAGATTCCTGAGACACGCAGTATTCTGCAAAAAAGGTTGTCGTCATATTCGCCGTGCCCATTGTCACACTGGAACTGTGCAATAGGCCATTCAGAGTATTTAGTCTCAAGAGATGCCTTGAACTCCTGAAAAACAAAAACGACCTCAATTGCTCTTTTTGATCGCAAAAAAGAAACCCAGAATGATCGTGAGAAGTCGTCGATGTACACGATAAAATATTTAAGCCCCAATGGCAATTCAGGCATGATTGGTACACCAAGGTCAGAATGAATTAACTGAAATGGGCATTTCGTGTGCTTGATTGGCGCTCTCGGTATCTTCTGTTGATGCTTGGACTTGACACATATATCACATATGCCTCATGGAATCGATGTATCATCGTAGGCTGACACTGGCATGAGGAGTTTGATGGTGTTGAGACTGAGGTGGGCAAGTCTCTGGTGCCATAAGGTGAGTGGTATCTTGTGTGGTGACGCCCTATTGACCAAAACTGATATGATGCTAGTGGTTTGACTATAACTAGCGTGAGCTGAAGCAAGGGAGGTAGGTAACTGATACAGACCATCAATTAAATTTCCAAGCACTATACTACGACCACTTCTATCATAAAGGTCTCCTATATAGCACACTTCATTCATAAACCAAACATGATATTGTACTGAAAGCCTACTAACTGACAGTAGATAATATTGCAGTTGCAGTACGAAGAGGGCATTGATCGAGATGCTGGTACTGGGAAGGTAAAGGGAGATGAGGCCAGAAGCTATTGCGATCATACATGAGCCATCAACCATCGAAACCTTAGCCAGCTTTGGCAGGGTTTGAAGGGTTCTAAAAGGTTTCCTCTCATGGTACATGTGGTGAGAGGCACCTGAGTCAATAACCCAAACCTCATTACCAAGAGTTCGAAGATGAGCAGCGATAAGCACCTTCACTGTCATGAAAGCCGATTCCGAAGGACCATTGGCTGAAGAAGCCTTTCTCACTGGTAGTCATTCCAACTGTGCCTTATCTGCTGTCTTTTTTATAAGGCAATCCTGTTGGTTATGACCCTATCTATTACAGTACCAACAAGAGATCGAAGAGGCTACTCGAGAAGTCACTTGGTTGTTTTGGTATTTTCCATGTTGATGAAATCGATCTCGTCCTCCTCCACTATGGTAAAAGCCTCCACCTTCTCTACTCGTAGACAATAAGACATTCCCGGATGTCATCGTACTGCTGACAGCTACATTCGATCCAACTTCACTTTGTCAATTTTGAACTGACATCTCTCATTCCATGAGAGTGGCGCTCCCATAGTCTACTGTCTGGCATTCTGGTGACTGATGGGTTATAATATCGATGATGTAATTGAACTTCGCAGGCAGGGTAGTGACTAGGTATGTGATGAAGGTTTCATCCAGAATTGCTTGTTCTGATCCTTCTAACTCCTGACAGCAATCTAGTAGATGGGTTATATATTCTGCAAGTGTGGAGTTACATGTAGGGTGCAGTTGGTTAAAGTTTCTAAGTATTGAGGCATGGCTGGCGTGGGTGTTCGAGGTGTCTAGTTTTGTTTTTAGCTCCCACCACATGAGGTGGGAATCTCTCATGCTATTAATATAGGTCTTAATGGATGAATGACAGGACGTATTTATCATCGCAGTTACTTTAGCAGAACGGCACTCCAAGTCTGCTGCTCCATGACCCTCTGAGTTAACCTCTTCTCCAAGCACGATCGCTAGGGTGGGTTCGGCCTGGAGAAAGAATGCAACATCACGTTTCCAGCGTACGTAATTGTAATGGGTTAGCTTGCTTGTTTCCCCATACTTACAATGGTAGAGTTCATCCCCATAAACACATGAAGGTCTGGGGTCTGTCGTGAGGGCAGGAAGGGTGGTGTCGGTAGTTTGATTGAGGGGCTGCATGGTGGATCTTGAGGCATGGCAACGGAGCAAAGAAAGCTTTTGTGGGAAACGAGACGAAAAGAAATGAAATAGGGGAAACGAGACAAATTAGGTGTGATGAAACAAGGTGGAGGTAGGTAGACATAGGATACAAGTTATACACTCAGGGAGCCAGGCTCATAACCTGACATTCAGAGAGAAGGATTGAGAGAGAGGGAAAAATAGAAGGTGTGGAAAAATAGAGTAAGCAAGATACAGTGAGTTTTGTTATAGTTGATAGATGTTATAAAGGTTATAGATATTAATATTCAAGCATTGACGGTGATAGCATCAACTATTTATGTGCTCCAAAATCCTGTACAACCACCAGAATTTCTCTTTCATTCCGTACCAACCCTCATTCCAAACAACAGCATCCTTACACCAAATACCAACCAACATTCCTAATACTAAGTACCAATGTCATTCCAGCAACATTCTTTTAATGCATTCCTGACAACAAAATATTTTGCTTCAATAATGAGTGATAATCAGTGATCCTGGGTGCCCCCTCCTCCCACTGGGGAGCACCGTATATAAGACCTGACCCATTATATACAATACAAGAAAACTATACAAACTTCCCATCTAGACCAAACTGTGCTTGAGATACCTACTATTTTACTCCATCCTGAATCCTAACTTACCTTACTCTAACTACCATATTACACCATGAATAAGCAACAGGCCAATACAGACAGTCAGCCAGCACTCCAAGTCGGCAATCTATACAGAGGTAGATGGGACGTGCAACCAGGTACCATGTGATCTTGAAAAGGGAGATTAAGAACACATCAAAACAAATCTCAAGACACGTCCTCAACTTGGGATTCTTGTCTACCCCTGATTGCAAGCCTACTAGGAAGAGCACAGAAGCACCAATGGAAGGTCACAATGCTGACCACAGTGTATGCAGAACTTGAAACTGAACCCAATGATCAAGCAAATACCTGAAGTGTCCATCTATCGGAGGATAGTAGTGAGGAGTACCAAATCTCACTGAGACCAGATGAAACAGAATCAGACATCGAACCTGGTGGAGAAGGTATCAATATTGCAGATGGCCCTGGATCCAGACGTGATCATGGCTCACAAGTAGCTAACAGAAAGAGAGACAATCGGGTGAGAACTATACGCATTTTGATCACCTCAGTGTCTCAGGAGATAGGTCCTGCTGGGTGTATGACCAAGGATCTTGCAGGGATAATTCGGCAGGGAGCCTACAGTCCTCCAATGTTCCCATCATCAAGTGATGCACCATTATCATCCCCACTGGGTAGCCTGCATGGTCCTGCATCTGGTACCTTGATCTCTAGTCCAGCTCCTCACTCTTGGCCAATCTAGTGACTGGTGTGGAAAGTGCCATATTAGATTATGTGAAGACTCTGATTCTACTATGCACTGTGTTTGAGCAGCCACACTCGAATGTTGTTGCTTTGACAGTCCAGGTGCACAAAGTTTGGGATGCCGCACTTGCTAATATTGCAGTTGCCGAAAACATCCAACCCTCAGAGCAGTGCATAAGTTTGGTAAGTGGACTCAGGCAGATATGACGAAATGCAGAATGCAATACTAACTTAGAAAGACAGGCCAAAAACATGCAGGGGTACGATCCCAGTTTGTATGTGAGGTGAAGAAAGAAATTGTGGAGTTATACAGTCTACCTGACGATCCTACAGCTATGGTGCGCAGAGTTGATTATCTGCTGGAACGGGACAGGTTTATCTGCAACCTGAGAGGGTACAATGTTTGTCTCCACCAAATACCTCCCATATAGTGACAACCACTAACTGTAATTGGATGTAACCCAGGGGCTGAAATTATGATTCCTTGTGCTCCAGATTCCTGAGCTGATTTTCCATAAGTACTTTGCAGGAAAGAAGATGCAAGGTATTGTGGATCCCGGGTTCCTTGCACGCATCAATGGTACTATGATCTGCTGGACATGCACCATAATCTGCGATACACTCTGTGCATGGCAAACTGGGATATATCAGGAGCCCAGGGACTTCAAGACTGAGGTAGCCAGCTGTGCGTGTCTGAATCATCCAACTGTTCATTCATGACTGGGGTGGCTAACCTGTTACCAAACATACAAGACCATTTTGACTAGCAAAAGAAACTTAAAGTAAGTGCCCACAGAGGATCCAGGATATGATTGTCGAAAATATTTGACAAACAATCGATAAGAGGGTTGGGCAAGTTCACTGGGTTAAGTGGCACCACCGTGAAGGATACGACGATGATTGGGAAGCTGTAAGTGCTGAGCTCGAGAGTCAGATATCCAACCACACTTCTACACAGCCTGTACTGTGACACACTAATCACCGGAACTTGTACCTAGTGGGACATCAGGAACATAGGAATCCGTCACTCGAAACAAATAGCTGGTTTGACTTGAGCCAGACATCGGTAGCCTGGGAGCTTCAGTTACAAGGTTCGGGTCCTCTGAGTCCAAATGATTCTCAGGAAGCGTAAGCAGCACTGGTGTGGATCCTTTCTCTATCTCGGGGGGTCTCGTTCAGCCTTGCGGATTCTAAGGGAGTGCAAGCAGCACCAATGGGGATCCCTTCTCTATCTCTGGGGGTCTTGTTGAGCCTTGGGGATTCTCAGGAAGTGCAAGCAGCACTAGCAGAGATGTCATCGTAAGCCAAACGATGATCAGTGGGGGGGGTGGGACAGTCACCAAGGGTGATTAAGGGAAATTAAGAACCTGTAAAGATTATTTGTAATAGATTTGATTTAGCTTACTATGACGAGACTACAATAGAAATGAAAGGGCATAGTGCAAAGGAATAATCAGTGTGATATTCACTGTAGAATCTATGAAAAGGGGCCATCCAGAAGATGTCAGGGTGATCACAATGGAGTATATCGGATATCAGGAGAGAGTTGGGAACATCGGGTGATACCAGGGACAATGTGCACACAGTATCAGGGGTAATTCACCACACTTCAGAAGGCATCTGGAGGAGGTCCAGACATGAAGCAGTAGCATCAAGATGAGATGTCGCGGTTGAGGTGAAATCAGGACACAGCGTGGATACAGGAGGTGATCCAGATGAGAGGAGCATCACGTAGAAAGAATGTGGATAGAAAAGCCTGATGATAGATAGCGCCAGGGTACGCATCGTGAGTATCGTGAAATCCCGATGCACACAAGTGAGGATGTGATGGCAGGGTGGAAGATGCCAGAATTAGTTGTTGCCACAATGTAAGAGCTTCGGATCGGGTAGTGTCCAGATGCAACAGGCTAGGATCAGATGGTGTTAGGATGCAACACCTGAGAATCAGACAATTTTAGGATGCAACACCTGAGAATCAGACATTGTTAGGATGCAACACCCAAGGATCAGACATTGTTAGGATGCAAGAGTTCAGAATCAGATATTGTCAGGGTGCACCTGGCATAGTGGTCCATGTCCGGATACCATCAGGCCACACCAGGTGCACGACCTGACATCAGGATGCGATGTCTGTTCGACAGTACATCCTGGTCAACAGTAATCGTGATGGGCATCCTGAGCATCAGATGCACAGGATGCACTGGGCACAAGATGATATATTTGCTGATGTACCACCGATCCCTATTGTATTATTTCATACAGGTTACTACCTGTTACAGATTTCGATTGCTTCCAGTTTTTGTCTTTTCATTGTATTGATTTCTTCACTTCTGGAGCCATATCCTTCTTCGATGATTTTTTCCCTTAATAGCAAAACCCATTTTCTTTGTGTTTTTCTTTAGTTATCCTACTCTGATAGGTCATCTGACCTTCTTGTAAGGGCATCTGGTTTTCCTCCTTCCTTTCTAGGCTTATATTGTAACTTGATATTATATGGGCCTAGTTCTTCACTGTATCAAATTGGTCTTTGATTGAGTTCTCTGGCAGTTGTAAATGGTACTAGATTCTTATAGTTAGAAAGAGTTTTTACCATGTGCAGTCTTCCTTACACCTATTTTCTCGATTCACTTAGCACTTACATTATTGCCAAAAGTTCCTAATTATGAATGTCATAGTTGCATTCTACTTTAGTCATCATCTTAGAAAAATAAGTAACTGGTTTCCATACTCTTTCCTCATACTGTTGTGATATGATCTCTGAGGATACATAATTTGATGCTTCAGCTTTGATTATAATTGGTTGATTTTCATCAAAGTGTCTTAATATGGGTAATGTTAGGAGTTTTTCTTTCAAATCCTCAAATGCCTTTTGTAGTTTTTCTCCCTATTCGAACTTCTTTTTTTTCTTTATTAGTCCATATAGTGGTATCGCTGTCTTGCTAAACATTCCTATGAATCTTCAATATAAATTGCAGAATCCTAAAAAAAGACCAACCTCCTTGAACATTTTGGGGAGCCTTTAATTCTCTTATAGTTTTTGTTTTGATAGGGTCTTTCCTGACTTCTTCTTCATTGATCATGAATCCTAGGTATTCTATTTCTTCCTTATAGAATTTGCATTTCATTGGTTTGAGACTGACTCCTATTTCCCTCATTTTTTCTATTATATTAATCACATCTTTTTTATGTTGTTTCAATATTTCAGAATATATGAGTAAGTCATCTAGGTAAGCAATACATATAATATCAAGATATTTACAGAAAGCAGTGTTTACTCATCTCTGAAATATTGCCCGTACATTTGCTAACCCAAACAGCATAACTATATATTCATACAACTCATATCTGGTATGGAATGCTGTCTTCTAATTTTTTTCTTTTTTGTATTTCATGATTTTTATTTCATTTAAGGTACAAAATCCACATGTGGTCTCAATGACTATGGAGCCAAAAAACCTCCAACCCAGCCCAGGCCGTGGAAAGCTATAGGAAAACCATGACCCAAAGACCAGTTCAAAAAAACTACCCTAACAAGCAGTCACTCCGGTAAACTACAAACTATATGAAATCCCACCAACGTCACACAGTAACTAGGAAAACCAAACTCTAGACAGTGCACCTAACAAAGAAACCTAACAAAGAAACCTGAAACCCAAACTTAAGGAATAGTCTAAACTCAGCTTATGGGTGTGAGCCATGGCAGAAGTTAGATAAATGTATCTGTGGACAAAAAGGTCCATGCTGGGGGGTTGAAAGGAGATCAGTTCTCATGATAGGGGTGTGGCAGAAGTGAGGAATCCCAGTACCTGCCTAAGCAGAGGGGGTGGTAGTGGCAATAGGGTGACAGTTGAGGAGAGGAAGGAATGGTAGTAAGGTACTAGCTGTTGTAGAATCTAAGCCAACTGAGGGTATTACCGTATCTCTCATGTAGTCCCTTGTGATAAGAGAGATGGCATCACTTCTGGAGGGGATTCCAGAGGGTGGAAGGTGTAGGAGGAGTGGATAGGGGGACAGTAGGGTGCTAGGTGATCATCTAGAGATGGGAAGGATGGGAGGGAAGTGTCCACTCAGTGGGACATACTATCAGTTATCATATTTGTGTCTGACAAGGCAGCTCCTTAAGATAGAAGGGAGTGGAGAAATCAACTGTGGCCTGTTGAAGTGTTTCCTCCTACTGCTAACTGTGTTCCCAGCTATCTGTAGAAAGACCAAATGAAAAAACCTGACCATAGCAATCGCTAAGTGAGGCAAAGCAAAAGCGAGGTAGGGGAAGTCACCAACATTGTGAGATGCTGGGAGAAAGAGGAGAATAGCCTTAAGAGGGTAGACCTCAAGAGGGAAGTGAGGTGGGGATGCCTGAATGCAAACAAGTGATTGAAAGTGTTCTTCCTGACCCCACCTAGATGGGGGGGAGGAGAGAAAAAGTGGTGATAATTTTCCCCTCAGTCATGGTATTGAGTCATTCTGAAATAGGTAATAAATTTCAATGACTGGAAGTGTAGCAGAGATGGAAGATGGAATACTGTCTTCTATTCATCTCCTTTATGTATCTGAATATATTGATATCTATCTTTGATGTCTACAGCCACTAGTCTGAAGTGTTCGTGATCTCAGCTATATGTTTAATTGCAATTATACTATGGTAGGACAAGTAATAAGGTAGTAGAGTTGTGATGTCAATGGCAACAAGAATACACACATGCGGATGTAAGTGAATGAGTAAAGGAATGAACAGGCAAGTCAACCACCAAACAATTTACCGTAAATTTGATTATAGAAATTTGAAATACAGAACCTTGATACTATCTAATACTTTGTATAGCCTCCCCTTACTTCCAAAACTACAGCCACTCTACTAGGCATTAATTTCAACAACTTCTGTAAAAACTCCTCAGGAATTGTCTCATAAACTAGGGGTAAGACCTGGGCCAATCTCTTCTTTACAGCTTCCTTTCCTCCTGAGGTATCTACAATCCTAAGGTGCTTCTCATGCAATCACCTTTTATGCTCAATTCATAGATACTCAATAGGATTTAAATCAGGGGAGTAGAGGGGGTGTTCCTCTACTTCAATAGAGTTTCTCTCCAACCAATCTATAATACTATAAGCTTTGAGAACAGGAGAATTATCCTACTGAAAGAGGATATCTTGCATACCAAAGGAGATCATTTGATGAATAACAGGAAAATGATATCTTCTCAAGAGCTTAACATACCTGGTCTTGTTGACATTTTAGGTAATAGAAACCTAAGAGCTTTTCTCTTACCCTAAAAGCAGCCCCAAACCATGAGACAAATTCACTTATCCTTCTCCTTTAGATCAATATAATCAGTTAGTCACTTCTCTCCAGGTTCTCTAAAAACATATTGCTGCCTTGGATCCTTAGATTTCTCCACACACGCACTCATCACTCCAGATAATTCCTTCAAAATCCTCTACTGTCAAATCCTTATAAACTGTAGCCCATTTCAATCTCTTTACTACATACTTAGGCTTGAGCTTGAGTCTTGATTTGGCTAGCCATTTCTTGACATTGGCCTCTCTGAGTACTGTATTTACTATTTTATATACAGTTTATTTATTATTCAATCATGTTCTATCACTCAGAGTAGTATCAATATGGGGGGGTTTACCTGTAGAAAATGATAAATCAGGTGGATATCTATCTCTGAAATCAGATCTGGTCATTTCCTAGTTGGATTTGGCTGCCTGGATGATTGTGTGACATTGCTGACAGCTAAGAATGTGGGTACAACCAGGGTAATAGATGTTTTGAACTGACAGGTGATCACATGCTCAGACAAGAAAGCTTTTAACTCCTGTCCAAGGTGGACCAATGAGTTGAGAAATGAGGGCAATATTCTGGAGGCAGTAGAAAAAGGCAATAATGATGCCTTTTTCAATGTTTGACATCTCTCTTTATGAGGTTTTAGAAGTTCTTTTTTTTTTTGGTACTGAGGTCTTTGTATATCCAGATTAGTAAATCATAATTAAAAGATAAATGGGCAGGTAGTGATGGCCAGATTATAAATTGTTTGGGTATTTTATGATGATAACAGTGATAACATTCACATTCATGATCATGATCTAGTATTTTTGGCAATGTAGCTTATTAAGCCAAAAAACATGTTTTATGACCACTTCTGATGAGTGACTGTAGCTTAGTGAAGTACTTAGCTGACCATAATGAGTTCAAAATTTTAGTTATCAAGGGTAGAGGGTATCGATCTTTTTTTGAGACTCCATTTAATCCTCAATAGTCTATACATAGTCTTAGTTCTCCATCTTTTTTCTTAACAAATAAGATTAGTATCTCTACCAATGAAGAAGAGGGTCTGATCTATTCTGATTCTAAGTTGTTTACCAGGTACTCTCTTAATGCTTTAAGTTCTTCCCCTCTTAAGTGGTACAGCTTTATGAAAGGAGCTGTTTTCCCTTCTTCTAGGTTGATCTTATAGTTAGCTGGTCAGTCTGGTGGTAAGTTAGTTCTTTCTTTTTCTTTGAATATTTCGAAAAACTGATGGTATTCTTTCGATACTACATGTTTTACTGTTTTAACATTTTCACCTTTCTTCTTTTTTAGTGCAAGTTCTGTAATGATTGATGTTGCTGCCCAAGAAAGTTGATCATTATCCTATCTCAAGACCTCTGTTTGATCTCCTCTTTGATCTATTTTTCCCCATGCTTTTGCAGAAATAAACGCTATTGACAGGCCCATATTGTCTTGTTTCTTGTCTGTATTACCCAATCATGTATCTCCTCTTTCTGTTTCTTTAATTTCTTGTACTTCTTGCAAGTCTGTCATGATAATCTTTTCAATTATTATTTGTATAATACAATCTTCTCAATGGACTTCATAGTCCTTGCCTGATAGGTTTACTAATAATACTTTGATTTTACCTGTATAGTGTACATTAACTACCCCAGTATTAATAGCTAAGGCAAACTGGCTTGCTACTCTACTATATGGTACTATGTGAGCATAGGTGTTCTCATGAAGTCCAATTGATATCTCTGTTCCTATGAGAACCTGTCCCTTTGCTGGAACAATGATGCTCTGCATGCTGTCCTGGTTATGACCTGTAGCTATTTGCAACTCTTTCTTAAGTACCTTTATGTCTTTTCTCAGCTTTTCAACTATAATAGTATGGTTAATTTGGTTGTCTATGCTGACTTGTAGGATACAAGTCTCTAGATTATTTTAGATTTGGTACTCCAAATCTCTTAGAGCTTGACCTTTCATGTTTCTATCTTTGTCAATTGGTAGGACCTACTTTTGAAGTGTGGCAAACAACCACTTCTTGACATTGTAGAGAACGTCTGCTCTGTCACTCTTAATATTACTGGGGGAAGCTGCAGATATCTCAATCAAGCAATGATGGTAGTAGAATGATATAACCCCTTACAGGATCACCAAATGCCAATCACAGCCTACTTCTCAGCCTTCCAGATATAGGTTTGGCACATGTAGGACTATAGTATATGAACCGAGTATTAGCTTATATGTATAAGTCAGTTCAATAGTAAATTAAATAGCAGGAAAGCTCTAAGCTTTATATATCCATCCTCAGCCTCTCAATTATCCAAGTATATATGTAATCCAAACATTTCCCAACTATCTCCCAACCACCTGAATTCTTCCATGGAAATACTATTAATAGAGTAGTTGGTCCAAACAAGAAATAATATAATCATACTTTAAGGAAATCCTCCTACATACTGTTATTAATCCAGTTACCATAACAACTCAAACAGATAATATAATCATATAACCAATAAAACTATATTACAAAGGAAACCTATTCTTCCACTTCTTCCAACATGTAGAAGAGTCATTGAGACTATTAGAGCTCTAGTAGAACATATTCATGTATCATCTGCTTGAGCTCTTGAGTAATTTTAGTTGAGATATGATTTATCTCAGCTTCTGTAGCAGTTAGTAACCTTTATGAGCTAAATACCAAGGGATTTGCAGTAGGCCAGCTAGCATTCGATTCTTAAGGGAGACAAAAGAGGTAAAGACAAGAAAGTCATAGAAGAATTGAAGTAGAAAAGAAGCAAAATAATTGCTATTCAACTGAGTATATTTCTTAGACTTTCAAGATTCTGGTAGGATCACAAGATTCCAGTAGTGTGTACTTACTAGTAATAATAGTGGTTTCATGTTTTCAGAAATCTCTAACTTGGGTGGAGCACATCATGTATTTAAGACAGGCTTCCTAACTAGTAGGAACTACCAGACTTCAGATGGAACCTAGATAAGAAATATACTTGATTGAACACCAATTCTATTGCTCCCATTCTACCTTCACTTCTTCTAAGACCTTCTTGTCTTTACCACTCTAATTTCGGTTCAGAATCCAATGCTAGCTGGCCTAAAATCAATCCCTATTGTACTTAGTTTATAAAGGATACCACTTATTACATTGTTGTGTTTTTTATTTGTCTCCTTCTCCTGGTAGGTCACCTGACCTTCTTGTCAGTGCATCTAGTTTTCCTCCTTCCTTTCCTGGTTGATATTCTATCTTAATATTGTATCAGCTTAATTCTTCCATCCACCAAATTTGCCTACTATTTAATTCCTTAGTGGTTGTGAATGGTACCAGGTTTTTGTGATCTATGAGGATTTATACTCTATGCAGACTTCCTTCCACATATTTTTGCAACTCTTTCAAGGCCTGCATTATTGCTAACAGTTCCTTGTCATGAATATCATAGTTACAGTCTGCCTTGATCATGGTTTTCAATCAATAAACAACTAGTTTCCATATTCTATTTTCATCCTGTTGTGATATAATACCAGAACAAACATACTTAGATGCATTAGTTTCTATCATAATGGTCTGATTAGGGTCGAAATGGTGTAATATATGTGTTGTGTTAAGTTTTTCCCTTAGTTCTTTGAAGGCTCTCTGAGCTTTTTCTCCCCATTCTCATTTCCAGTTTTTCTTTATTAGTTCATATTGATGGAGGGGTACGATCGGGTGCAAGTTCTGAAGAGAGGAGATGTTGTGTTCATTGTTCTTCTATGGAGGTTGCTAGCTAAAGATTGCTTAAGTAGTACAAACTCCACTCGTGCATGTAAAGCCCCATTTCCCTGCTCACGCCCTAGAGTGCCCAGTCACCCACACTCGTCCACACTTCTGTGCTCCTCCATATTAATGTTCCTCCCATCTATTACCAATACAATATTCTACTACTGGGATTATTATACCATCACATATAAGGGTTTGACCATTCTGCTAAACCCTTCTATGAATCTTCGATAAAAGTTACCGAACCCTACAAAAGATTGTACTCCTATGACTTTGTCTGGTAATTTCCATTCTCTTATGCCTTCTATTTTCAGAGGGTCTACTCTTACAACTTCTTTATTGATGATGAACCCTAGGTATTTGGTTTCTTTTTAGTGGAATTCACATTTTGTTGGTTTAAGTTTGATGTTAATTTCATTTAATTTTTCTAGTAACTGGAAAATATCTTTTTGATGTTGTTCGAAGGTATCAGAATAAATTAATCAGTCATCCAGATAGGCAATACAAATGACATTCAGGTATTTGCTGAGGGCTGTGTTTATGCATCACTGCAATATTGTAGGTGCATTTGCCAACCCAAACAGTATCACTGTATATTTTTACAGTCTATATCTAGTTTGAAAAACTATTTTCTACTCATATCCTTTCTGCACTCAAATCTGTTGGTAAGTATCTTTGATATCTATTTTGGTAAAGTATCTTGCCATTGCTAGATAGTTCAAAGCTTCACCTGTAAAAGGTAGTTGGTATCAGTCTTTTTTGTATACTCCATTTAGTCCTTGATAGTCCACATAAAGCCTTAATCCCTAGTCTTTCTTTTTGACAAATATGATTGGAGACCTTGCCAATGAGGAAGATGGTCTGATCCATCTTCTCTCCATATTTTCTATCAGGTATTCTCTTAGAGCTTTTAACTCCTTTTCTTCTAGCTGGTATAAATCCATGAATGGAGCTGTTTTTCCCTCTTCAAGTTCTATCATATTGTCAGTATGGTGGTGAGGGGTAAGACTGTCCATTCTTTTTCTTTAAACAGTTTCAAGAACTTGTCGCACTCTCTCGATACTATATCTCTTGTTGATTTGTCCTTGCTTCTTTTTTTTTTTTAAAGCAAATTCTGTGCTAATTGTTAGAGCTGCTAAAGAAGTCTTATCTTCATTGTAGCTGAAGATACCAGTTTGGTCTCCCTTTTAGTATATCTTTCTAAAGAGTCATGCTGAGCCAAATGATATCATTAGGTTTTTCTTTGATAGTTCTTTTTCTTTTTGGTTGACACTACTGAAGCTTGCATTTCTTCTTTTTTTTTCCTTATTTGTTGTACTTCTTGCCAGTTCATCATGATAACTTTTTTCAATTATTAGCTGAGCAATACTGTCTCCTGAGCCAACCTTGTAGTCTTTTTCTGATAGGTTTACTATTAGTACCTTGATTTAGCCAGTATAGTCTGCATCGACCACTCCAGCTTTAATAGTTATGCCTTTTCAGTTTGCTAATCTATTTTTGATGTAGTGTGGGCATAGGTATTCTCAGGAAGTACTATGGTAATTCCTGTCCCAATGAGCTTTTATTCATATCTGTGGACAATCAATGTTTCTGTACTATACAAGCCATGACCTGCAGGGAGATGCAATCTCTTCATGGATGTTTTTGCATTCTTTCTTAGTTTTTTGATAACCACGCATTAGCTTTCCCTGTTATCCCTATGAATTTGGTGGATCTGACATTGCGGTCTTTCTCTCATGTAGATGTGTAAAATCTTACTTTTCAGATTTTCTCCGATTGCTTATTCCTCAGGTACTGTATACACTATTGGGGAACTGTCTGGGCATATGACCTTGTACTTCTTGCTGTTGCAGGTGACTTTGTCCTTTATCCAAACAATCCTTTGTCCATGATTCTTCAACCATATCATTTCTAGGATTAACTTGTACTTGACTAAGTTGGTAACAAGGAAGGTAGCATTGTCTCTCTAGTTTCCTATTTATATTGATAGTTCTGCTATCTAGGTGATGGGTTCTGCTTCTGAAACAGTACCATCTATTATGTGGATATCTCTTGGTTTTTCTATTTTTTTCATAGGTAATTGGTATCTTATAGTGAAGTTATAGTCTATAAAGTCCTCTGTAGTTCCTGAGTCAATTATAGCATTCGTCATTCTTTTTTCTTTTTTCTTATGATAAAGTTGTACTTTGATCATCATGTGATCAGATTTGTAGCTTAATGGTTCTATGTGTCCTGCTGTTGAGTATAATTGTTATATTCGGATAGCTTTTGATTTGTCGTCACTCAGATCACCTCCTGCTTGGAATATTCCTCATTTAAAGTTCTCTCTTCCTCTTTTTTGTTCTTTTCCACTTCCATACTTTGCACCTTAATGTTCTTGACTTGGCAGTCTCATGTAAAGTATCTCTTGTTTCCACATTTGAAACATCTCTTCTCTTTTCTCTATTTTTGAAATTCATCATTTGGTAGTCTCTGGAGTTTTCTGCAGCTAATCATATCCAGGTCTATTGGTTCTCCTCTTACGACAATATTAGATGTAGCCCCAAAGGAACCATTAGTGTTTCTTAGTATTTCTCATTCTTGTTATTTGTTTCCTCTATTCTGAAAGTGCCTAACAGTACCTAACCTTGTTTCCTTTTCTATGGCTCATTTTGCTAGTGCTTATGCTCTGAGTAGTACCCAATCTAGGTGACTATATTCATCTTACAATATCTTACATATGCCTTGGAATAACCATTTGTTTCCTGTAACATCATCCATGCTTGCCTCTGTTAATATTAATTGGAAGGCATTTCAATACACTATCATTGATTTGGAACCTTGTATTAATTCTCTTAGCTTCATTCTAAACATTTCCCCTTGAGTTTACTATTCCAAACTGAGTCTGCAGTGTCTCTCTATAACTCAGCCAATCTTGCCATATTATTGTACTGATTCCTTCAATGTACAATGTGGGCCAGCTGCTGGCATCTCATCTTAGCAAGCTTGAGGTATATGTAATCTTGTCATCATTGTATTCTTAAGCCTATCCTACTGCCTTAAAATGGACCTGTAATTGGGTTAGATAGTTTCTCCACTTATTTTGACCTCTGGAGAAGGTCTCTAGTTCTTTAATTTTTGGCCTCTTCATTCCTCTTCCCATAGTCTGTATTATCTGTTGTAATTACTCTGCCATCAGTTCTGGAGGAGCTCCTCCCATTGATAGCACTTCCCCCACTTGTAGTATTTCTCCTGCTAGTCCTAACATCCTTTGATCTTCCTGTTCTTTGGATGATGTAGATCCTTCTTTCAATCCTTCATTTGATATGACTAGACTAGCTACTCTTCTTCTTTCTGAGACTGTTCTTGAGAGTCATTGTACCACTTCCAGTAATCCTAGTGAACTGCACTCATTATATGTAGTATCATTAGGTGTCACCATATACGCAACCAAATATTAGAATCACCTATGAGATCTCTCCTGTTATATGATGGCACAACAGGCAATGATATGATAACTTTATTATAATACTTCTTCTGATATGGAATAAATATACAGAGTCATATTTATTAATTCTTTTCTCAATCTTTTTAAAACTAAGCTTCTCATATCTTTACTTAGTCTTCCTAAGGTACAGTTGGCTTGTTCACTTCCTCCTTATCTTATTGGTCAGATATTATCATAGTATTTTAATAAAGAACATAAAGCTATTTTATATTCATGAGGTCATAAAGTTATATGTTAGGAGATAACTTAGGTGATTGCATAAAGAACTAACTACAAGGCCTTATCCCCCCCTTTATATAGTTCTTCCCACAACTCACTTACAAATCAATAACTATTATAAGTGACAACTGAGACTCATATACTCACATAACCTGATAACCATGTGATCTGAATTAGGTCATATATGAAATGCTCATAACTTCTAAATAAGTCATGTGCACAAAATCTCTTGTATGGTAGTAGTGACCTATAATGTAGACTACTGGCATTTCAACATGTTATAACTTAAGTAAGCTAGATTAGCAGTATTTCAGGCTAGTCTTGAACTTGAGAACTGCAAAATTCGAGACTGGCCTGAAATAACCCTAATTCAACTAACTTATGGCATTACATTTTGAAACACCTGTGGTCTATATTATAGGTGGCCACCACTATAACTCAAATGAGTTATTGTATAATCAAATCAAATATAATGATCATAACTCATAATTGTGAATAATGTGTGAAATGCACATGACCTAACTAGTTATGTACATGAAAACCTTACAAACCTATGACTAGATAGTCATGAGTTATGTGAAAACCCTTTTTCCATGCTAGTTTTATAATACTTTATGACATATCAAGAACACTACTCACCTCAGACTCTACTATTAGCATGACCTCACCTTCTTTGATTTCCAAGTTCTGTACATCTGACTCTGCTGGTGAGGCCCATGACTCAAAGTCAACTTCTGGTTATGTCTTCTTCACCTTAGCCAGTGCATCTGTTTCATGAAAATTGTAGAAACAAACTCTAGTTGTATTGCCATCTACTGAATCTGAATATGTTGGATTCTCAGAATCCCTGCATCAGGCCATATACATAAGACACTTATATCACAAGGGTCTGGATACCAGTTTTACACCTCAAGGACTATTCCAGGACAACAAAAGTATCTTGTAACTAGTAGAGTACTTGCGATTCAATGAGAGATTGAAACATATTATGATATAGTACCACCACATTTGTAACTCATTCTGGAATGACCTTATTACATTAGAATACCTAAAGTCCATGGAGATGACCGTGGATGTCCTTACAAAACTACTTGTGAGAGATCCATACCAAAAATACATTTGTATACTATGACTTCATGGGCCTCCAGAATGATTCTCTTTCCTATAGTTTTTTTTTGAAAGTTCTTCATTGATCTTTTTTTTCTCTTCTTTGTATTTTCTTTGTTTTCTACAAATACTTTCTTTTCTGTTGATCTTGTAGGTAGTACTCTTTTTTCCTATCACAAGTAGTACAATAGGTTTTTAATGAGGCTGGCCAGCCTCTATGCTTTATTTCTCACCCTTTTTTTTAGTCCATTTAGTTTGCTAGTTTAGCAAAGATGAGATAGTTAAAACACTAGGAGCATAGTTATGATGTTAGTAGTAGAGCTACAATGATAGTAGCAGGAAGGGTAGGAGTGTTGAGAAATAGTAGTTCAAGGTGGTTGAGGTATGATAGTTTGGTATTTACTTCCTACTTATTATTTCAGATGTGAAGGTGAATGTGGAGATACACAATCAAGGTGATGCATTACATCATGCTTGAGGGTCATATATATACCATTAGAATCCCCCCTTTAGTTACCTAGTTGAACAGAATCAATGATTTTCCACTGCACACAAACTGTTCCTATTTCCTACAGTAAGGTGTTGTCCGGTATGTTGTTTAGTGTAGAATTCCGTTGTAATTCCGTTGTAATGGGAGTGGTTGGAAGTGGTTGGAAGTGGTTGGTGTTGGCATGAGTTTTGGTATGGGAATGATTGTGGTTGCGAGAATGTTAGCCATCTTTTGATGGAAGGAATATTAGGGAATTTGTGGAATGGACACTGGTACGGAAACCAGTTTGGTATGTTGGAAGTTAGAAATTCAGGAGGCCGCGCTGGACTAGGAAACATGTATATATACACTGCTTTTGTAATGATTGTATTCAATAAGCTTCAGTGATAGTAATACTCTATGGTATAAGGGTTGACTTCGGATTTCATAAGGTGTGCCGAGGGTAATGAGCGATGAAGTGTGATCGTATTTAAGACTTCTGAAAATGAATGACTGGAAAGTAGGCGCAAGTAAAGAAACGAACAAAAAAAGAAAGGAAATAGAAGGAAAACTTAACACGGAGTCATAACCACACCTAGGAGAGTAGTTGTCCCGATCCCGGAGATGGGCAAACGATTCATCCGTGGGTGTTACAATTTCGCTGTCAGCCAATCCCACTATCCCGGATCCCACTTCAGCATACTCCGATGGTAAGACATTTTCTCCAATGATGAGAAACGACTAATCACGAAGTGAAAACCTTTCCCTCCGAGCGCATTTGTCCCACATTTTCACTAAAATCAGACCCCGGAGAAAAAGATCAAAAAAGGGGGCTGATCGGTTAACTAATCCTGAATTTGAAGAAAAGTGACACACAACAAATGAAGTTCAAACTAGTTGAAAGCTCATGTACTTATAACAAAAGTAATACATGAATTGTAAACTGTCCACCACCTACCCAAGAACAGTACACTGAGGCACAGCGCACTAGAGAACGGGTAAACACTCCTCTCCTGGCAGTACTCTAGTTGTCCACTATCAGTATCAGAAAGGAAACCATACATGAACATACATGGCCCAGGAATTATGGTCTTGTAGTTCACAACCCGTAGGCATACCGTAATCATGGAATTGTTTCCATTCATTATTTCCCCTAACATTTCCTCTCGGAATTCAAAGTTCGTTTCCCAGTAACATATCTTTGTTCTTGGACTAGCCAGTCAGAAAGCTTAAAATTAAGTGCAACGGATCCGGATATGAAATTATCTTTGTAAATGACAAAGAGGTTAAGTGAAGGACTCATTCCCCAAAAACGAGTGCTGAGAATCTCCATACTCATAGACTTAATTCCAATATAACCAGTGAAAGATACAATGCAATGAGATATGGTTCCGGAAGGTTAGACTCCAGACCCCATTTGTCACAAAAATTGTGACAATTTTGGCTGTAACGGCAACTGTAACACATTTTTTTCCTTCCCAAAATGGGCGTTACCCTACTTTTGAGGCTCAAAGTTCGAAATTTGACTTCACCAATTTAAAGAAGAAGAAGAAGAAGTGGCACCTGAATGCTATAGATACTATAATCCCTTCAAACAAATAGTGATACTCCTAGTCAATTACCTGTCATGACCATTGGGAATATCACTGCACCATGATGGTATACAAAAGCAAATGTGATCCAATACATAGTAAATGAGTAGAGATAAAATTTTATTGCCTATTAAAGAATTATTATAAAAGCTCTGACTCTGAAATCCGTCTATGAGAAGAATATCTAGTGAACACATACTTCTTAAAGTCTTCTGACCCATATACAATATTGTTTCGATAGGCATCCATCATCCGTAAAGTGTGCTGATAATATTTCCAAATCAATACAACCGAGATCTGAGCCAAAGCTATAGGAACTATCCTAACAAGTACGGGGAACGAGTATTCACAATGTGCTCTAGTATACACCTTGGCCCTACCTCAAAAATACTCGATAAAGTTCAACTCACAGTGGTAGACTGGATAGAATATGACCATGTGTCCAGCGGCCTCCAGGGTTTCTTATAATTGACATTTTTGTGCCTGAAAGTCTGGCTGAGATGATAAAAGAGCTCGAGCACAACAATTGGCATTGGTGGCATGTTTGCATGCAGGATTTGGTTTTCGCTCACCAGGTGAATCACCAGGAATTGAGCATTGTGTTAAAAACTTCCTCCCTGAAGGCCACAAACCACGCTCTTGTAACACAATCTGCAATCCCTTTAACCTTCCATCCCTTCCCATCATGCTCTGTGGCAGGATTGTATTGGGGTTACTTGGATCCCTATAGTATCCAGGCCTCATTGGAAGCAGGTTTTTTCCACCTGGAGTGAGATTCAGGTTACCAACCTGGAGGGCATCGGGGGCATACTTTTGATGAATCTTTGCATTATCAAATGCAAAGAGACCTTGACACCCAGGAAATGCCTTTTCAAAGGCTGGAATGGCTTTTTCGGTAAGTTGTTTTAACATCAACTCCCCGGTCCACCACACATCTCCACCACACTTCATGATCTCACATACATCTCCTCCCCCCAACCTTCCAACTGGAGTAAGAAAATCTGACACATGCAGTCCTTGGCCACGCCCCTTTTTTCGGAGGGGTGCTTTGTCATTGTGAATCCAAATTCTCTTTCTGCCGTCATTTGAGTTGAACGTACATTCATCGTGAGTGATAAAAACAATTGGTTTTACACCAACCACTTGCTCCTTTTCAATAATTGTTAGTGTTTCATCCCACTCCAGCATTCTTGGCTTGTATAGTCGCATTCGAGGAAGAAATGTATCATTCCGGTAAGCTTTTACATCGGCTCTCTCATGGCCATCATGGTAAACTCCTCTTTTAACCTCTTTCCAATTCCAGCCTAGCTTTAGCAGCCAAGCACGGGCTGATCGGCTTGACAGAGCAAGCTTAATTCTTCGCTGTATGCCAGTAATCGATATCATTGGGAGCTGGTCATCATGTCGTGATATCTCTTCATCATATGTCTGACCCCAATAATTGGTCACTGCCTTTGCTAAGCCAGTTGAATCCATTCCTAGGTTATTAAAATCCATATTAGTTTCTTGTGGGATACACATAGATATACTTCTTAAATCCCAACATACCTTCTCCTGCCTGTGACATGTATTCTCGAATTGTCAGCATGGTTCCTTCATCAGTAAGCCAACTTGCAACCTTCACATGACCTCCTTGCTTTGGTATAGGCAGCTTCCCATATCGAATATATGCAACTTCTTGTTTGAGAATTCGCTCTATCACCCAAGTCCCCCATCCTCCAGATTGCGCTACCAAAAGCGCAAGCTCTTTCCGGAACCTTTTACATGCTATTGGGTGACTTGGATCTCGATTTAACTCTTCTCTTTTCCACTTCTTCTCTTCTTTTAATTGTAATTTTATAAAGTTATAAACTTGGATGTTCCAATCAAGTTGAAGGCCTAAACCAACACCCAGGGATCCTTTCTGGAATGATTTTATCTTCCTTTTTAGCCTACCCAAGGCCTGCACAAGAATCTCTTCTTTCATAACTCTAACTGGGCCAACAAGACAGGGCCAACATCGATAGGCCTCCTTTCTTAATTCTGCTTGCTGTGCCAGAAGTACTAAATCTGATGCAGAATTTTGCTGACTATTGTGATCAAGTGCAACTCCCTGGTTATATTTGCTGACATCTGCATAGAGACTTTGTTGCTTTTGTTTTGCATAGGTTTTCTGTCGTCGTTGACTTACAGTACAGGGGATCCGCTTCAGATATCCACTTCTAACCTGGATTCGTTGCCGATATATTCTTGTCCTCTCCTTGGAGGCATAGGATTTACTGAGTGCAACCTCAACTGTAGATGCTGGGTCCTGTATTTCTGGAAGAGTGTCCTTCCGCAAACGCTTTCGGATTCGAAAATTTCGAACTCGTTCTTGTGATGTCATCGGGGTCGCTCGGGGTACTGGAACAATTGGTCGGTGTGCAGCTCTGTATTTTTCAACACGCTTTCTTCCTGCATCTCGCTTTTTCTGCTTTCGTAGCTCACTTTCGTTATTGTCCATGTTTTGCCTGCCTTTATTGTTTATTTGGTGGGATATTTGTGTATGTAGGGTTCATAAAAGGGTTTTACTGTAGAGGGGAAATAGTAATAAGGGAGGGGGAATATCTGGAGTTCGAACCAAGTGGAGACAATGAATATTATTGACATATACTTCAACTAATTGGACTATACATGTAGTGGTTGAGATTTGTATTGATGGATATCCCTTAGAATTAATAAGAAATTATTTTATTTTAGTGTGATATTTAAGCCTCAAAGGTAGGGTAACACAAATTTTGGGAAGAACAAAAAAAGTGTTACGGTTGCCGTTACAGTCGAAATTGTCACAATTTTTGTGACAAATGGGGTCTGGAGTCTAGCCTTCCGGAACTATAGCAAACATGCCCGAAACTCATGCAAACGTCCCACATCTTTCCACAACAATCCTCAAGGCTGTGGCATGCCCATCATAAATACGACATAAGAAAGGAGACAGGAGCCTTAGTCGCAACTGTTTATGATTATACTATGCACTATTTGGGAACATTCTCACTAAGAATGAAGTCTCGATAAGATGAAATGAAAAATGAAAAATAAAACTGAAAATGAAAGAATAATATGCCTTGGTTTCAACTCTCTATTTCACTACCTTTTACGTGACGGCGAATTGATAAGGTATGATACAAGCAGAAATCACAAGTGGTGGTGGGCAAGCGTATGGAGAGGTGTGTGAAGGTATTCGTTACTGCATTATTCTGTGAGAAGAGAGAAATCTATGGCTGCTTAAATACAACTGATTGTGGGTTACTAGTGTAAATCCACCAATGTCACAGACAACATAACTAACAGTCCCCAAAGGGTACTCAACCTACCTACCTGCCAAGGTAATACCAAGGTAATACCATAACCTAACAACTATGATACGATTACTTCAGCAGTGCCACAGCCTCTTGAGTGTATGGCTCTAGAGGCTTAAATACACTGTACAAATCCAGTACCCATTCTGATAATTCCCCTGCAGATAGGACGATATCTGGGTGACCATGTTGAGATGTATCGAAGAGCGTGCGATATGGGATCACCAGATCATGTCCGGCGGGGCTCACCCTTCCAGCATGGTCAATATCAAAGTATTGACCTAACCCTGGCATCGATGGCATGGCATTTCCGGCGACCACGCCATTAGGATCTGCAATCATTTCCCAACACTCCAACCGCAGCCCGATTCGGTCCTCGGCAATCTCGATAATGATTACCATGTTGATTCGCCCTCCAGAGTCCTCTAACCACATCTGAGCATCACACCGCAGGGCGGGTAGACTTCCCCAGTATCCCACTTCGACCATGAGTGATGGCCACTGCCGATAATCTCCGTGTGTATCAACTGATTTGAAGCCCCCATCACCCTCTTTGGTCCTGCCACTGGGAAAGCGGAACCCGTTGGCCCAGACAGGCAACAATGAATTTTGTGAATGTCCCGGAATGTTGCCAACATTGTTCTGGATCTTCGCACCGAAACTCCAGCTCACGTTTCCGTGTCGAGCGCCGGGCATTAGCCTGATAATGAGCGATTCGATCGTCGGGTCGTAGGTGAATCGGGCAACGTTGCTAATACCGTGTTCGTCCCTTTCCTGGTGGATGCGTCGAACCATGTCTGGCGCAACACCAGTGACAAGGATGTAGCAACCGGTTTTTTTATCAAGACATTCTGCAACTTTGCCCACAATGTTTAAGGCCAGTAAGAGAGGCGTGGAGAAACGGATCTTGTTCTTGTCTGGGATGAGGGCCGATAGTCGGGTGAAGGCCGAGCTGGAAGGTGCCAAGGTGGATGGCATCGGATGAGTCACCTCACCAAATCCGAGAGAGCTGGTTGATGCAGGTGTAGCAGAGGTTCTTGGGGGATCCTGCTTGATGTACACTTCGCAGAATTGGAACGTGATGGCGGAGTAGTAGGTGTGCCGTAGAATGGTTCTAAAAGTGTGATGAAGGGAGATGGTTATTAAGAGTGTGTTTGTGAGAAAGAATGAGGGGATAGGTGATAAGAGGAGGAAAATTGCCTCACTTTAGTAGAGGTGTAGCAGGACAGTGTTGAAAAATGGTAGAAAGGGATGTGACTACAGGCTGTCTCACCTTCAGCTGCTGCAGCGTTATCAAGCGTACTTGTTGAAGCCGGGTCGGCAAACAAGGATGAAAAATTAAATGGAAAATTGGGGCCGCTTGCTATCCCTCAATTTTAAATTGTGAATGCAAGTTTTCCCTTGCAAAGCAGGTTTTCAAAGAATTATCAGTTTTGAAATTGTGTACTTGTAGGCTTGTCCAAAGGGGTTAAAATTGGATCTATTTGGGGAGACAGGCATTGTACACTCGCGTCCGCAAAGTTCTCGTAACACCCCAGGTATTTGTGGCGGTGTCTTGGTGGCAACGATGTACCGCACCCATTGATCATACGTGATGGTTATTGTACTCGTGCGTCTTTGCCAAGAATAACGCTGTGAGCCGAAAAAAGGAAGTAAATGTCCATGGCAGGATGATGTAGATAATATGAACCTGGAGGAGGATAACCACGGTTGATGTCACTGAATTTCAACCTTATCTTCATCCTTTCTGAAGTTTCACCACACTTTGGTACGGGCAGCGAGTGACCCATCATGGCAACTGAGCCAGTATCCATAGTAGTGATTGTGATATCGTTCAAATTCCCACACATGTGTCAGGTCACTGGTGCAACGGCCCTGGTTTATTCATGTCCTGTGCAACTGCAACCAGAGGTTTTCCCCCCGGTTGTCTGCTCGCGGCGTTATTCTTGGCAAAGACGCGCGAGTACAATAACCATCACGTATGATCAATGGGTGCGGTACATCGTTGCCACCAAGACACCGCCACAAATACCTGGGGTGTTACGAGAACTTTGCGGACACGAGTGTAGAAAGAGCGGGTGCCTTTGAATGTACCATTTCCTGGAACTCAGAGTCTGGTAAGACTTTTAAAGTTGAATATATCTAGAATGAAAGAAACAAGGACAGGCTATGAAAATCAAAGTATTGTAAGCAGCTTAACATCCTCCATATAGAGCCCCGTAACAGTAGGTCAAGATGAACGAGGGTTTCTGCAATATATACTGTTGAGGCTGGGTGGTTTTCTAGGCTCTTGAAATTCTACTATTATTTGATACCAATCTGAATGGTATGAGAAATGTACACAATTGGATTCCCTCAGTCCAGAAAAGAAAAAAATACTAATTTGAAATCACCATTTCAAATTCTCCCCACTGTTTATTTTATATTTATGTCCTACCAAACAGCTCAACATTTCAAAAGGTGAAAAGACTGCAAATTAGCGTTTGAGAGGGCTGAAATTTGAAATTGAGGCCTGCCACACAGCTCCTTACTAACTAAGAGAATGAAGTACGGCATCCTGGGACACATTGCAAGACAGCAAGTAAGAATCACTCGCCCAGCTTGCACTGAGTCTCTAAACAATCACATCCACATCCTCGAAACCCCATTTCAACAATCCACAACTTGAACTTGCAATCTCTTCCTTTCCAGCATCCGAGACTTGACGGCAGTCCAAGTTACATATTCCCGGCTTTACATCACTCTGCTCTCTCTCTCTCCCGGCACATACGTGCATACGCTAGGTTTATAATGTTATATCATGAATCAAGTGTGTCCTTCTTTCTTCCAACGGATGAACTTCCGCCACGGTAGGCCATGTACCTAAATAAAACAAAACTGTATCGTGGCTGGGGAGTCTGATGGAAGGAACTATACCTACGAAAACGGGAGGAATTCCTTGTTGCTATATGAATCACAAATGAAATTCGTAATATCTCAATATCTCAGTATCCCCTCCATCAGCTCCCTGCTTACCCGGTGTGTGCTCAGTGCAATGGTAAAGCATTTACATATATAAAATTCTATGGAGATACACTGGGGGCTCGGTGCCGATAGTGATCATCATTTGTTTCACAGAGGTGTGTTGATCAATAGTGTTCGAATAATCCGGTACCTTACGGCTGTAACGTACAATACCGGAAAACGGGAATTCAAACCAAAAATCTGAATGCCGGGTAATTCGATGTTGTATTATTCATTTGTTATGCTGGGATTACGCTTATAAGTACTCGTGCTTCTCAGCCAAGATTTGGTTTTCCCACTTGTAGTAGCGAGTGCGGGTCAGTTCTTTTGCACTGAAGAAGTATAGTGTGTCTGTCAGTAGTACAGACCTAGTGGGGTGTCTAAATTAAGCGTTGAATTTATTATCACCTCCCCAGGCTAGTTCACTGATAATGTACCATACTTCTCCAGTAGAAAAGAACTGACCCGCACTCGCTACTACAAATGGAAGCATGAGCACATCTTTTGTGTTCTTAATTTTTTTCGGCTGTTCCAAGTAAGAGGCAAGAAATATCAGAACATAAGACCAACCAGCATCTGCCAAGAAAGTCTTCTTTATTATGAAAAATCTTTGTTTACCCCCTGTTTACCACCCGATCTCTCGTCCCTGTTTACTCCTTAATGTTCGTACACTTTTTCCCTGCTACCCGTACTCGCCAAAATAAAAAGTCTGTCTCCGAGGTATAGCCGCCAGTGGCAACGCGGCAATTCCTCTCGTCTAGCAGGTTCAACAATAAGATTCCGTGGATAGTTACCTCATAAATCAAATATCTCTAAAAACCAGTATCTCTAAAAACCAGTATCTCTAGTCCTACTAGGAAGTAATTAGAAATAGGTAAAATTCTTTCAACCATGGTGTTGTTTAGTAGTTAATACGGCGTAGGTAAAGGTCGGGGACAGACATTTTATTTTGGCGAGTAGATGCGAGCTTTCTCAATCACTTCTTAATGGCAAAGCCGCTTGTATAATCACACTACTATAGAAACCGAAATAATTGGGAATCTCGGTAAGTTAGGACGTTGGATTTGCCTCTCCCGGCAAGGTCTGTTTTTTTTTTTTTTCTTTTTATTTCTCTCAGCTGAGGGCTGAAAGGCAATCTTTTCGCCGTGTTTTCTCCCCTTAATCCGAAGGGGAAAATTCTGGACGTCTTAGCGTGACTCACAATTATTTCGGTTTTTACGGTACTGTATGGTGCAAGAAAACCAAAACATGCACTGGAATTTGTATGTTCTCTGCGCTTCAAAATCGGCTCCATCCAACACTTGATAAAGACAAAAAAACCACTACCAGAAAGCGAAAGCTAGCTAGAATCCTGTAGTGGTTTTTTAATAGCCAGTAACTGCTTAATAAAGATGATTTTGACGGTTGAAAAGGCCTTGTTTTTGCGGGTAAACATTAAACAATCCAACACCATCTCAACCGCACCTCAGAGCTTGACTGGGTAAAACATGTCTCAAGCCTGGTCACTGCGGATACCGATTGGAATCATAGAGCTTCACTCGAAATCTTGGCACTGATCTGGTTGCATCTTGGTGGTGATTCTGGTGCACGTTTTGGTTTTCTTGCAATATAGTCCCACGACCATTTGGGACGGTCAGCTGTCAGCACAAGGTGTCCCGTCCCAAAAAAACACTTTTTGTCGGCGTCAGCAAGGTCTGTCCCAAGCTGTGGGACCCGTCAGTACTAGTGCGGCCGATAGATATATCCGTCACGTGCGTTATCGCAGCATGTTGCAACGAAAACGCCCGCCAGATTTTGCTTATCAGTTCCATCTACTCGTGCCGAGGTTGTGGCTGGCAGCCACAACCTCCGGATGTTCACTGGCTCACAATCGGGAGGCACTCCACCGAGTGCCTGCCACCTCAACGTAAGATTGCAGCTCAACGTCACTTTGTGGCTCAACATCACTTTGTGGCTAGTTTTCCATACGGAGAATATAACCTGGGTTGATAACTTGAATTAATTTTTCTGTTAATAGAGATTAATTCCATTAATATAGATTATTAATGATGTCTTGGCCCATAATAAAAATAAATTTATATTTGAAAAAAAGAAAAAAAAAATATTGTGAAATAGAGACTTCTCCATTGTCAACAAATTATCAATCCATATCACCTGGATCACCAATTATGCCATGAGTACTATCTTCTATCCTTCTAAGCTAGTGTATTGAGCCATATAAGGATATTGAGGTATAGATCCAAGCTGCTCTGATGTTCATTCAGTCTTTCCCACATGAGTATCCTCATATCTGCACTATAGCACAAACCCATGAAATACGTATCTCCCAACTTCATAGATGAGTGCAAGGACATTAATCCCAACAGGAGAGACTGGAACAAACCTCAAGCTCTCAAAGGACTAAGAATTAGCTGTATGCCAGTGTCTTGAATACCTGAATTCTGTTAGGATAAGTGATCAACTGCAGATGGTTTCTGGCTACGTAAATGCAAACCTTCAGCATACCCATACTGGTTCTGGACCAGCCCCAGTTGTCAGCCATCACTCAGCCTCTCATTTCTTTAACTGCTACCTTGGATACTTTATTCATAAACAACTGTCAATTGATATTGATCAGAAGAATACACATCAACCAGACAGCATCAGTGCCTGGTTTGAGAAATATCATATAGTTTGTGAAGACCACAATATTCCATCTTGTAATGAGTACAACTTTGATAAAACTGTATATCATATTGGGATTAGCTGTCATTAATGTATGATTAATCATAATCCTAGTCAGCAGTTTTACTTAAGCAGTTCAAAAAATCAAGAACTTGTCCATGTTTGGAAGACTATCAGTAGTGATGAGGTGACATTACCACCTATAATTATTGTCCCTAGTATCATATACCAAAGGTCCTAGTATATCATAACCAAAGTTCACACCAATCATCTTATTAGTACCTCAAAAACTAGCTACAACAATGATAAATTGACTATGCAGTTGATAGTCTACTTTCAACAGTTTTCTGCTAAGCAACAGGAAGGTGCATATCAACTTTTACACCTGAATGGTTTTGTCTTACATTGTACAAAAACAGTTTCTTCACTACTATGATCAGCATAAGATCATAGTGGTTTGCCTTCCAGTGCATTTGAGTCATCTAATTCAACCATTAGATGTTATCATATTTTAGCCGTATAAGTATTACCATGCTGAGGTTGTTGAAGTAGTCACATGCACTGGCTGTGGAGACTTTAACAAATTACAATTCCTAGATACAATCGATACAATCTGTCAGCAAATATTTAAGTATTCTGACATCAGATCTCTATTTCATGCTCCAAGACTGATTCCTTACAATCCTGAGATTATCATTTCAAAACTCCAAGAGGCTGCTGTTACTCCTGATCAGTCAGCTCCACAGTCTTCTGAATCATTATCTGGCATTCCTCTCACCATTGCAAGCCTGAAAAGCATGGGTGAAGAATTACAACTTGAGGCAAAAGAGCTATCACTAAGCTTTCAAAACAAGTTAAAGCTTGTACTACAAGGTGGATTAACTCTAGCACAGTCAGGTGTATTGGCTATAGAATATATGGAACATATATGAGCTGCAAAGGATGCAAGGCATGCAAGATGCAGAGTACAAAGCTAAAGGCAGATACAAAAAGTGAGAGTTATATATGCTTTGGAAGTCCATGAAATGGTGAAAAGAAAAGAGGATGCTGTAGTGAAAAAGGCTGAAAAACAACTGCAAAGAGCTCAAAATACTCAAAAGAAATCTGATAAAGAAGAGTGCAAACCTTTCCTTGATGTGATCAAGGTATAGGCAAAGACTAGACATTCTCTTTAAGTATATGAAAGGAAAATATCTAGACTTATTATCACAGGAATTAGGCAACAAGCAAGGTTGTGAAATCTTATGTAAAATAGAATGCTATAATAGTTTAAATGCTAAAGGTCTCCAATGCCATGGAGTTTTATGTTTTATCCCTCCACTGCCACAGCACCCTTGAATACTACAAGATCTTATAAGATTGAATACTGATCTGATAATAAAATATATTTTGCTGTTTTTTTTTTTAATATTGTAAATGCTAGCTATTCAATGGGCCATCTTAACAACCACTACACCCTCCACCAAAGTTCTGATCTAATTATCTGAAATGTCTACTCTTGCACAACTCCACACTTCACAGGCACTATATTAGGATTGCCTATGTCATCACTCTGATTATATAACTGTGCAACAGGCAATGATAGTATATCAATCCTTATTAGATACCTTAAGGGGGAATAAATACTCAGAGCCATATTCATTGATCTCTACCTAGTCTTCCTAAGGCTAAGTTCTTATATCTACTCAGTCCTCCTAAGATTAATTTATTCATTCACTTCTTCCTTATCCTATAAGGAAGATATTGCAATGTTTCTATCTTTTAATAAACAGTGTAAAGGTATTTTATATTCATAAAGTCGTAAAGTTATATCTTAGGAAATAACTTAGGTGATTGTGTGAAGAACTAACTACCATGTCATATCCTCCTCATTATATAGTCCTTCCCATAACCCAATTATAAATCAATAACTATTATGAGACACAATCATGGCTCATACACTCCGTGTAACATAATGACCACATGACCTTAAATAGGTCATGTGCGAAACTCACATGACTCCTAAATAAGTCATATGCAGGAAACAATCTTATACTCCAATGAGTATTGTACAATCAAATCAAATATAACAACTATGACTCACAAGCATGAGTCATGTGCGAAACTCACATGACCTAGTTGGTCATAGGTGTGAAACTATTACAAACCTATGACCTCATAACTATGAGTCATGTGAAAACCCTTTTCCATGCTAGGTTTGTAACACTAGCTCCGACTTTCCTATGGCCCAAGTCACATTAGGCCAATAGTCCATCATCACTTTTTTCTATCAATCAATTCAGGTGTGTTGCCAATTTTCGTAGTTCCTGATTGTTCCTTTCTATTGATTCCTTCAGCAATTTGTTCTCCCTTTCTTTTATTTCCAATTTCTTCAGTGAAATTACCATCCTCCATTCTGACCATCCTGCTCTTATCTGTTGGACCCTTAACTTCATCTCCAGATCTGCTTTTTCTTTGTGGAGAGTCCTTCCCATTCTTTCCCACATCTTTGCTTGTCCTTTGAAAAGTCTTTTGTCTATTCGAGACTGGTCCAACATGGTTTGTAGGTAGCCTATTTGGTCGTATAGCCCTTTTGTCATGTCTTATTCTGTGGAGTCGGTCCTTGACCTTGGTCATGGCATTGTTGTTGCTGATCTTGGCAATGGTGTCTTGCCTAACCGATTGTATACATCAGCAAAAGAAAAACCCGCATCTGATGTATGGGCGTCGCGTCCTGATGCACGCCGCATTTCTCGTGCGCCCGGTGCGCCTGGTGCGTCCTGAGTTCCATTGCAACCCCCTGTTGCACCCTATGCGTCATGATGTGTGTTGCAACACAACATTGCGCCTGGTGCATCCTGTGTCACATAGCAACGTTTTGCGGCGTCAGGACACTACCTGAGATTAGGTCGACCTCCTCACAACCCCTGGATATCTGCATCTCTGTCGCACCTTCTTCCCCATATCCTGAC
>ML120356.1:0-56124 GCA_003788595.2 Choiromyces venosus 120613-1
TCTTTCCTTTATTTTATTTTTCTTTCCTAGCTATATGTTTTCTTGGGTTCGCTTGGGGCTTCATATGTTCTTTTTTAGCTTTATGTTTTTCTTGGGTTCGCTTAGGGATTTCATAAGTTTCTCTCCTGTTGGATTAGTCACCGTGAGAGGTGCGTTCGACTTTACGTCGGATTGGGGATCGGGGCCGAGGTTTCTTTTGTTACTGCGTTTGCTTTATGGTTTTGTTTTTGTCATAGCCCTTACGGCTCCATACAGATTCTTGTACCTTAACAACGAACTCATGATTTAAAAAAAAAAAAGAAAAAAAAAAAGCCATAAGGGCTATGACGAAAACAAAACCTTAATTCCAAAAACAAAAAACAAAAGAAATCTCGGCCCCGTTCCCCATTCCGACATAAGGTCAGATGCACCTCCTACGGTGACTAATCAGAAAGGAAAGAAACTTATGAAATCCCTAAGCGAACCCAAGAAAAACATAATGCAAAAAAAAAGAAAACCCAAGAAACCCCCAAGCAAGCCCGAGAGAACCATGTAGCCAGGGAAGAAAAATAAACCAAGGGAAAGAAGCAGGCGGCAGAGACGTCAGCTCCGAGTGAGGAAAGATGGGGACTGGGCCCCAGGCGGAATCGTAGCCGATGAAGGACAGCAGAGCGGATAGACCAGGTCTTAGCCGATCGACGCCGAGGGGACGGCGGACAGCGAAGGTGTTCCCTGGGTGTTGGGTTGGAGTTGGAGGCCGGACAAAAGCCGACCACGGTCGAGGCTAGGCAGGAAGCAAAGCCGAGACAGGCTGGGTGTGGCGTCCCTTAACGAAGGGACAACTAAAGTGAGGGCCAAAGGGGGTAGACCCCTCGGGCAGGATTGGGTGGTGAGGGTGCGGGAGAGAAAGATCTCGAAACCCAGCTTGGGGTGGTAGTAAGGTACCAGCTAGGTAGCCAACCGACCATATTACCGCGTCTCTCGTGTAGTCCCTTGTGATAGGAGAGATAGCATCACTTCTGGAAAGGATCCCAGAGGCAGGAAGGCGAGGGGAAGGCAGCAGTAGGGTGCAAGCCGATCGTCCAAGGGGGAAGAAAGAAGGGGAGTGTTCACTCGGCGGGACGTAATATCGGATTCGCGTTCGTGTCTGACAAGGCAGCCTCCTGCCAGAGAGGAGAGTGGAGAAATCGATCGTGGCCTGTTGAAAGTTTTCCTCCTACTGCAAACTGTTTTCCCGGCCGTCTGTAGAAAGACTGAATGAAAAAACCCAACTGTAGCGATCGCTAAGCGAGGCGAAGCGAAAGCGGGGTTGGTGGGAGAGCCAACATCGTGGAGTGATGATGGCAGGGAAAGAACATCCTCAGGAGGGTAGACCTCAAGAGGAAAGCAAGGAGGGGATGCTGAAGCGCAAACAAGAGGCGGAAAGTATGCTCTCCTACCCCCCCGAGATGGGGTGGAGGAAGAAAAGTTCGTGATGTTTTCGCTGGTGTTGAGTCGTTCCCGATTAGGAAGTAAATTTCAATGACCAGAGTTGTAGTGGAGACGGAGGATGCATAGCCCTTACGGCTCCACACAGATTCTTGTACCTTAACAACGAACTCATGATTTAAAAAAAAAAAAAAAAAAAAAAAATTGACACGTAAAACTGCTGACCACCTAACATACTTAGTACCCACAAATTCGACCAGTTTGACCAATTGGCTTCTTTGCCAGCAACTCAAGAAGTATGCCATTCTCAAATTTATTGATGCAATCAATCACCAGGCTGTTCCTTCCTGGACAAAAGCTGTTACTCATTTCAGGCTTCTTGTTGGGCTAAATGACAATATGACAATTACCACAGTATGGAGTACCATCTCACCAGAAGTATTGGTTTGGTTTTGGAGTATACTGGCTAGTGATTATAATTTTAAGTTAGCTCCTACAGCTATGGAGCATCTGGTTACTTGGGTTGAGCTAAAGGTAAAGTTTATCCATCAGTATTCCTCAGCTTTTGCAGTTGAGAGTATTTGGAACATCCTTGAGTCTTTAAAGCATGGAACTGGTGCTAGTGGACTCCAGTGGTTCAATATAAGATTTCTTAATCTTGCCTGAGTGGCAAGAAAGAACTGCCAGAATACCTAATGTAGTAACCATCTCTACATGATAAATGTCAGGAAGATGACAGTTTGTGAGCGTAATATCTTGTGTGCAATTGTCATTTCAGCTCATCACAGTAACAAAGTTATTACCTTGAATGATGCCATAGCAGTTACCAATAATCATGTAGTTACTCAAGGTCTATCCACCTTTAGTACCAGTATAGGCAGTACCTTACTAGCTGCTGCAGCATTCATGTCCTTGAGTCATCTGACAATATCAGCTCTGATGGATCTTACAGCTATTGTATGTCAGAACATGACTAGAGACTGATGTGACCAGAATATATGCCCTCAATTTAGATGCTGGGACCACTGATCAACTTCTTATAGTGTGAAGCCTGATTGGAAGCTTGAAGATCCAGTGAATTGTTATCATACAAAAGGTAGAATGGGTTTTCATAGAGTAGGATTTTTTAAAAAATAGTATGGGGGTAGATCTAGCTCAATTCATGTGGTGGAAGAGGCACAGGGAATAAAAAGTGGTGGAGCTGGCTGTCGGAAGAGGGAGTTATCAATAAGTGAGGATAGTCATGGAGAAAAATAAGTGAAACTATATCTAAGTGCAATGTAGTCCAGGAGGAGAGTTTGGTATTAAAATGATGTAAGCAAGACAGTTCAGTTTTCCTTTAAAATACAGTTAATAAGGATGCTAGCAACTTGCTACATTTTAATTTACCAATTCTCTCCTCTCATTACTCTGCTAATATATTATATGATTGTGGCATCAGTCACAAGTTTGAATGGAGAGGGTTTTTGAGGAGTATAAAGGAGAGTAGTTTGCCAATAAAAACAATGAGATGTGATAACATGATAATTATAACAGCTAACTCTTGGGAGTGTATCCCATGCTTTGAGTCTTTTCTTACCTCAGAAATGGGAGGTTTTTGATATGGAGGATGGTTTGTATATTACAATCTACTCCATTAAGATATCATCTTAGGAAAAGACTGGATAGTAACCACTAAGCATATTGATAATCATGAAAAGAATATCTTATATCTCAGGTTTTAAGATAGAAGGTGGTAGCACTCAACCCATGGGCTAGCTCCTGCCAGTTAAAAGTCTAACAATATGAATTATGTTGAGAGCTTAACTGTTCAAGAGACAGTAGACGACTTGGAAATATCTATGCATACTCCTATTAGGGATGGTAGTTCAAATGTTGAGAGGTTACTACATCAATTTCAAGGATTATTCAAAGAATCAATGGGCTTACCCACAGACTATGACAACTCAAGCTTCTGGATGAGATTAAGGCTAAACTCAAACCCCCCCAGTGGCCACCCTATCACTTAACTGTTAAGGAGAAAGAGGCTTATGACAAGACAATTAAGTATCTATTTGCCAAATGACAAATATAACTATTAGTATCTGCTTATACTATACTAGTAATATTTGTACCTAAGGTCAGTAGTCCTTCAGAGAACCTATGTATAGTTATTAACTATTAGCAACTCAATAAATAAACAGTTAAGGATCAATTCCCACTTCCCTATAGTAAAGAGTTGATTGATAGTCTTCAAGGCACAAAGGCGTTCACCAAACTCAACTTTTGGGTGTTTAATACCAGCATTAGATGGTCCCCTCAGATATCAAAGAAACTGCATTTATTGGACCACATTCACTATATGAGTGGCTTGTGACGCCATTTGGCCTATTGAATGCTCCCTCAGAGTTCATGAGAGTCATGTCTAGATTATTAAGAAAGTATATTCAGGTTGGTTACTGCATTGTTTTTATCAACAATAAACTAGTTTCCTTGAAAGATATGTCTCTTTATTTAAAGTACCTCTAGAGTGTGGTAGATATGATCAAGAAAGCTGGGTATTGTCTAAAGCCAGATAAGTGTAGCTTTGGTAATGAGTTTGCTGAATTTCTTAGAATTACAGTTGATAGTCATGGAGTACAGATGTTACAGTATAAGGTTCATGCAATATGCTCCTGGCCCTTACCATTAATATCAAAAGATATGAGATCATTTGTTAGCTTAGCTGGTGTCTTTTAGAACTTCATCCCTCAGTTCTTAAAAATAGTTCTCCAACTTTTGGATTTGATTCCACATTCAAATGAACAGTACTCAAATAATTTAGCAATTCCAGATATAAATAAGGTAGTGAAGAACTTGATTTCCACTATCAAAAATGTTATATCAACTGCACCCATACTGGCATTACCTGAAAAAGTGAATTCAGAGTTTTTAGTCTGGACAGATGCCTGGGAATTTGCAATTGGTACTACTCTGAGACAGCTGTAGTGGGGTCCAGATTCCTAAAGTAAGATTAAAGAGTGGATTTTAGCCTATTTTTCTTGTAAGCTCTCAAGTCCTGAGATATGATACTCAATCTATTACCACAAACTACTAGCTATCAAGGATATTTCTGAATAATGGAGGTGGTACTACCTCCATGTATCACATTTCATCATTCAAACTGACTACTCCTTCCTTCAAGATATCTTTAAAAAATCCAAGTTGAGTTCTAGACAGATGCACCTGCTGGAGAGGCTACAGGAGTATGACTTTGATGTTGAGTATATTCTAGGTCCATGCAACTACATTCAAGATGCTCTAAGCCACAGACCTCACTATAATGACTGACCAGTAACATCCTAAACCATTAAGAAACTAGTAGTAACACAAGTCTGAGAGTTGTTATTTTAGTATCTTCCGATAGATGTTAGCTGTAGGAGCTTAATGAGGAGTCCACAGGTTGACTCAAGTGGGGATCTATATATTCTATTGACTCTTGGTGCAGATGCATGGTTGGATGAAGTACAAGATAGATACAAGATAGATAAATATTTTGCAGAAGTGTTCATTCCAGAAGAAGAATTAAAAAAGTGAGATGTTAGAGAAGTGAGAAGGAGAAAGGCATGCTGATAACATTACATGATTGGTGCAGATAGTTTGATTTCTCATAAGAAGTCTGGAACATTATATATACCAGATGTCAGAGGGCTAATGTAACAATTACTCATAAAAGCTCATGATACCTATTTGGTTGGACATTTTGGAGTGAAGCAAATGGCTACCACATTATCTCAATGCTTCTTTTAGCTGCAGCTCTATCATAATATCAAGCAGTACATCAAAGGTTGTGCAAGTTGTTATAGGTCAAAGTCATTGAATGAGAAATCATTTGACTTCTTTAGCCTTTAGAGATCCTATCAGAATAATGGAAGAGGATAAATATTGATTTCATTGTCAAACTCCCAGTCTTGAGTTCTGGTAACAACACTATTATTACCTTTATTGATAGGTTAACTGAATGTACTTATTGGATTGCAACTATTGAGAAATTACTTACTGCTGAATACTTTACAAATATTTTTGTAGACTTTTATTTCTACCTCTATGGTCTACCAACTGATATTGTTTCCAACAGAGATGGGCATTTTACTTCTGAGTAGTGGTGTCACCTAATAAAGATTTGGTAGATGAAATTGCAGATATTGACCACATTCTATCCTCAGACAAATGGTTAAGCAGAGAACATGAACTCAATTGTGGAATAGTACTTAAGCTCTTTTGTCCAAACTCATCCTTAGGAATACGACTGCTTACTGTCTCTGGCTGAATTCAGTTATAATGACCACTATTATCAGTCAACTGGGATGTCACCTTTTGAGGATAATCTTGGCTATATTCTGAAATTACTGATGGACATAATTGGAGCAAGTAGACCATCCTGACTTGAGTACAACCAAGCAACCAACTATGGTGGATATTTTTACCAATTCCAAGAAGCTCTTAAGTATATTCAAATTGAACAGAGTGTAGAAGCCAATAAATGATAACAGCCACACAATTTTCAAACCAGCAATAAGGTTTTTACCAATATGAAACACTTACCAATCACCTATGATAATACTAGGTGTAAATTATTATACTTAGGGGACATTTAGAGTACAATATATATTGAGTACTGCAACAAAAGTTTGTAGCAGAAAATACTCTTGGGGAGTAACTTGGTCCCAATGCATATGAGATCACAGACTTACCATCCAACTCTAAGATTTCCCAAACCTTTAACATTGATCGATTTCGCTACTCTTAGATTGATCATTCAAGACCTCAAGTACTGCCTCTACCGATTTAAGTAGCAGGATGTCCTGGTAGTATACCTATCATTGAATATGAAGTAGAAAATATTTTGGATTAGAGGTATAATGAGAAGGGGACAGTGGAGTTCCTTGTTAAGTAGTTAGACCTGGATGGTGACCAAGACCTCACATGGGAAAAGTAATGTGCCTTTACTGGTGTGAAAGAATTATTGTCAAAGTTTATTCTTCAACTGGAAAATGCTGAACTGGCACATATCCTTTACTGGCCTCACACCACCATAGTTAAACAAAATTTGAGAACAAGGAAAGCAAAAGTGAGGGGAAGAGAACCTATGTGTCTCAGCTCATACCTCTTAGAAAAGAATAGTAGCTTTCGAGATATCAACAAATCATGTGAGATGTATTAATTTTCTTTGGTTTCTATTTGGTGCTTTTGTTGAGATTTGGTATTTCTTTTTCCTTTTTTAAGCAGGTGGTGGATGAAGGGTTGGCATTACAGAGCATCAAGGCCCTATGAGTAGTTTAGTATGATACTAGTATAATTGGCAAGCTCCAAACAATAGAACACACCATTAAACCTACTATCATGCCTACTATCAGAAAGATAGCTACTGTACATACCAGTCCTAAAATTTACCTCCACTCTTAACCTTCAAAAACTTATAAATTCTCGAACCCCAATTCCCGACTGCTCGATATATCATAATACCATGACCTAGCCTACACCCCTCGACACCGCACACACCCACACACATGCAACAACCTCCTAAAGTATAAAACCTCCCGCTATCACCTTCCACACCCAGAACCCTCTCCTAAACCCCACTGCCCAATCCCAATATGCCGTCAAGTACAGTCCTACCACAACCACTACCACATCTTAACTACCTTACCCTACCCCACCATTCGCGGCAGCCTAGCCCACGCGAGCGAAAGTAAGCACGAATTAAATATAAAAGTATTAAGAAAACCACTACGTACTCTCTTAAGCAGACCTTCCCTAGCAGCCTGGCACTAGGAGTAACAGAGGTTGCTGCTTGGGGTATGATTTATATCTCTCTCGAAGAACGCGTGGGTGGGATATAGACTAGATGGTGGGATGCTAAGGATTCTAGAAAATAGATTAGCCTCGCGGAGTTGTGAAGCTGGAGGAGAAGAGGTGAGTGATAGTGTATGACTGCTCAGATCTCTACTGTGAAGATACCGTGATATGGGGGATGGGCAGGCGGCTATCACCACCGATGAGAACTCAGTCTAGATCCCATCTCTGATCTCCCTCACCCCCTCCCTAACCTCCCCACTCACTTCCTCAGCTCTTGAGACAAAATTGACCAATTAATTTATTCACTATTCCCTAACACATTACCCGGCAGCGCGAGTGCCATGCTTCTCTCTGTGCCCATTTTGCAATTTCTAGAAGTCAGTGCAATGAGGAGAGCGAATCTAATTTCGTTTTTTCTTTTTTCTCTTCCCTTTTCTTCTCTTTCCATCTCATTTAGAATGGAGTCTAACTTATATTTATAGAAAGTTTAAAGAAAGTATACTATATTATTGAATCTCTCGATGGTAGGTATAACCGCTAGAAAGAAGTCTTGGTGAACCGGAATTTCCCTTTCCTAGTGGGACATCTCCTCTCCTGCACAGACCATAGTTGCCCAATACCCCTCCCCTTAGGCCACCGTAATCTCTGGCAGGGAGAGAAACGCCAACACTTTTGTCTAGTGACTATATATGCCGCATAGGGGATAGATATTTGCGGTAGATGAGCTTGGTGAGTTAGTCATGATATACTTTCTCCATACAAGAGAGTCTATCATTTAAAACGCAAGGTCTTTCCTCATCCTCTATAATAATTGTTATAAAATCTACAAATGTAGTGTTAGGCGTGAGGGGTGCTCCAACGACATCCTCCCGGACTACCAGGCGAGAAGCCTCGAAAATGGATGGATTGGGGATATCTGAGGAGCTGGGATAGTTCTGGACTTTAATATAAAAAAGAGAACACTGGAGGAAGGTTCATGAATAATTTAGTTCGGTAGAAGGAGTGAGGGAAATGAAGTGGAAAGGAGTGATAATCGGTGATGAGATGAGTTCAAGGTACAGTCACTAGACAAAAGTCTGGTGAAACGGGACTTCCCTTGCTTCGTGGGACGGGCTCCTCTCCTGCACAGACCTCAAAATTGCGCAATACTCCCCCTTAGGCGACCGTGCTCTCCAGCAAAGATAGAAATGTCCTTTCACCAACACTTTTGTCTAGTGACGTAGCTTGAGATATCAAACTAAGCTCTTCGGCCCCCAGCACAAATGCTAGAGGTGTCATACTACATACTTGTCTAAAAATACTACAGGCACGACATCCCGCAGCCATCTCGAAAATCAATCCACAAGCCTCAGGAAACTCGAACACAAGTCATCACAAGGTCAAGCTCCCCAACAAAACTCACCAAGAGATTCACATGCGGACGACCGCCCGACCTTTCTCCTCAATCTCTGGATTTTGCAAGTCAGGAAGCTTTTGGTTCTTTTCTCTTAATGTTGTGGATCAGGATGATTCAACTTTCCCGAACAACTATGTTGTGGCGGGGTTTACACGCAATCACTAGTTCCAAATTCCCCTGATACAGGGGAAACAGGTGACGATACATGAGCTCGTCTACGTAGGTTCATATTCCCCTGCGAAAGTTCCAAGCAAACACTCGTTAACAACGACAACAAATAAATTCAGTACGGCCTCATCACAAGTCCCCACCCCCTGTAGAGCAACAAACTAGTGACGAGTACGCATACGTTTCATGTTCAAAAGCACAAGTCCCATTGGACAGCCAGAAGCAAGGCTTAGGTCTGATAGTTAACAGTTTTTGGAACCGTTATTCGACCATTATGGAAGTTTTTTTGTAAACTCTAGATTGGCTTTCTAGATTGGTTTGCAAATCCTTTGGGTCTTGTGAAGACCCAGGCCTGCTACTATTTTGTTGAAGCTTTGTTAGTTCTTTGGCACTGTCACATTAGTGGGACTCGGGATGTTCTAGCAGTGATTTGTATCTTTGTACCAAGTCTGTTTTTCTCACTCTCTTTCCAACCAGCAATTTCCTTGGAGGATAAGCCCGTGCGTCATGGTGCGTAGCACGTTTAGGATGTAGTTATTTGTGAATGATTAACAAATGTGCGAGTAGTGAACGCCAAAAAATCAGGACTAGGATTTCTTACCTAAGGGAAACTATTAGATTAAGGCAGCTCGGGTCATCAACCAAAAGACGAGGCTCGATGGCAAACACCTCATTAATGGTACCTTCCATAATGGGTTCCTGATCTCTAGAACGTGAAGTGTATGACCGATGCGAAACTGCCTTCTCTGTTCACGACACAGCTAGATGCTCCATCTCAACCAGCACCTATTCGCGACATACTATAATATTCCCCAAATGACCGGGACATTCCAGTCAACCTCGGATATAAATCCAATATCTCTCCCAGGGTGTTTGCGGTGTGGCTTGAACCTTATTTAGGCGGCCAGGAGAGCCGTTCTGCTAGGCGCTTAGTCACCCATTTCGATAATATGCCTCCCATCGGGAGGGAGAAAGTATACTCCTTTGCATTATGTAAGCCTCATAGCCAAACGAGATCTTAGGTTCCTCGCCCGGGTGAATACTTCCGGTATAAGTATCCTTCCTGCAATCGGCCTCGCCACTAACCCGCATCTGCCCCGAGAATACGACAAGGCAGTAATCGCCTACTTTCCTCAGCCACGAAACCCGAGTGACAACTTATGACTTCGCGCAGCTGTCCCTCATCCGGAGAGAACAGCGAGGTTAATATGTATGAAACGGCATCGAGCCCTCAGGGGCAAACTTCGCGATGCAAGTATCTCTAACGGATAAGTAGGAACATCCCACGTGCTTTAGAAATGATATACTGCATTTGCTAGGGAGAGTCTATTTATGTCCGTCAACCCCGTTCTGGCTTTTGAAGTACTGTAGCACGCCGAAGTAGGATTTCTTTATCCCCGAAGCAACAGGGAGGAATGTGGCATGGATTCTGACTAGGAGATTCAGTGTATCTTCGCTAGGGGCATCAGTTTCTGCCATGTATCTGCACGGTCCAGTAGTACCCAGTATTCAGATTGGGCTAGGGGGTTGTTCCGTTTGAGTAACTTAAGACTGTTGTGCTCAAGAATGCTCTTACGGACGGCGATACAAACGAGCCTGTTGAACTGCACGGCACGGGAGGATAGCGGGGATCCTAGCTGAATATGAGACCAGGAGGTCGGACGTTGAAAGTAAGTTAGGCGAGGGCTGGCTTGCTGATCTGGGGGTGAAGTGTGATGATCTAAATATATTTAATGGTAATTCTCAAGGGGTGCTTATTTGTCAACGAGTAATGAATAGTGTGACAAACTGTGATACTGTAGTAGTATTTAGTTGATAGGATTAGACTATTGGTTCTTGCGGAGCTCACCCGTCATTACCACAGGGAGGAGGCGTTGATGGGCTTATCGGAGCTCACAATTCTCACGCCTCACGCCCTTACTCCACTCACTATCAAACCATCGCTTGCATCGTCCTAGGGACCCCTTTTCTCATTCGCTCTCAAAACTGCACCCTCCTAATACCCTTTGCTAAATCTCATCTCTACTCTACAACAATGATCGGTAGACCGTCATTTAAGACCTCTTACACCAATCACCTCATGATTCCGTCCGGCCGTTACAGCTCCTATCTACACAGGACGCTCTCCATCATGAAAGTGGCTCAGGCATCTACCCACACGCTACTATGTGCATGCTCAAGTGACCGCCTCAAAATGGGTTCGTCCGATCTCTTTCAGTCTTGCATCTGCGGCGTCAATTCGACCTTCCGATGAGGGATGAAAGGTATTACACCGTGGGTTATTCACCAATAATCATAATTTTCGTCTTGGAAGCCATTGGTCAAAGATTTCTTGACCGCTGAGGTCGGGCTTGGATTTGGCAGGGGACTGTCAAGTCTGAAGGATGTTGGTTTCCAAGACCAACCAATCAGCTCACATCTTATCTGAGAAACCTGGAGTATAACAATATAGCGTTCAAGTTAACACTTAAAAACTCAGGTCACCTCACATTCGAGTTGTTTAACCTAGATAGCCATTACTCAAAGTTGCTCATCCAGTGCCATTCTTGCGTTATCTCGGCTGTTTGACCCACAATCTGAATTCAATGGCCATATACTGCGTATGTACCGGCAGTTACTGGTACTTCCCCTACATCAACAATTAAATGACAAAGCTGGTAACGAAGCTATAGGAAAGGATTGTCGGACAGAAGGAGAACTCTAGTACCCTTTTATCTCACCAAACTTTGAGGCGATGGATAGCCTTTTCATCGTTCTTTGTTCGTTCCTTGAGTCAATAAAGAGCGAAAACGCTTCATCAATCGATGCGAAGAAGCACTCAATTTCTATACTAATGACCTTCTCCTTTTACATAAAGCACCTCCGCAAAAGTCTTGGTGAAATGAGCTTTTTACACCAAAAACAGCGGATTTCAGCTGCTCGTGGTTTAGGAACTCCAAAGTATTTTTCCAACCTGACTTCAGGAATCCAGTTACTATACCTTTTCCCAACTCTCATGCAAATTTTAATCAATCTAGTGAAGATTTGGAAAAGTTATGTAGTCTCAAAGTTTTTTGATGTGCCAAAAAGTGCCATTTTACATACAAAATGGCCATTGCAACGGGTAGTGTCAACTTTGAAGACTGATAACTAAACCCGACAAAGTAAATTAACTTGAAAAGTGGTGTCTAGTGAAAGCTACAATGAATGTGAAAATAATTGAGCAGGTTGTGTGCATTTTTTGAGGTAATTCCACATGCGGGGAGTGATTAAAAGTGGCAACTTTTGGTGCAAAATGGCCATTTCACCAAGACTTTTGCGGAGATGCTTTATATCATCTTCAAAACATTACACAATCGAGATTTTTCGGCTTTTTTTTCCTTTTTTCCCGTCTTTCTGTTCTATCATATAGGACGGAGCCGACATCACCTTTTTTTCTTCCCTTCTTTCACGGCTACCGAGCGCTTAACCGGCAGCAAAGGTTCATTCGCCCAACCTGCCTGTCTGCCGCTTCTTCCATTCTGTGGATCCGGGTTTTTCAACCGTTCCCATTCTCTCCTCCTAATCACATCATATCATATCACATCCCCCTTCCTTTCCCTTCCCACACGCAACAAAAAAAAAAACAAAAAAAACAGGTCAGGCACCCGGTTTTTCGCCATTCCCGCCCATCCCGCATCAGTGCATCCTTGCCTTTTTGCCTGTTTTGTTAATGTACTGTACAAGTACAGCAGCATGCACGGTTTTATTTTTATTTTTATTTGTTAAGTCCGTAGATTTATTTGTAAAATAGAGGAAAATCCAGGCAAATACCCTAAGGTATGGCCTATAAACCCGAATTTAAATAAAAGAAACTTCCTTATCATCCCCAAAATAAAACAAATAAAATTTAATGATAAAAATCAATAACATCCTTCATGAGCCTAAAGACTGAACTCATTAAGAACCTAAATTGGAACCTCTTGTAAAAGGAAATCCTTCCAGCTTCATTGGAAAGTATACTGAATTTTTGAAATAAACAACAAAAACCTTTTTATTAGAACCTTTTTTTTTTTTTTTTTTTATATCCTAGAATTTATTTGTTTAAGGTACAAACCCCCCATTCAGCATAAAGCTATGGCATCAAAAACCTCTACCCTGGACCAGGCCTTGGAAAGGTAAAGAAAAACCATGGTCTGAAGACCTGGTCAAAAAAACTATCCTAATCAGCAATACTCCCATAAACTACAAAGTATATGAAATCCCACCAATGATATGTAACAAACAAATGAAACCAAAATCCTAACAGTGAACCAAAGAGTAGCCTCAAGCAAATTCTGAACCTAAGGGAGAACCACAAAGGTGCACAACTCAAACTCTGGAATGAGCTATGAGCACGGACATAGATATACAGCCTACTGCTAATGGGGGTCGAAGGGAAAGGCATGAAGCTACTGTGGTGTGTGGCAGAAGCAAAGAAGCCATGAAGGCAATTGGATAAAGGGGTTGGATGGATGGTAGTAAGATACTAGCTGGGAAGATAACAGTAGAGTGTTAGCTGATAAGTGGGTAGGTAGCAGTAAAGTGCCAGCTGGGTTTGATCTGAAGTTGACTAACTGTATTACCATGTCTCTCATGGAGTCCTATGTGATAAGAGGGATGACATCATTACTGGAACAGATCCCATAGGAGGTGAGAGATCGGAAAGAGGAAAGGGGGGTAGTAGGGTGCTATCCAATCACTCACAGGGGGGAGGTTCAGGAGAGGAGTACTCAAATTGTGGGAGCTTTTTTTTTTTCATTTTTATTTTTATTTTTATTTTTATTTTTATTTATCTGGTTATTTTTATTTTGTTTAAAGGTACAAAATACACATGAAGCCTGAATGGCTATTGTGTCAAAGAACCTCCACCCTGGACTGGGCCCCGGAAAGCTATAGAAAAACCATGACTGTAAGGCCTGATTGAAAAAACTATCCTAACAAGCCACCCTCCTATAAACTACACAGGTGTGAAATCCCACCAACACTGCATAGTAACTAGGAAAACCAAACTCCCAACAGTGTACCTATCAATAAAATCCTAAAACCCAAACCTATGGAAAACCACACTATCAATGTTGCAGCCAGCACTAGTGAAAGTCAGATACTTGTATCAATGAGCATACAGCCTGTGCTGGGGGGTCGAGAGGGAGCCAGGCACCTGGTAGAGGTGTGGCAGAAGCAAAAACCCCTAGAAACCCACCTGGATAGAGGTGGTGGAGTTGGCAGTGTGGTGCCAGCTGAGGAGAGGATGGAATAGTAGTAAGATACCAGCTGGAGTAGATTCAAAGCTGATCAACCATATTACCATGTCTCTTGTGTAGTCCCTTATGATAAGAGAGATAGCATCACTTCGGGAGGTGATCCCAGAGGTAGGAAGTCATTGAGGGAGGTAATAGGGGATGAGTAGGGTGCTAGCTGATTGTCCGGAGATGGGAAGGATAGGAGGTGAGTTTTCACTTGGCAGGACATACTATCAGTTATCATGTTCGTGGCTGACAAGGCAGCCTCCTGTGAAAAATCAGAATGGAGAAATTGACTATGGCTTGTTGAAATGTTTCCTCCTACTGCTCACTGTGTTACCGGCTGTCTGTAGAAAGACTGAATGAAAAAATGTGACTGTAGCGATCACTAAGTGAGGCAAAGCAAAAGTGGGATAAGGGAGGTAACCAATACCATGAGATGCTGGGATGAAGGAAAGAATGACCTCAAGAGGGTAGACCTCAAGAGGGCAAGAAGGAGGGGATGCCAAAATACAAACAGGTGATGGAAAGTATTCTTCCTGACCACCCCTTAGGCAGGGGGGAGGAGAGAAAAAGTGGTGATAATCTTCCTCACAGTCATAGTGTTGAGTCGTTTCCAAATAGGTAATCAATTTCAATGACTGGAGGTGTAGCAGAGATGGAAGATGCTCAAATTGTGGGAGCTAATATCAGATAATGTATTCATGTCTGAGAAGGCAGCCTCTAAGAAAAAGAAAATTGAGAAATCAACTATGGTATATTAAAGAGTCTCCTCCTACTGCTAACTGTATTCCTGTTCATCTGTAGAAAGATAAAATAAGAAAACTTGATCATAGGATTTACTATGTGAGACAAAGTGAAAGCAGTATAAAGGAGGTAACTAAATTGATGAGAAATTCAAAGTGAGGGTATCAGGTATTAACCAATCTAAGAGGGTAGACCTCCAGAGGGAAGCATAGATAGTTGCCAAAAGGCAAAGAAGAGATGGAAGGTATGTTCACTAACCCCTCCTAGGTAGGGTAGATGGGGAAAAAGTGGTGATATTTTTCCTTGTAGTGTTGGTGTTGAGAAGATTGCAAATACAAAAGAAATTTCAATAATTAGGGGTATAGTGAAGATGAAGGATACCCTTTTTATTAGATCATTTCCTGCCTTTTTATTCTTCTATAAGGCTGAATCCAGCCCTATATTGAAACCTTCTATATCTAGCCCCTCCTTTTGCTCTATCTAGTTAGAGCTGTTTATTATCATATGTCAGAATGTCTGGTCTACTATGCTATAGTGATCACACCTGGGATTTCAGTCTTTACTGGACTAATGTAAATATATATTCAAATAGCTTTTATTCACTCTCATTTGATGTATTCAACCTACTTGAGATTTGGGAAGGTCTATAATGTTTCAACACTTCATAAAAGGTAGTCATTAGAAGTAGTAAGAGGAGTAGGTAAGCTCTACCATGATGAGGAAGGATTGATTGAACTTGGCTGCTAGGGCCTCATAGTTGGGTGAGTTGGCAGTCGCCAGGTTGTAGAGGTTCTTGGCGAGCAGGGTGAGGGAGCTGTGGGTATTGACTGTAGCAGTTAAGCTAAGAGGGTGTGGGAATTTAGCCTCTTGGAGGATGTGGGCTGCAATGTTGGAGGCAATTGCTGTGATCCTAAGCCAGTCAGCATGGGGGAGAGGGTTCAGATATGCAGCAAAGAAGCGGTACTTAGCCAGGGGCAGTGGTGTAGGTCCCTTGGATGTGGGAGTTACAGAGCTGGATACTGTGACTTGAGCGGTAGAGGCTAGCTTCTTTCCTTTGTAGGACCCCTTCCTCTCAGATGCAGGTTGGGCTGCAGCAGAGGCATAGGTTGTGGGGGGGGTAGGGCAGGACATTGCCTTTTTGTAATCTGGGTTTTCAGTCTTGGGGAGGAAAGCAGAAAGATCATATTGCCCCTCATTTTAGGATTGGGCTTTGTGCAAGTGGGGGTACTTGATGGCATATGGCATTAGGTCACCATACCATTGTTACCTTTTGGAGTCATAGCAGGGTAGGTCCCAGTCGAAGTCACTGGTGGGTACTGTAACTGGCTGTGGTGCAGGTCAAGAGGCTTGAAGCTGGGGCTCAGGAGGCCTGGACTGGGTGGGGACAGGCAAGGCTGAGGGAAGTGTGGGGGGTGGACAGTAGTGATAGTGACCACATGGGTGGAGAGATCCCTGACTGACACTTCAAGAGTCAAAAGGTCCTGGGTAAAGGGAGCTGGATGACCAGGAGTGGGTTCTGGGTGGGGGACGGTGGCTGCTTCTTCTAACTGGTCCAGGTGGGTGCCAAGGGTGGTTACACCTTCCAGGACCTTGCAGAGGAGAGGGATTAGGATGGTTTCACCCACAGAGAGGTCGCAGAGGTTGTCACCTGGAAAGGGGAGAGGATAGTGGGGTCCAAAAGGACAGCAAGGAATAGTTAATGACAGAGGTCCCTTAGGAAGGGGAGGTTAGGGTCCAAAGGGCCTGTAGAGGAGGCCCTCACCAAGGCAAGGCTTTCAGGGGTGGCTGAGCCTGGAAGGATAGCTGAGCAGAGAAGATCACCATAGGGGTCATGGCAGTTGGAGGAGTGGGATTGTGACTTGGAGTCTGCCATGGTGATAAACCTGGGGTGGAGTGGGGGGTATGTTCGCTTATAGGTCAGGCCTAAGTGAGAAGCAAGTTTTGGTGTATCATGATGGTTGCTACCCAAAAGTTTGACCTTTTGGTATGGCCGAATGCAGTAATGTTTTAAGAATGATTATTATTATTATTATATATCATTAGACTTATAGAGCCATGTGGCTATGAAGCAGTACTAACATACATATAGGCACTCACCAGTGCCGGGACTATGATCCATCTCTTTCTACATGCTAGTATCATCTTTTGAGTGGGCCACACATGAGCCGTAATGACAAAGGAAATCCTCCACTCTGCCTAAAGCCTACCCAATATTAACAAAAGAAATACATGTAAAGAAACACCAAAGCTGCCTTCCTCCTCCTCTCTGTAGCTGTCTGCCATGCATTGATGTAGGTGGTACACTCTTTGGAGGTCACTGGGTGAGGTTCATTGCTGTTATTGCACTTGATGGTGGTATGGAGGGATACCTTGCCCCTGGTAGTGTATTGAGATCTGCCACAAGAGTGAAGGTATGTAGGGTGTTCCTGGGTGCAGATAGCCCAGTGGATGGTACCAGTACACTGGGTGGGGTGATAGCCAAATGTCAAGCATCTGGAGAATTGGGTGTCACAACTAAAGGACAGGTAATGTTGTGCTTTAAACTTCCTTCTAAAGAGAGAGAGGCCAGTTCTCAGGACCTTTTCTGTAGTGTCTTTCCCAACCAGAGTGATGACCATTGCTGATGCAGCTTTCTCTTTCCATTGGGTTTCTGTTGTGACCCATCTGTGAGGGTGGGGGAGGTGGAGACCAGGGTTGAATACTTTAATCTCAGTTTTGACAGTGTTGAATGCTGCAGGAGTGAAGGGAATGGTGGTGGGGATACCATAGATGATGACATTGTGCCAGATTTTATCCTGTCTGAGGCCAGTGGTAGCTGGAATGGTAGATCTTACTGCTTGCTCAATGGCTTATCTGTGATGTTTGAGGATGGGAGAGGTGGTAGTAGTTTCTTTAGTGATAAGGAGGACATGGTGGTTTGTGGTGAACTCAATGGTAGAAATAAGGTGTTTCTTGATTGCTGCATTCATTGTGTTTCTGATAGTGAGGGTGTTGGTTTCATTTGAGAGTGATGTACTATCTCTTTCAATGACATTGGTATGGTCATATTCGTTGGAAAGAGCAGGAGTGGCCTCTTTATTCAGTAGAATAGTAGAGGGCTTTACTTGAAGTGATTTGGCTACCTTTTGGGCCCAGGTATGGGGTTGTTGTTATTTGCTTTGCTAGGGGGAGGGTAGATGGTGGTGGGGTTGTTTAGTATTGAAGTTGTATTTCTAATGACATAACTTTAGAGGTGAGGCTAGCTACCTGATCTTTCAAGGTTTGGGTGTCCTGGATGTGTTGTTCTTGGACAACAAGGAGGTGGTTTGGTAGTGCTTGAAATGGTTCATGAAGGAGGTTGATTTGGGTAACGAGTTCTGGGTAGGATGGTTGGGTAGTTTCTGAGGTAGGAAGAGGGTGAGGAGAAGAGAAAGCTGATTCTTCATCATCATTGAAGTTGGGATCAGGGCCTGGATTGACAGGAGAGACTTGGTCAACTGTCATATGTGTTTCCACTGGTGAAGATTATTGAGTGGGGAAGTTGTGAGATTGGAATGGGCTGGTGAGGGTTTCCTGCCACCCCTACCTCTGCCCCTATGTCTGGCAGACATCAGAGGTGATGGAGGACAGGCTCAGTTGATAATTGTATTAAACCAACAAATAGGAGGGAATGATTTGTTGGTAAAAGTCTTTAAAGTTAGGGGTGAAGTGGTGAAAATTGGTGGTTGACCAATAGGAGTAAAGCTTGGCGAAAAATAATTGTGGTTTTTTCTTTCACTGTGGTTGTAATGGCAATGGAGTCTCCAATCCTCCCAAGAGGTGAGGGCTGCCAGGTAGCTTTTCCTAACCAGCATTTGGTGGATTCTTTCAGCTGTGAAGTTGTCCAGACCCATGAAAGTGTGTGGCCAGAGTGACAGCTGGAATTTGTAGTAACAGGAAGGGTGTAATGACCCACCAGAGGGTATCTTACAGTAAACTATTCTTACACCCATACCAGAGACCCTGAGGTCAACTGGTAAGAGTAGTTTGGTTCACTGTAGTGGATAACTATGTATATTATAAGATTGTAGTATTGAAGGCGGGTTTGGGAAAGGCTTGTGTAATGAGGCCTGAGTTATCCTGACATCAGGCCTGAGTTACCCTGATATGAGGTTTGAGTTACCCTACCATAAGGTCCAAGTTACCCTACCTAGCACATAGAGGTACTTACTTGGGGCAGGGGGTGATTCTATAAGGATTGGGCACTCTGGTAAAATCCAAAGGTTATAAACCTGGTAGCCTTTGGGGGACTATAGGAGGAGCTACAGGGCTCTGAATGACCCAGGATTTTATAAAGGTATTCCTAACACCCCCCTGCGGTGACAGTGTAAGGACCACACATCATGGGCTAACGGTTGTTGAGTTGCTACCTTCCTGGCAAAAGGAATTGAGTGGAGGCACTCTTGTAACACTGTATAGGTTGTTACAGTCCATCCGACCAGATGCTCTCTGTAGGATATATGAGAGGGCATAGAGTGTTCTCCAGAAGAAGGGCTATCTTCTGGTGCTGAATATGTGTAAAATGGACAAGGACTGAAGGAGTTACTCAGGTAATACCAGAAGAGTAGTCTAGAGCCTCCTGAGTAGTCCTGGGGTAGCCCAGAAGATGTTGAAGCATCTCTGGCAGGTGAATCGCACATTGGCACAACTTGTGCTCAATCACTGTAAGACTATTGGGGTTGTTTGAGAACTCTAAAAGCATGATTCTTATCACAGTAGGGGTACTTTAAGGGAGTTAACTGTGGGTAGTGCCCACCAAGCCAATCACTAAGGTACCCCACTAAGGGAGCCGAGTAGACTTTCCTATCAGGCAAAGACCAGATTAGAATGAAGCAGAAGGTTCAGCTCGATTGTGAGAGCTATGTCTACTAAAGGCTTACATAGATGAAATGCATATGGGTATGAGAGTTTCTAAGTGGTATATCTCCTCAGTTGCATGATAGTTTGCCACTAGCATGTCAATGATATGAAGAGTCTTTCTCCTGCGGTCACATTAGAGATGCAGTACTTGAAACACTTCATGTCAGAAGGAGATTTATCCAGAGCAGACCAACATCTGCGAAGAAATAAGGTCCTTAGTGGTGTGTGTTGGTCAGTGTGGAGGAGACGGGTGTGCTCATGATTAAGTTCGAGTAGTGATGGGTGCGAACTGGCAGTATATGATATTCTACTTAAACTATATGTGAGTTCCACCCTACTCTGGCAATCAACTACCTCTCAAGAAACTTACTGAGGGAAGCTGCAGCTTAATGATATCAAGTTTTACTATTTTGATTCTTCTTTACTCTACTGTTGATTATCCTGTTTGATCTTTGAGTTACTTCAGTGCAGTCACGAACTTAGGATCCATCTTCCCTTAGGGTTCCTACATTACAGTATATCGTTAAGTGACTTCCTCACTTCTCTCTCTTGAACTTGTTGCCAAAAAACCTTCCTCTGTTGACATATTCAAGTATGAGTCACTTGTCTGGTACAAGAAGCATCGGGGGGAAAGAATTATGTCTTCTGAAGTTGGTTTTACACACCCTGCAGCAAGAGAACACACAGCCCAAACCCTACAAGCCAAAATTATTGCAGATCTACAGGGGTTGGAGTTGGAACCTGCACCACTATTACTTGAAGCTGCTCCCATTGAGGTTCCTCACACATGTCAAGAATTGGTTGTTGCAGACCCAAGGGCCCTCATGTAATCCTTTTCTGATGATGCTTAGTTTACCGAGATGATGAGTATCGACAATCAGGGTATCAGCTTTGCAGACTTTACATGCTAGTATGTTCAACCATATATCCTTTGGGAAATTAGTCATCAATTTCATGCAGCTCAGGAATAGTTACATTTCGGGAATAAGCAAATGCAAGCTGCATTTCACCAGGATACAGTGAAAATAGCAGAGAGTTAGATGTTAGATCAATAGACTGCCTTTTATGAGCATGTCCAAACTACCAATGTGCTAAACACCAGGATTGGAGCTCTAGAGAATGCAGTCCAAGGTGGATATGCTATAGACTCTGACAATGATGCAATTATGAGAGATACTTCCCCCCTTCCTTTAGCACTTACTGAAAAATGTTGACCTAACTTTGCTCTGAAGCTTCATGAAATGTTGCAGAAGGCAGAAGAAAGACAGTTTCTCACTCCTTTAGGGATACGAGAAATCAGTAATGACTGGGAAGAGCAATTCTCTCGGGAAGCCTCACAGTGTCCGACAATCTCCCCCCCATGAGCATGGAGGAGTAGAGACAATAGTCGCTCCAGAGTGCTAGCTCCTATGACCAGGTCCATACTGAGGGTGGAGAGAAGGACAAGGTGAACACCACCTGTGGGAGAAACAACCATTACTCTTTCAGGAGCCAGGAATACCCCGACAGTTGCAGTCCGATCACCTATAGGGGAGAGACCTTTCAGTAGTACAATACCTGTCCATACAGGATAGGCACCACAGATGCCGATGCGAAATACTCCTATAGTCATACTGCGTGCCCCAGGACCTAAACCTTCAGGTAGTAGTCCTGAGCATCTTGGGGTCCAGGGACTGTGGGTGCATTCACTTGGGAGTGATTGTTCACCTACTTGTTGGGTCAAGGGAGGGTCAATTTTCGAAAGACACTACCACCATGTCAACAGGTGCATTAAACTACCTTCACAGGTAGTTAGGCACCCACCAAGACAACATGCATCATGAGAAAGGACACCTGAATTTGCAAAAACCACATGTGATTTCTGTAGCTCACTTTGCCACCAAGGGCTCCTGCTCGCACTGGACACCTGTTTGGAATACCAATAGTCCTGGTACAAACCTGGGCAAGCAATGTGATTTCCAAGTCAATCAGATAATACTCACTTACCCCCTCTGACACCTCACCCCATTCCACCATCCAGGAGTGGTTCTCACTTTAGTGGACCGGGTAGTTTGGAGGTATCTTTTGATGGATATGATGTTCCGGGGGGGAGGTGGAGGTAACGGACCCCCTACAGGTGGAAATGCTGGAGCTGGAGGAGATCCCAGTTGTTCTGATTCCTCTAGCAGCTCAGACGATGACACCGATTCCTCCCCAATCTTCAGCAATTCCTTGGGCAATGTAAGTCAAACTGGAATGACTCAAAGAAGAGATGCTATGACTGCAGAACTTGTAAGCTAGCCAAATTCTTACAATCGTGTAAGAAGGAAAGCAAGGCAGCTTCTAAGGTAAAGCCTAAGAAATCTGAGAAATTGGGTGATGTTAATGGTTTTACTGGGGATGTTAACAACACTCTGAGGTTTCTTAGTGATGTGAAAATCGAGTTTAATTATTTCCATGAGTCTGTCACTGAAGACATGGATAAGATTAGCATGGTTATCGCTCTCTTGGAAGGTTCTGCCAAAAGCTGGTATATGGGTCTCCACTATTACATTAATGAGGAGGCTGCCGAATGAAGTGGAATGCTATTTAACCCAGACAATGAGCTATGTACCTGGGAAGGATTCAGCCATCATCTGAAAATTAGTTTTGGAGGACATACCGATGGGGATTGCTCTTTAGTCGAGTGGACCTCACTGGAGATGAAACTCAGCTAAGTGGACAAGTATTTAGATAAGGTCATTGATCTAATGATCAAACTAGGGTATACAGATGGATGAGCAGTGAAAGACAAGGTGCATATCGGCATTACGTCAGAACTGCAAACAGCATGGGCTCAGAAGAACCCCCATCTTGATGATGTAAATGAGTACCTCCATCTCTTAAGGAAAACCAACCACGACCTAGAAGACAATACATGCTTTAGCCAGACAGTTGTTAAGGATATGGGATCCAGTCATGATAAGAGTAAGAAAAAGCATTACTCAAAGAAGCAACAGGAGTAGGGAAAGGTTTCAGGTAAGCAGAATCCCAAACCTTCTAACTCTTCAGGCTGCCATCAGTCAAACCTGGAAAATTCAGAGTATTCAATCACTCATAAGAATAATCATAGCACACTCCTTGACAAGTATCAAAAGTTAGGCCAATGCATCAAATGTGGACAACTAGGTCACTTTTGGCGGAAGTGTACCTTGGTTACTCTGTTTGTTAGCTCTTCCAAGCCAGCTAAGACATGCAAACAATCTGCGGAAGAGGCAGGCCACACATCTGGCCCCTCTAACAAGGTTAAGCACATTGAGGCCCCTCCTCCTGTCACTAGGAAAATTCTTGAAATCTACAAATCAACTCCTCAGATAATGGAGGTTGATATGGATACTTGGGACTAGGTAAGTAACCCTCTGAAGAGAAATTAGTTAGCAACTAACAACTCCCTACACCAATAATGGCATGCTGAAGTGATGAACCTGATGGACTGGAGATGGATAAGGTAAGTCCACCCTCCGAAAACTATGTATAGAAAGTTAAAATTGACTAGGCTCAGCAGAGTAAGGTAGTCAAGGATGGAAAAGGTTTTCTTATGGGTTTTCGGTATTAGAGGTTCTCTCTATTATGTGTTTATTGGGTTTTCTTATTATATTCTGTCTTGTTTTTCTTGCTTTGTTTGGATCAGGTTTAGTTATATTTACATCAAGCTGGACTTAATTATATACAATTGAAAGATCATTTCCAAGTTTACCTGAGGAGGGTTTAGTACCTGAAATCATGCTGGCATGATAGTAAACATTACTACTTACTTTAACTCATGATTTTATAACTTAACTGTTTGCAAAACACTTTAAACTTAACTGCTATTGACCTATTTCAACCTCTCATGTATTGAAGGATGAGAGACCCCATACTCTTGCTTACCTCCTCACATTAATCAATTTTAGAAATGTCAAGTGAAGGAAAAACCAGAAAGCAGCAGTGACTCTCAGGTCCCCTGCGACATACAAAGTCTATCTGGGTAAAGGTAAGACTTGAGTGGCAACTGAATGCAAAAAGGAGTTGTGTGAAAGCAGGACTACTTCTAGATAGTAGCGCTAGGGGAGCAGTGCTCAGTAGCAGATGGGTAAAAGATACTCAAATACTATATGTCTGAAGGAAGACTCCTTCACCCATATTGGATGTAAGTGAGAACAATATCCTACGATCAGGTCTCCATTATACCAAGGCAGCAAAGATGAAGATAGGAGACCACTCAAATAAGATGAGGTTTGAGATTGCAGAAATGCCAGAGGGCTAAATTGATGGGTATCTCTCAATGTCCTCGCTCTATGAGCATAACCCAGACTTTGATTGGGAAAAGGTTATTCTGGCCTGGTAGTCAGCATACTGTAAGGCAAACTGCCTCACAGGATGTGGTTACCAGCGATTAGAATTCATTACTGAGGAAGAGATGATAGCTGAGGATCAAGGATCTGTCCATTTCCTCAGGATGGCTAAGTTCTCAGATGAAGATGGGAATGATATTGTGATAAACCTCCTCCCAGAATATAAGGACTTTAGTGATATCTTTAGTCAAGAGAGGATAGAGTCTTTACCACAGTACTCCAAGTATGATCACAGGATGGAACTACAGGCAGGAACGACTCCTCCTTTTGGTCTGATCTATCCTCTCTCTGAGAAGGAACTAAAAGCACTCCATGAATACCTTGATGAGATGCTAGTAACCAGAAAGATCAGGAGATCTAGCTTGCTGGCCACTGCTTCTATATTATTTGTGCCAAAACTAGATGGTACATTACAGTTATGTATTGACTATAGAGGACTGGACAAGATAACCATGAAGAGCGGTTATTCCCTCCTGCTAATGAATGAACTGAGGGATAGACTTGGGAAAGCAACGGTATTTACCAAGTTAGATCTGAAAAATGGTTACTACCTTTTACGAATGGCAAAGGGTGAAGATTAGAAGACTACTTTTCATTGTCAGTATGGCTTGTATGAGTATATCATGATGCCTTTTGGGTTATGTAATGCAGCATCTACTTTCCAGAATATGATAAATGATGTATTTAGAGGTCTATTAGATGAAGGAGTCATCGCTTATATGGATGATATCTTGATCTATGTGGAGACTATAGAGGAACATGTTGCTCAAGTTAGATGAGTAATGGAACAGCTGCGAGAAGCAGGCTTATGCATGAGCATCAAGAAGTCAACCTTCCACCAGAGGGAAGTTGAATTCCTAGGGTACAATATATCTGATCATGGGATATCAATGACAACAGAAAAGGTGAAATCAATCAAGAACTGGTCGAGTCCAAAGAGTATCATCAAAGTACAAAGCTTCATAGTCTTTGCCAACTTCTACCAAAGGTTCATCAAGGGGGTTAGTAAGATAGCAAGACCATTGACAGAACTGATGAAGAAGGACATTAAGTAGGACTGGACACCAGCCTGCAAGGAGGCTTTTGAACAATCAAAAGAGTTGTCTACATCCAGACCTATTCTAGTATACTTTGACCCAAACTAGCCAACAAAGTTGGAGACCAATGCAAATGACTTTGCATTAGGTGCAGTTCTATCCCAGCTCTGTGAGGATGAGAAATGACACCCAGTGGCCTATCATATTCGGAAGTTCATACCAGCAGAAGTGAACTATGATGTACATGATAAGGAACTAACTATGATTGTGGTAGCATTCAAAGAATGGGATTATCTACTGAGGTCTGTCATGGATCAGATTGTTATATATACTGAGCACAAGAATCTTGAAAACTTTAATAGTACCAAGATACTAAATAGATGGCAACACCACTGGGCAGAGTTCTTGCAACCGTTCAATTTTGAAGTTGTCTTCCACAAGGTTCAGTTGAATGAGAAGGCGGATGCATTGTCCAGACTTAGAGACTACTGCCTTGAAGCAGATGGTAATTCTCAACTGAGCCTGGAAACAACCTGTTTCCAACCTGGTCAGTAGGTTGTAAATGAGGAACGAGATATCTTGCGACCACAGATGTTGTAATCTTGCCAAGGCTATTGGTGGCAATCTTTCTTTTTGGAAGCACTTAAGAAAGCAACTAGCATAGATGACAAGTACATGAGCATATTCAAGTCAGTCATCAATGGGCAGAAAGATATTGACCATAATTTTTCAGTAGAGAAGGACTTACTACTCTATAAGAATAGGTGGTATATACCCGAGGCTGAAGGGTTGCAGCAAACAATCATGGAGGAAGAACATGATTTCCATATTGTGGGACACTTTGGAATATACAAGATAGTTGGACAAATCATGGCAAACTTCTACTGGCCAAAGATGGATGAGCACATCATAGAGTATGTGCATACTTGCAATACATGTCAGAGGAGCTAGACAGTCTAGCATAAGAAATTTGGGTTACTTGAGCCAATTGAGGTGCCAATAAGACTATGGAAGGCAATTTCTATGGACTTCATTGTAGCATTACCAGAATCTGAGGGGTACACAAAGGTATGAATTATTGTGGATCGATTTTTGAAAATGGCCCACTTTACACCATTGGCAATGGAAGTCCCTATAGAAAAGTTGACATTAATATTCTGAAGGAGACATGGCACATACAGGGGCTCCCAGAACCGATTATCTCAGATTGAGATAGCTGATTCACCTCCAAGTTTTGGGTAAGCTTGATGAAGCTACAATAGATCAAGTTTGACATATTTGGTAGCTTTACATCTGGAAACCAATGGGCAGACTGAGTGGGTGAACCCAACTCTGAAACAATATCTTCAGAGCTATTGCTCATATTAGCAAGATGCTTGGGTGTCTTTGTTACCTTTGGCAGAGTATGCATATAATACTTCTACCTCAGAATCCACTAGGGCATCTCCTTTTGAGATTAACTATAGATTCAAACCTCATACCAACTGGTCAGGCATAGTTCCAGATAGCCAAGTGTAACGACCCAGCAGAGGGTGTCTTACAGAAAAAACTATTCTTACACCCATACCGAAGACCCTGAGGTCAATGGGTAAGGGTAGTTTAGTTCACTATAGTAGATCACTATGCATGTTGAAGACAGTAGTATATAAGGTGTGCTTGAGAAAGGCTTGTGTAATGAGGCCTGAGTTAGCCTGACATGAGGTCTGAGTTACCCTGCCTAGCACATAGAGGTACTTACTTGGGGCAGGGGGGGATTCAATAAGGGTTGGGCACTCTGATAAGATTCAAAAGGTAAAAACCTGGTAGCATTTGGGGGCCTATAGGAGGAGCTACAGGGCTCAGAATGCCCCAGGATTTTACAGAGGTATTCCTAACACCCCACTGCGGCCCCAGTATAAGGACGGCACATCATGGGCGTACGGCTATTGAGTTGCTCCCTTCCTAACAAAAGGAACTGAGTTGAGTCACTCTTGTAACACTGTATAGGTTGTCACCGTCCGTCCGACCGGATGCTATCCGTAGGATATATGAGAAGCAATAGGGTGTGCTCCAGAGGAAGGGCTATCTTCTGGTACTAAATATGTGTAAAACAGATAAGAACTGGAGGAGTTACTCAGGTAATACTGGAAGGGTAGTCCAGAGCCACCTGCGTAGTCCTGGGGTAGCCTGGAAGATGTTGCAGCATCTCTGGGCAAGTGAATCACACATAAGTACAACTCATACCCAATCGCTGTAAGACTATTGGGGTTGTTTGAGAACTGTAAAAGCATGATTCTTATCACAGTAGGGGTGCAGTTGGAGAGTTGACTGTGGGTAGCGCCCACTAAGTCAATAACTAATGTACCCCAGCAGGGGAGCCAAGTATACTTTCCTATCAGGCAAAGACCTGATTAGAATGAAGTAGCAGGTTCAGCTCGATCATGAGAGCTATGTCTACTAAAGGCTTACATAGATGAACTACATATGGGTATGAGAGTTCATAAGTGGTATATCTCCTCAGTTGCATGATAGTTTGCCACTAGCATGTCAATGATATGAAGAGTTTTTCTCCTGCGCTCACATTAGAGATGTAGCACTTGAAACAATTAATGACAGAAGGAGATTTAGCCAGAGTGGACCAACATCTGCAAAGGAATAAGGTTCTTAATGGTGTGTATTGGTCAGCCTGGACGAGACGGGTGTACTCATGATTAAGTTAGAGTAGTGATGGGTGGGAACTAGCAGTATATCATATTCTACGTAAACTATATGTGAGTCCCACTCTGCTCTAACAATCAACTACCTCTCGAGAAACTTACTGAGTGAAGTTGCAGTTTAATGATATTAAGTTTTACTGTTTTGATTCTTCTTTTCTCAACTGTTGATTATCGCTTTTGATCTTGGAGTCACTTCAGTAAGGTCATGAACTTGGGATCCATCTTCCCTTACGGCACCCCCATTACAGTATATCATTAAGTGACTTCCTCACTTAACTCTCTTAAACCTGTTGCCACAAAACCTTCCTATTTTGATATATTCAAGTACTAGTTACTTGTCTGGTATAAGAAGCATCAAGTAGAAAGAATTATGTCTGCCGAAGTTAGTTTTCCTGACCTGGCAGTACAGGAACACGCTGCCCAAACCCTATAAGCCAACATTATTGAGGATCTATGGGGTTTAGAGTGGGAACCTGTGTCACTATTACTTGAAGCTACTTCCATCGAAGTTCCTCACACATGTCAAGAATTGGTTGTTGTGGACCCAAGGGCCCTCATGCAATCCTTTTCCCATGATGCTGAGTTTACTGAGATGATGAGTATTGACAATCTGGGTATCAGCTTTGCAGACTTTATACAGGAGTATGTTGAACCATATATCCTTCCAGAAATCAGTCGTCAGTTTCACACAGCTCAGGAACAGTTACATTTCTGGAATGAGCAAAGGCAAGCTGCATTTCATCAGGACATGAAGATAGCACAAAGTTGGATGTTGGATCAACAGGCCACATTTTGTGAGCATATCCAAACTGCCAACTCGGTAAACACCTGGATCAGAGCTCGGGAGAACGCAATCCAAGGTGGATATGCTATGGACTCTGATAACGACACAACTATGAGAGATGCTCCTACCCTTCCATTAGTGCTTACTGAAAAACGTGAACCTAACTTTGCTCTGAAACTTCATGAAATGTTGCAGAAGGCAGAAGAAAGGCAGTTTCTCACCCCTTGAGGGATACAAGAAATCAGTAATGACTGGGAAGAGCAGTTCTCTTGGGAAGCCTCACAGGCTCTGTCCAATCCTCCCCTATGCACATAGAGAAGTAGAGATAATAGTCCCTCTGGGGTACTGATGCCTATGACCAAGCCCATGTTAAGGGTAGAGAGAAGGATAAGGTAGACACCACCTGTCGGAGATGTGTCACTGACTCTCTCAGGAGCCAGAAATACACAAACAGTTGCCATCTGGCCTTCCATAGGGGAAAGATCTTTTGGTAGTGCAACACCAATCCCTGCAGGGCAGGCACCACAAATGCTAGCATGAAATACTCCTATAGTCATTCTGCCAGCTTGAGGCCCTTAGCCTTCATGCAGCGGTCCTTTTAATCAACCTCTAAGGGTCTCAGGGGCTTGGGTGCAGTCACTTACAAGTGATTGTTCCTCTGCTTGTTGGGTCGGGGGAGACTCAATTTTTACCAGACATTTCTATCATGTCAACAGGTGTATTAAACTACCATCACTGGCAGTTAGGCACCTACTGGGACAAAACACATCTGAAGAAAGGAGAGTTGAAGTTGAAAAATCCCCTTGTGAGTTTTGTGGTTCACTCCATCACCAAGGTCCCACACTGGCACTGGAGACCTGTTTGGAATACGAACAGTCCCAGTACAAACCTGGTGTAATGGGGGCACTCTAAGCGAAGATGGATCCTAAGTTCGCGACCACACTGAAGTGACTCAAAGATCAAAAGCGATAATCAACAGTAGAGTAAAGAAGAATCAAAACAGTAAAACTTAATATTGTTAAGCCGCAGCTTCCCTCAGTAAGTTTCTCGAGAGGTAGTTGATTGCCAGTGTAGAGTGGGACTTGCATATAGTTTAAGTAGAATATCATATACTACCAGTTCCCACCCATCACTACTCTAACTTAATCATGAGCACACCCGTCTCCTCTGGGCTGGCCAACACACACCACCCAGGACATTATTCCTTTGTGGATGTTGGTCTGCTCTAGCTAAATCTCCTTCTGACATCAAGTGTTTCAGCGCTGCATCTCTAATGCGACCGCAGGAGAAAAACTCTTCATATCATTGACATGCTAGTGGCAAACTATCATGCAACGAAGGAGATATACCATTTGTGAACTCTCAGACCTATATGCATTTCCTCTATGCAAGCCTTTAGTAGACATAGCTCTCACAATCGAGCTGAACCTTCTACTTCATTCTAGTCAAGTCTTTGCCTGTTAGGAAAGTCTACTCGGCTCCCCCAGTGGTGTACCTTAGTGATTGACCTGGTGGGCGCTACGCACAGTCAACTCCCTGGAAGCACCCCTACTGTGATAGGAATCATGCTCTTAGAGTTCTCAAACAACCCTAATAGTCTTACAGTAATTGGGCAAGAGTTGTGTCTATGTGCGATTCACCTGCCCGGAGATGCTTCAACATCTTCCAGGCCACCCCAGGACTACCCGGGAGGCTCTGGACTACCCTTCCGGTATTACCTGAGTAACTCCTTCAGTTCTTGTCCATTTTACACATATTTGGTACCAGAAGATAGCCCTTCCTCTGGAGCACACCCTATGCCCTCTCATATATCCTACGGACAGCATCCGGTCGGACAGACGGCAACAACCTATACGGTGTTACAAGAGTGCCTCCACTCAGTTCCTTTTGTAAGGAATGGAGCAACTCAACAACCGTAAGCCCATGACGTGCGGTCCTGACACTGGGGCCGCAGGGGGGTGTTAGGAATACCTCTGTAAAATCCTGGGGCATTCGGAGCCCTGTAGCTCCTCCTATAGTCCCCCAAAGGCTACCAGGTTTGTTGCCTTTAGATTTTACCGGAGTGCCCAATCCTTATAGGATCGCCCCCTGCCCCAAGTAAGTACCTCTATATGCTAGGTAGGGTAACTTGGGTGCCATGTCAGGGTAACTCAGACCTTATGGCAGGGTAACTTGGACCTCATGTTAGGGTAACCCGGGCCTCATGTCAGGGTAACTCGGGCCTCATTACACAGAGCCTTTCCCGAGCCTGCCTTTTATACTACTATCTTATAGTATGCATAGTTGTCCACTATAGTGAACCAAACTATCCTTACCTGTTGACCTCAAAGTCTCTGGTATGGGTGTAAGAATAGTTTACTGTAAGACAACCTCTGGTGGGTCATTACACCTGGGCACGCAATGGGAACTCTGAGTCAATCTGATAGTACCTGCTTACCTCCTCCAACAGTACACCCAGTGGCACCATCTAGGGGTGGTTGCCGATTTAGTGGACTGCATAGTTTGCAGGAATCATTTGAGAGATATGATGTTCCTGGGGGAGGTAGAGGAAATAGACCACTGACAGGTAGAAATACTGGGGCTGTAGGGGATCCTGGTTGTTCCGACTCTTCTAGCAGTTCAGGTGATGATGCGAACTCTATCTCCAATCTTGAGCAATTCTGTGGGTGATGTAAGTCAAACTGGAATGACTCAAACAAGAGATGCTATGACCGCAGAACTCGTAAGCTGGCCAAATTCAGACAGTCATGTAAGAAGGAAAGCAAGACAGCTTCCAACGTAAATCCTAAGAAACCTCAGAAATTAGGTGATATTGTACATTAACAAAAATAACCGTACATCAATGGATGGAAAAACTCGGCCATGGCAACCCCACTACCCCACCAACCCCACCATCATGAAAACCAAAAAAAAATTAAAAAAATGTAAATACATAGTAGAAATTAATATTTAGTATACCATCCATCAGCCTTAATAATTTCTTCCACCCTATCTACCATTGATCCTGCCAAAGTATCAAAAACCTTTGGGTCAAGAAGTTCCCAACAATTAGTAATGGCCTCCTCTATTGCTTTTTTGACCTCATCAACAGGACCCTTCATGAGATAGAGCTCAGGATAGTTCTTGTGAAGCTTATCTTTCACCAGAGACCAAACATTCTCAATAGGATTGAGATCTGGTGAATAGGCAGGAATTTCCAGAAGAGTAATTCCCTGTACTCTGAGCCATCTCCTAAAGGGCAAGTGAGTCTTAGCATTGTCAATGATAAAAAATACCTCTTCATCTCCAACCCTTTCTCTGATATCCTCCCATATCCCTAGAAAGTCATAATGATCATAAACATCAATAATTGACTTTCCAGTCACTCCACCCCTAGCAGAAGTAGGATCAGGAAAAACAGGTAAAAAGAGACCATGAGTTTGACCATAAAAACAACCAGTCATCATTTAGCTAATCTTCCTCTCTCCTCTCCTAGCAGCAGGCTTAATACAATCCTTATTCCACTTCTCTTTTGGATATCTAAATATCCATTTTCTCCTCTTTCCTCCTCCTCTCTCCACAGCTACCTCATCTCCCCACATTGCCTTCCTTCTCCACATCTCTCTTGTCCAATGCCTATGAGCTAATGCCCATTCCAATCTCTCTTGAGCTAGATCCTCATCCAAATGAACCCTTTCTTGTGCCAACCACTTTTTTAGATGCTTTTGTTGAAGTCTTCTCCTCACTGTCATAGAAGAGATATTGGGAGCAACTTTTTTGGCAATCTCAGAATAGCTAGTATTGCGATACCTGAGAGCTTCCTGCACCATAGTATCATCCTGCAACTTGGTAGTTTTAGGATATCTTCCTCTACCCTTTCTCTCCTGGCCCTCTTGCTCTCCTTTTAAGATACTATCTTTAATGGTGTTGAGGGGGATGTCAAGGTAGTAGGAAATTTGGCGATAGCTCATTTGAGGTTCATGTAACCCAAGAATTCTCCACCTGGTAAACTCTGAGAGGTGCTTGAAGGGAATAGGCTTTTTGGCATGACTGCGAAGAATAGGAGGCATAGTTTCTTAAAACAAAAGAATTAGGAAAATTGGTTGAGCTTTGGTTGATGTAGAGGAATTTCTTTAGGTGGTGTTCAAAGTGAGAGGTGATGAGGAGGGTTGCGTTGCCACAGATCATGAATGTACAGTTAATTTTGTTAAAGTACAATATTAAGGCTTTTACTGGGTATGTTAATGACACTCTGAGGTTTCTTAGTGATGTGGAAATCAAGTTTAATTATTTCCATGAGTCTGTCACTGATGACATAAATAAGATTAGCTTGGTCATTCCTCTCTTGGAAGGTTCTTCCAAAAGCTGGTATATTGGTCTCCACTGTTACATTAATGAGGAGGGTACCCAATGAAGGGGAATGCTATTTAACCCAGACAAGGAGCTATGCACCTGGGAAGGATTCTGCCATTGTCTAGAAACTATTTTTGGAGGACATACCAATCAGGATCACTCTTTAGCTGAGTGGACCTTATTGGAGATGAAGCTCAGCCAAGTAGATAAGTACATGGATAAGGTCATTGATCTAATAACCAAAATAAGGGTATACAGATAGATGAGCAGTGAAAGACAAGGTGTGTATCAGCATTACATCAGAACTGCGGACAGCTTGAGCTCAGAAGAACTGCCATCCTGAGGATGTAAATGAGTACCTCGATCTCCTAAGGAAAACTGGCCATGACCCAGAAGACAATACATGCTTTAGCAGGATAGTGGTTAAAGACAAGGGATCTAGTCATGATAAAAGTAAGGACAAGCATTCATCAAAGAAGTAATAGAAGAAGGGAAAGATTTCGAGTAAGCAGAATCCCAAACCTGCTAACTCTTCAGGCAGCTGTCAGTCAAACATAGAAAATTCAGAGTATTCAATTGCTCATAACAATATTCTAAGCATACTCCTGAACAAGCACTGAAGGTTAGGCCAATGCACCAAATGTGGACAACCAGGTGACTTCTGGTGGAAGAGTACCTTGGTTAATCTAGTTATTAGCTCTGCCAAGCCAGCCAAGGTACACAAGCAATCCGTGCAAGAGGCAGACCATACATCTAGTCTCTCTAACAAAGTTAAGCATATTGAGACCCCTCCTCCTGTTACTAGAAAAATTCTTGAAGTCCGTGAATCAACTCCTCAGATAATGGAGGTTGATATAAATGCTTCAGACTAGGTAAGTAACCCTCTGAAGAGAAATTAGTTAGCAACTAACAATTCCCTAGGCCAATGATGGCATGCTGGGATGATAAACTTGATAGACTAGAGATGGAAAAGGTAAGTTAACCCTCTGAAGACTGCATATAGAAAACTAAAATTGACTAGGCTCAGCGGAGTAAGGTAGTCAAGGATAGAAATTATTTTCTCATGGGTTTTCGGTATTAAGGGTTCTCTCTGTTATGCATCCATTGGGTTTTCCTATTATATTCTGTTTCGTTTTGCTTGGTTTGTTTGGATCTAGTTTAGTTATGTTTACATCAGGCAGGATTTGATTATATACAATTGAAAGTTATTTCCAAGTTTACCTGAGGAGGGTTTAGCACCCGAAATCATGCTGGCATGATAGTAAACAGTACAACTTACTTTGACTCATGATTTTATAACTTGACTGTTTGCAAAACACTTTAAACTTAACTGCCATTGACCTATTTTAACACCTCTTATATTGAAAGATGAGAGACCCTATACCCTTACATACCTACTCACATTACTTAATTTTTGAAATGTCTATCGAAGGAAAAACCAGCAAGTGGCGGAGACTCTCAGGTCCCCCATGATATACAAAGTGTATCTGGGTAAAGGTTAGACTGGAGTGGCAACTGAATGCAAAAAGAAGAAGTGCGGAAGCAGTACTACTTCTGGATAGTGGTGCTATGGGAGCAGTGCTCAGCAGCAGATGGGTAAAGCACACTCAAATGCCCTGTGTCCGAAGGAAGCCTCCTTCCCCCATATTGGATGCAAGTGGGAACAATATCCCAGGATCAGGTCTCTATCATACCAAGGTGGTAAACATGAAGATAGGAGACCACTCGAATAGAATAAGCTTTGAGATTGCAGAAATGCCAGAGGGCAAAATTAATGGGTATCTTATGATGTCCTGGCTCTATGACCATAACCCAGACATCGATTGGGAAAATGGTATTCTGGCCTTGCAGTCAACATACTGTAAGGCAAACTGCCTCACTGGATGTTGATACTGGAGATTAGAATTCATTACTGAGGAAGAAATGATGGCTGAGGATCAAGGATCTGTCCATCTCCTCAGGATGGCTAAGCTCTCAGATGAAGGTGGGAATGATATTGCAATAAAGCTCCTCTCAGAATATAAGGACTTTAGTGTTATCTTTCGTCAAGAAAGGATATAGTCCTTACTGCAGCACTTGGAGTACGATCATAGGATTGGACTACAGGCAGGAATAACTTCTCCTTTTGGTCTGATATATCACCTCTCCGAGAAGGAACTAAAGGCACTCTGTGAGTACCTTGATGAGATGCTTGTGACCCAAAAGATCAGGAGATCTAACTCACTGGCCACTACTTCTATATTATTTGTACCAATGCCAGATGGTACACTATGGTTATGCATTAACTATAGAGGACTGAACAAGATAACTGTGAAGAGCTATTATCCCCTCCCACTAATCAATGAGCTGAGGGATAGACTTGGGAAAGCAATGGTATTTACCAAGTTAGATTTGAAAAATGGTTAGTACCTTTTGCAAATGGAAAGGGGTGAAGAGTGGAAGACTACTTTTCATTGTTGGTATGGCTTGTATGAGTATACTGTGATGCCTTTTGGGTTATGTAATGCACTATCTACTTTCCAGAGTATGATAAATGATGTATTTAGAGGTCTATTAGATGAAGGAGTCATCGCTTATATGGACGATATCCTGATCTACTCAGAAACTATAGAAGAGTATGTTGCTCTAGTTAGAAGATTGATGAAAAACCTGTGAGAAGCAGGCTTATGTGTTAGCATCACTAAGTTAACCTTCCATCAGAAGGAAGTTGAGTTCCTGGGGTACAAGATATTCGATCATAGGATATCAATGACATCAGAAAAGGTGGAGTCGATCAAGAACTGGTTGAGTCCAAAGAGCATTGTCGAAATACAAAGCTTCATAGTCTTTGCTAACTTCTACCGAAGGTTCATCAAGGGGTTTAGCAAGATAGCAAGGCCATTGACAGAGCTGATGAAGAAGGATATTAAATGGGACTGGACACCAGTCTGCTCCGAGGCTTTTGAGCAATTAAAAGAGTTGTTCACATACAGACCTATTCTAGCACACTTTGACCCTAGCCAGCCAACAAAGTTAGAGACCAATGCAAGTGACTTTGCATTAGGTGCTGTTCTATCCCAACTCTGTGAGGATGAAAAATGGTACCCAGTGGCCTATCATAGTAGGAAGTTCATACTAGCAGTGGTGAATTATGATGTCCATGATAAGGAAATGACTATGATTGCGACGGCATTCAAAGAATGCGATCATTTACAGAGGTCAGTTGCCGATTAGATTGTTATATATACTGTTACGATCAGCTATATGATCTCTCCTTTCTTGTATCTCACAACAGGCAATTAGTCTGTAATTAGCTTTTCTGGGAAGTGACTCTTACTTATCTTCTATTGTATTCTCTTTTCTTTGAGAATTCTTAATACTTGTTATCTTATGCTATGTCTTAGATATTGACTGTTGCCAATACTAAGTCCTTATAGTGCTAACTAGTATTAGTTCTGTTTCTCTTCATGGTGGTTGGTCTTTGTAAGTAAAGAGCATAAAGGTGTTTTATTGATAACTTATAAGATAGGAAATAACTTAGGTGGTTGCATGAAGAACTAACTATCAGGTCCTATCGACCTCCTTATATAGTTCTTCCAGCAACCCGCTTACAAATTAAATGAGTCACAACTGTGACTCATACACTTGCATAACATATAACCTCATGACCATACTTGGTTATGTGCGAAAGTCCTATGACCTTAAAGGGGTCATGTGCGAAACCTCATGACTCGTATAAATGAAGTCATGCCTCTTAATCCTCATGACTCATAGGCGCACCTATGAGTCAATGCTCAACATACCAATCAAATTCAAATATAAGTAACTATGACTCACAACTTTGAATCATGTGAGACCCTATGACTCATATATGAGTCATAGTCCGAAACATAATATCATATGACTCAACTGAGTCATGTGCAAAAACCTTTAACAAAAGAAATACTATGACATATAATTGTATGTCATGTGAAACTATTACAAACCATGCCAGGTTTGTAATACTTACTGATCACAAGAATCTTGAATACTTTAATAGTACCAAGATACTGAATAGATGGCAACACCACTGGACAGTGTTCTTAGAACCGTTTAATTTTAAAGTTATCTACTGTGAAGGTAGGTTGAACCAGAAGGCAGATGCATTGTCAAGGCGTAGGGACTACTGCCTTGAATGGGGGGGTAATTCTCAACCAAACCCCGAAACAACCTTTTTCTGACCTGGTCAATTGGTTGTAAATGAGGAGCGGGACATCTTGCGACCACAGTTGTTGCAATCTTGCCAAGGCTATTGGTTGCAATCTCCCTTTTTGGAAGCGCTTAAGAAAGTAACTAGTATAGATGACAAGTACATGGGCATATTCAAGTCAGTCATCAATGGGCAGAAAGATGTTCACCCTAGTTTTTCAGTAGAGAAGGACTTACTACTCTATAAGAATAGGTGGTATGTACCCGAGGCCAAAGGGTTGAAGCAGACAATCATGAAGGCAGAACATGATTCTCATATTGCGGGACACTTTGGGACATACAAGACAGTTGGGTGAATCAAGGCAAACTCCTATTGGCCAAAGATGGATGAGCACATCATGGAGTATGTGCATACTTGTGATACATGTCAAAGGAGCAAGACAGTCCAGCATAAGAAATTTGGGTTACTTGAACCAATTGAGGTGCCAATGAGACCATGGAATGATATTTCTATAGACTTCAATGTAGCATTACTGAAGTCTGAGAGATATACAAAGATATATGTCATTGATGATTGATTCTCAAAAATGGCCTACTTTATACTATTGGTAACGGAGGTGTCTATAGAAAAGTTCGCATTCATATTCCTGAAGGAGGTATGGCGCCTACATGGGCTCCCAGAATTGATAATCTCAGACTGAGATAGCCAATTCACCTCTAAGTTTTGGGCAAGCTTGAAGTTACTACAAATAAAGCTTAATATATCGACGGGTTTCCATCCAGAAACTGATGGGCAGACTGAACGGGTGAACCAGACTTTGGAACAATATCTTCAGAGCTATTGCTCATATTAGCAAGACAATTGGATGTCTTTATTACCATTGGCAGAGTATGCATACAATACTTCTACCTCGGAGTCCACTAGGGCCTCCCCTTTTGACAATAACCATGGATTCAACACTCATACGAACTAGTCAGGCATAGATCCAGATAGCCAAGGGATTCATCCAAGCAGCAAGCTCTTAGTACAGAACTGGGAGAGTTCATGGCAAGAGGTCAGAGAAACCTTACAAGGGGCACAAGAAAGGCAACAGAAAGGGTATGACCAAAAGAGGCTACCATCTCCAGAATACATGACAATGGAAGATGTGACCAATGGAGTTGCAAAAAAGGCCCACCGGGTAATGTTGAACCAAAAGAATATCCAGACAAAAAGTGTAATGACCTGCCTGAGGGTGTCTTACAGTAAACTATTCTTACACCCATACCAGAGACCTTGAGGTCAATGGATAAGGATAGTTTGGTTCACTATAGTGGACAACTACGCATACTATAAGATTACAGTATAAAAGGTGGGCTTGGGAAAGGCTCATGTAATGAGGCCTGAGTTACCCTGACATGAGGCCTGGGTTACCCTGATATGAGGTCTGGTTACCCTGCCATAAGGTCTGAGTTACCCTGACATGGTACCCAAGTTACCCTACCTAGCATTTTGAGGTACTTACTTGGGGCAGGGGGTGATCCTATAAGGATTGGACACTCTGGTAAAATCTAAAGGCAACAAACCTGGTAGCCTTTGGGGGACTATAGCAGGAGCTACAGGGCTCCGAATGCCCCAGGATTTTACAGAGGTATTTCTAACACCTCCATGCAGCTCCAGTGTAAGGACCGCACGTCATGGGCTTACGGTTGTTGAGTTGCTCCCTTCCTTACAAAAGGAACTGAGCAGAGGCACTCTTGTAACACCATATAGGTTGTCGCCGTCCGTCTGACTGGATGCTGTCCATAGGATATATGAGAGGGCATAGGGTGTGCTCCAGAAGAGGGGCTATTTTCTGGTACCAAATATGTGTAAAACGGACAAGACCTGAAGGAGTTACTCAGGTAATACTGGAAGGGTAGTCCAGAGCCTCCCGGGTAGTCCTGGGGTAGCCTGGAAGATGTTGAAGCATCTCCGGGCAGGTTAATCACACATAGACACAACTTGTACCCAATTGCTGTAATACTATTGGGGTTGTTTGAGAACTCTAAAAGCATGATTCTTATCATGGTAGGGGTACTTTTGCGGAATTGAATGTGGGTAGCACCCACCAGGCCAATCACTAAGGTACCCCACTAGGGGTGCCGAATAGACTTTCCTATCAGGTAAAGACTTGACTAGAATGAAGTAGAAAGTTCAGCTCGATCGTGAGAGCTATGTCTACTAGAGGCTTGCATAGATGAAATGCATATGGGTATGAGAGTTCATAAATGGTATATCGCCTCAGTTGCATGATAGTTTGCCACTAGCATGTCAATGATATGAAGAGTTTTTCTCCTGCGGTCGCATTACAGATGCAGCGCTGAAATACTTGATGTTGGAAGGAGATTTAGCCAGAGTGGACCAACACCCACAAAGAAATAATGTCCTGGGTGGTGTGTGTTGGCCAGCCTGGAGGAGATGGGTATGCTCATGATTAAGTGAGAGTAGTGATGGGTGGGAACTGGTAGTATATAATATTCTACTTAAACTATAATTGAGTCTCACTCTACTCTGGCAATCAACTACCTCTCGTGAAACTTACTGAGTGAAGCTGCAGCTTAACGATATTAAGTTCTACTGTTTTCATTCTTCTTTACTCTACTGTTGATTATCGCTTTTGATCTTTGAGTCACTTCAGTGCAGTCGCGAACTTGGGATCCATCTTCCCTTAGGGCGCCCCCATTACAAAAAGGCCGATAGAGAAGTTGGACGACTAAATGTTTGGCCCCTTTGTGGTGAAATGAAAGGTAGGTCCCAGGCATATGAGCTCGAACTCCTAGCTCGTTGGTCAATCCACCCTGTATTCAATGTTAGTCTACTTGAGCCATATCGAGATGACCCAGTAGGTAGGCCCAGAGGGAAGTTCCGTTACCACAGATTGTTGCCAATGAACCAAGTTATGTTGTTGAAGCTATCCTGGATAGTCATTGGTATCGCGCGATCAAGATGAGTTCCTGCCACCAGTTTGTTCAATACTTTGTAATGTGGGAAGGTTATGGACTAGAGGAGAGTTCCTGGGAGCCTTTGGAGATGCTAGAAGGAATGGCCACACAGGCCCTAAATGATTTCTACTGAAGGTATTTATCCAAGCTCTGAGATTACTGCATAGTTGATATACTGAAGTCAGGGAATTAGAGACGACACTAACAGTCCAGGATAGACCTTTGGGAAGAGGGGAGTTATGTAACAACCCACCAGAGGGTGTCTTACAGAAAAAACTATTCTTACACACATACTGGAGGCCCTGAGGTCAACAGGTAAGGGTATTTTGGTTCACTAGAGTAGATAACTATGCATGTTAGAAGATAGTAGTATATAAGGTGAGCTTAGGAAAGGCTCATGTAACGAGGCCAGAGTTAGCCTGACATGAGGTCTGGGTTACCCTAACATGAGGTCTGAGTTACCCTACTATACAGTCCGAGTTACCCTGATATGGCATCCAAGTTACCCTACCTAGCACATAGAGGTACTTACTTAGGGCAGGGGGCAATTCAATAAGGGGTCGGCACTCTGGTAAAATCTAAAGAGTACAAACCTGGTCACCTTTAGGGGCCTATAGGAGGAGCTACAGGGCTCCTAATGCCCCAGGATTTTACAGAAGTATTTCTAACACCCACCTGCAGCCCCAGTGTAAGGACGGCACGTCATGGGCTTACGGCTGTTGAGTTGCTCCCTTCCTAACAAAACGAACTGAGTGGAGGCACTCTTGTAACACTGTATAGGTTGTCACCATTCGTCCGACCAGATACTGTCTGTAGGATAGATGAGAGGGCATAGGGTGTGCTCTAGAGGAAGGGCTATCTTCCGGTACCAAATATGTGTAAAATGGACAAGAGCTGAAGGAGTTACTCAGGTAATACCGGAAGGGTAGTCCAGTGCCTCCTGGGTAGTCCCGGGGTAGCCTGGAAGATGTTGGAGCATCTCTGGGCAAGTGAATCACACATAAGCACAACTCATACCCAATCGCTGTAAGACTATTGGGGTTCTTTAAGAACTCTAAAAGCATGATTCTTATTATCATAGGGGTACCTTCGAGGAGTTGACTGTGGGTAGTACCCACCAAGCCAATCACCAAGGTACCCTACCAGGGGAGCTAAGTAGACTTTCCTATTGAGCAAAGACCTGATTAGAATGAAGTAGAAGGTTCAGCTCAATCATGAGAGCTATGTCTACTAAAGGCTTGCATAGATGAAATGCATATGGGGATGAGAGTTCTTAAGTGGTATATCTCCTCAGTTGCATGATAGTTCACCACTAGTATGTCAACAATATGAAGAGTTTTTCTCCTGCAGTCGCATTAGAGATGCAGCACTTGAAACACTTAATGATTGAAGGAGATTTAGCCAGAGTAGACCTACATCTGCAAAGGAATAAGGTCCTTAGTGGTGTGTGTTGGTCACCCCAGAGGAGATGGGTGTGCTCATGATTAAGTTAGAGTAGTGATGGGTTGGAACTGGCAGTATATGATATTCTACTTAAACTATATGCGAGTCCTACTCTACTCTGGCAATCAACTACCTCTCGAGAAACTTACTGAGTGAATCTGCAGCTTAACAATATTAAGTTTTACTGTTTTGATTCTTCTTTACTCTACTGTTGATTATTGCTTTTGATCTTGGAGTCACTTCAGTGCGGTTGCAAACTTGGGATCCATCTTCCCTTAGGGCACCCCCATTACACCAAGGGATTCATCCAAGCAGCGAGCTCTTAGTATGGAACTGGGAAGGTTCATGGCAAGAGGTTAGAGAAACCTTGCAAGGGGCACAAGAAAGGTAACGGAAGTGGCATAACCAAAAAAGTCTACCATCTCCAGAATATGTGACAATGGAAGATGTGACCAACAGAGTCGCAAAAAAGGCCAATCAGCTAATGTTGAACCAAAAGAACATCTGGACAAAAAGGCTGGTAGAGAAGTTGGACCACCAAATGTTTGGCCCCTTTGTGGTGAGATGAAAGGTAGGAACTCAGGCATACGAGCTCAAACTCCTAGCTTGTTGGTCAATGCACCCCACATTTAATGTCAATCTACTGGAACAATATTGAGATGACTCAGTAGGGAGGCCCCAGAGGGAAGTTCTGTTACCAGAAATAGTTGACAACAAGGCAAGTTATGTTGTTGAAGCTATCCTGTATAGTCATTGGTATGGTAGGATTAAGATGAGTTCCCACCACCAGTTTGTTCAATACTTAGTAGTGTGGGAAGGTTATGGACCAGAGGAGAATTCATGGGAACCTTATCAGATGCTCGAAGGAATGGCCACAGAGACCCTAAATGATTTCCAATGAAGGTATCCATCCAAGCCACAGGATTTCTGCATAGTGGATATATCAATGCCAGGGGATAAGAGATGACACTTACAGTCCAGGATGGACCTTAAAGAAGAGGAGAGTTGTGTAATGACCCACCAGAGGGTGTCTTACAGTAAACTATTCTTACACCCATACCAGAGACCCTGAGGTCAATGGGTAAGGGTAGTTTGGTTCACAATATTGGATAACTATGCAGGTTATAAGACTGTAGTATTAAAGGCGGGCTCGAGCAAGGCTCATGTAATGAGGCCTGAGTTACCCTGACATGAGGTTCAAGTTACAATGCCATAAGGTCCAAGTTACCCTGACATGGCACCCAAGTTACCCTACCTAGCACATTGAGGTACTTAATTGGGGCAGGTGGCAATTCTATAAGGATTGAGCACTCAGTAAAGTCCAAAGGTTACAAACCAGGTAGCATTTAGAGGACAATAGGAGGAACTACAGGGCTCCGAATGCCCCAAGATTTTACAGAGGTATTCCTAACACCCCCTTACGGCCCCATGTAAGGACTGCACATCATGGCCTTATGGTTGTTAAGTTGCTCCCTTCCTAGTAAAAGGAATTGAGTGGCGGCACTCTTGTGATACTGTATAGGTTGTTGCCGTCCGTCCGACCAGATACTGTCCTCAGGATATATGAGAGGGAATAGGGTGTGCGTCAAAAGAAGGGCTATCTCCTAGTACCAAATATGTGTAAATTGGACAAGAACTGAAGGAGTTACTCAGGTAATACCGGAAGGGTAGTCTAGAGCCTCCTGAGTAGTCCTGGGGTAGCCCAGAAGATGTTGAAGCATCTCTGGGCAGATGAATCACACATAGGCACAACTCATACCCAATCACTGTAAGACTATTGGGGTTGTTTGAGAACTCTAAAAGCATGATTCTTATCATGGTAGGGGTACTTTCAGGGAGTTGACTATGGGTAGTGCCCACCAAGCCAATCACCAAGGTACCCCAATGGGAGAGCTGAGTAGGCTTTCCTGTCAGGCAAAGACCTGATTAGAATAAAGTAGAAGGTTCAGCTCAATTGGGAGAGAGCTATGTCTACTAAAGGCTTACATAGATGAAATGCATATGGGTATGAGAGTTCTTAAGTGGTATATCTCCTCAGTTGCATGATAGTTCACCACTAGCATGTCAACGATATGAAGAGTTTTTCTCCTGTGGTCATATTAGAGATACAGTACTTGAAACGCTTCATGTCAGAAGGAGATTTAGCCAGAGCAGACCAACATCTGTAAAGAAATAAGGTCCTTAGTGGTGTGTATTGGTCAGCCTGGAGGAGACAGGTGTGCTCATGATTAAGTTAGAGTAGTGATGGGTGGGAACTGGCAGTATATGATATTCTACTTAAACTATATGCGAGTCCCACTCTACTCTGGCAATCAACTACCTCTCGAGAAACTTACTGTGGGAAGCTGCAGCTTAACTAGATTAAGTTTTACTATTTTGATTCTTCTTTACTCTACTGTTGATTATCGCTTTTGATCTTTGAGTCACTTCAGTGCAGTTGTAAATTTGAGATCCATCTTCCCTTAGGGTGCCCCCATTACAGAGGGGGTGACTGGATGGTCCAGTCTTAGAGGAGTTGTACTCAGAGTTCTGATTTGATCACCTTGTAAGGCTTGGAGTCTGGGGGACTAAGGGGTGGTAGCTCAGGGAGCAGGTGTGGGGCCAAAAGTAGGAATGAGCCCAGCATGCATACCAGTGGGAGGAGGGAGTTATTATTATTATTATTATTATATATCATTTCACTTATGGAGCCATGTTGCTATGAAGTGGTACTAACATACATATGGGCACTCACAAGGGCCAGGTCTATGATCCACCTCTTTCTACATGCTAGTATCAGCTTTTGAGTAGGCCACGCATATGCAATAATTACAAAGGAAATCTACCTCCTCACTTAAAGTCTAACAAGTATAATGAAATACATCTAATGAAATCTAAGTAGCCCAGTTCCTCCTCTCAGTTACCACCTATTGTGCCATGATGTAGGTAGGACATTCCTGGGATATCACTTAGTGGGAGCCTTTACGATTGGTGCATTGGATGGTAGTGTGAAGGCATGGTTTACTCCTAGTAGGATGATCTGATCTGCTGCAAGTGTGGAGGTGTGTTGGTTGCTCCTGAGAGCAGATGGCATAGTGTGTTTGCCCAGTGCATTGGGCAGTGTGATGACCAAAGACTAGGCATTTGTTGCATTGAGTGGCTGGGCCAAAGGTTAAGTAACATTGAACCTTGAACTTCCTGCCAAAGATGGAGATGCCTTTGCTGAGGGCCTTATCTGTAGAGTCTATGCTAACAATTGTGAGGACCATGGCTGAAGCAGCTTTATCCTGATGTTGGACTTCTGTAGTGAGGCATCGAGGCAGGTGGGCGAGGTGGATCCCAGGGTTGAACTGTACAATCTCTGTCTGGATAGTAGTGAAGGAGCTGGTGGTAGTGATGCCATATAGTATGACCTTGTACAAGATTTCATCTTTTCTGAGGCCAATGGCAGCTAGTATGGTTGCTCTGATTGCCTCCTCAATAGCAAAATGATAGTATTTGAGGACAGAGGTAGTAGGAGTATTGTCTTTAGTAATTAAAAGGACATGGTAGTTGGTAGTGAACTCAATTGTGGTAATAAGAGTTTTCTTAATGGCTGAGTTGATTGCATTGCAGATGGTGAGGGTCTTGATATTGTCAGGTAGAGCTGTTCCATCTCTTTCAATGACAATTGTACTCTTGCATGTGGTCAAAACTGCTGGTAATGCAATTTTGTTTAGTGGAGTGGTAGAGGGTGTGGAGGAGAGTGATTTGGCTGCCTTTTGGGCCCAGGTGAGGGATTGTTGTTGTTTCAGTAGTGGGGAGAGGGTAGATGGTGGTATAGTTGTTTGGTGTTGAATTTGTATTTCTAGCAATGCAACTTTCAAGGTGAGGGTGGCTACCTCATCTTTCAAGGCTGGAGTGTCCTGGATGTGCCAATCTTAAACAACAAGGAGGTGGTTTTGCCAGGCTTGAAAGGTTTTATGGAGGAGGTTGATTTGGGTAGCGAGTTCTTGCTGGAATGGTTGAATTGTTTCTGAGGTAGGAGGAGGGTGTGGAGAAGAGACAGCTAATTTCTCATCATCAGTGAAGTTGGGGCCAGGGGTTGGATTAACAAGAGAGACTTGATCATCTGTCATGTGTGTGTCTGCTAGTGAAGATTGTTGGGTAGGGGAAGTTATGAGACTGGAATGGGCTAGCAAGAGGGTTCCTGCTACCCCTACCTCTGCCCCTTTATGTGGCAGACATCAGAGGTGATGGAGAATGCACTCAGTTGATAATTGTAATAAACCAACAAATAGGAGGGGACGATTTGTTGGTAAAAGTGTTTAAAGCAAGGGGTAAAGTGGTGATAATTAGTGGTTGACTAATGAGAGTGAATCTTGGTGAAAAGTTTGGTGTGGTTTTTTCTTTTGCTGTGATTGTAACAGCAATGGAGTTTGCCAATGGCAGCTGGTATGATTGCTCTGATGGCTTCCTCAATAGAAAAATGATGGTGTTTGAGGACAGAGGTGGCAGGAGTATTGTCTTTGGTAATTAAAAGGACATGGTGGTTAGTAGTGAACTCAATCATGGCAATAAGGGGTTTCTTAATGGCTGAGTTGACTGCATCGCAGATGGTGAGGGTGTTGGTGTTGTCAGGTAGAGCAGTTCCATCTGTTTCAATGATAATTGTACTGTCATGTTTGGTTAAAACTGCAGGGAATGCAATTTTATTTGGTGGAGTGGTAGAGGGTTTGGAGTGGAGCAATTTGGCTACCTTCTGGGCCCAGGTAGGGGGTTGTTGTTATTGCTGAAGTGGGAGGAGGGTAGATAGTGGTGTGGTTGTTTGGTATTGAAGTTGTGTTTCTAGCAATGTAACTTTCAATGTGAGGATGGCTACCTCATCTTTCAAGACTTGAGTATCTTGGATGTGCTGATCTTGAACAACAAGGAGGTGGTTTTGCACAGCTTGAAAGGTTTCATTGAGGAGGTTGATTTGGGTAGTGAGTTCTTGGTAGGATGGTTGGATTGTTTCTGAGGTAGGAGGAGGGCTAGGAGAAGAGAAAGCTGATTCCTCATTATCACTGAAGTTGGGGCCAGGGGCTTGATTGACAAGAGAGACTTGATTATTTGTTATGTATATGTCCACTGGTGAAGATTGTTGGGAGGAGAAGCTGTGGGATTAGAATGGTCTGGTGAGCGGGTTCCTACCACCTCTATCTCTGCCTCTTTGTCTAGCAGAAATCAGAGGTGATGGAGAAAGCACTCAGTTGATAATTGTAAAGGAGCAACAATTAAGAGGTGATGATTTGTTGGTAAAGGTCTTTAAAGTGAGGGGTGAAGCAGTGATAATTGGTGGTTGACCAATAAGAGTGTAGCTTGGTGAAAAATGTGGTGTGGTTTTTTCTTGTGCTGTGGTTGTAACAGTAACTGAGTCAGAAGGGAGGCAGAGGTTGGAGGAGTGTGGAGGATAAGATAATTGTGATTGGGACATGGTTCAAGGTGGTCATGGGTAGCTCAGTATCCCAGCTGGTGACATATGGTTAAGGTGAGTAGTTGGCAAAAGTGAGGTCCAAGACTCCTGGCCCAGTGGATACATCATAGGCGAAGTGCATGAACACCTCAAGCATGTTGAGCAAGGAGAACTGGAGGTCATTGGCCCACTCGAAGTATTGGGAGGAGATTGCATACTCATTATATGAGATATTATGTAAAGGGTCAAATTGTGGGTGATGGAGGTTAAGGTCCCCTGCCACCAGTATGGGGTAGGTGTGGTCTCTGAAGAGGTCCAATGATGGGATAGTACATGAGCCTGCGGAGGACCCTATGGTAGAGTAGGCATTATGGAGCCTGAGTTGTATGCAAGAGTGGTCAAAAAGACCAGAGAGGGAGAAGACATCCAAGGCCATCAGGTCAGGATGGTCGAAAAAACAGGACAGTATGGCAAAGCCTTGCTGGAACCTGAGTGAAGCATATATGGCAACCCTGAGTGGGGCGCCAGGGGAAGGGGGAGTGGTAAAGGTCTTGTAAAAAGCAAAGCCAGGCAGGCGATTGGGGAAAACTGGATGGTCTTGGAGGAGGACCAAGTGAGGCAGTTTTCTGGGGTTCCTCACTTCTGCCATACCCCTACCAGGTGCCTGGCTGCCTCTTAACCCCCCAGCTTGGGCTATACACCTACAGATACTATTATCCAACTTTGGCCAGCACTCACAACCATAAGTCAGGTTTGGCTTTCCTCAGGCTTTGGGTTTTAGGATTTCTTTGATAGGTGCACTGTCAGGAGTTTCGTTCTTCTTGGTTACTGCATGACATTGGTGGGATTTCATACATTTGTAGTTTACCGGAGTGGCTGCTTGTTAGGATAGTTTTTTTGACCAGGTCTTCAGGCTATGGTTTTTCTATAGCTTTCTGGGGCCTAGCCCGGGTTGGAGGTTCTTTTACATGATAGCTAGTGAGGCTGTATGCAGATTTTTTGTACCTTAAATGAAAAAATAAAAAGAAATAAAAAGAAATAAAAAGAAATAAAAAAACCTTAAGGGCTAATGTATTTCACCGAGTAATGGGTCACCTCCCAGTAATGGGTCACTCTTTCTCCCTACTCTGATTTAACAAATTTGTAATTCTAGAAAGTAATAATGATCAGATCTTATTCAAATTAAAATTCATCATTGTCTGTAGACTCTAGAACCAGCCTGCTATTTTTTGAAAACATAATTTAATTTTCACAGCTGTAAATAGTGCAAGTGAGATATCATGATTATGTATAAAGTTGTAAGAAAGAAAAAGAACCACATGTGGAAACGGTCTAGTATTTTCCAAGCTGGTAGTATATGTGATTTACTATAGTTCCTATTAATTATAGAAGGCTAGGGCAATAATTGAGGCTTAGCAAGAGTTTCAAAGATTTGTTGTCTTTTACTCCTCTAGTATACTTAATCTTAACATACAACCAACATCTATTCGATATCCAATTTCACAAAAATTCATCATAGCACCAATGCCAAACAAGAAGCCTGATATGGAGGATCGCCTTCAAGTAGCCATCGATGCCAAAGAGAAAGATCCAGTAGTCTCAATACGCTATTTAGCAGAATCCTTCAGAGTTTCCAATACTACCCTCCAGAATCACCTCAAAGGTTGTACCACTCCTTGGAAGGTAGCTCACAAAAGCCAGCAGTTGTTTACTCACTTGTAGGAGAAGGTCATAGTCTATAGGATTGAAGATTATGATGATCGTAGCATTCCCCTCCACCGAAGACATGTTTTGTAAATGGTGCACAAAATTTTAAAAGCAAAAGGGAGAGTTACTGCAATTAGAAAGGGGTGGGTTGACCAGTTTGTCCATAGATATCCAGGTATTCAAACCATGGTTGGAAAGAGTATGGATAAGTAAAGAGCACTTGCTACAGATGTTTCTATCCTGAAGGAGTATCTGGAAAGATTTTATCTGTTCAAGAGCAAATATTATATCCTTCTAGAAAATGTTTGGAATACTGATGAGAAAGGATTTGTAATAGGATTAGGTGCTGGTGGAACAGTTCTCTAGCATACTGGAAGACGGAATCTCAAGATAATGCAGGATGGTAAGAGAGACTGGGTTACAGTCATTAAAGCAGTTGCTGGTAATGGAAGAGTATTGACCCCTCTTGTTATTCACTCTTCTACAGCACATCTCATGGGCCACTATTCAAATATCAACTACGAAATTGATAATGACACCTTCTTCACCTACTCCAAAGCTGAATATACCTCCTCCAAGATCACTATTGATTGGTTTGATCAAATCTTTGAATCTCATTCATGTCCAGCCAATGGGATTACTGAACACAGAATCCTCGTCCTTGATGGCCACAGCTCCCATGTTAACAACATTGAATTCATCGAACAAGCTCTTACCAGTAATGTGCACCTCATCTGTCTTCCAGCTCATACTACATATATCTTGCAACCTTTGGATATCAGATTGTTTTCACACTTGGGAAACTATTACAAATAAGATCTCAAAGACTTTCAACACAACTATGGGCCCTTTTGGAAGATGCACAAAGCAGACTTCTATCCAATGCTCCGAAAGGCAAGAGAGAAGGCTATGACATCAGAGAATGTGATGTCAGCCTAGCATGCAATTGGAATGATCCCATTCAATCGTCAATGGGTACTTCAAAACCCCAACCTTCAACTCAATGCCACTCCAGCTATCTCCCTCTCAGCAAGATATTCGGGCCTTCGCCCCTTGTAAGGAAGAGATGACAGAGCTCAAGAAGTTGACTAGATCAGAAGAAAGGCAGCTGGGCTTGAGGATATTGTAGAGGCAAGTGTTTTACTACAGTAAGCAATTGAGCTTTTGGAAAAGGCTCAAACTCAGTCAATTCTCAACAAAGCAACAATTAAATAGCTGGAGTCTATATAGTCAAGTAAGTCTAACTGCTGTCAGTTAAAAGGTGGGCTTCTTCTTTATACAAAAGTTCTTGGGGAATTGTATAAGAAGCATGAAAGAGATGATCTCCAAAAGCAGGCTAAGGTTGAAGCAGGAAGAATCTGGAGGAGAGCAAAGGATAAGAAACTAGCGGTCCCAAAGAAAAGAATAAAAACTGTAAGCCCAAAGCAGTCACTCCTAGTATTTCTGAAAGTTCAGATGATGAATCAAATGCTGAAGAAGAAGAAGAAGTTGTATGTATATTGTGTGATCATATTCGGTATTTTGAAAACTCTTGCTTACAATCAATAGTTACCTGAATTGAATTCTGCAACTTCCAGCTCAAGCAGTAGCCACTCCTACAGATCTATCAGGCATTCAATCAATTATTGCATAAAAGGGGGAATGCCAATGTCACCATTTGCAGAGACCTAGAATATTCTCATGTAATATCACTCTGCTGGATTCCAAAGTTATTTCTTTTCTAAAGCCTCTCATATTTTGTAATAGTTATTGCTTGTCCTAATTCTACATCCATGATAAATTATAAAAGCTTAAATTAAGATGTGGCAGTCGAATCTCACTTTTTAGTTGAGTACAAAAAATTGGATAAGTGATCCATTACTGAAGGGTGACCCATTACTGGATGAAATACGTTATGGCATAAATAAAACCATAATTCCAAATGCAAAAGCAAAAGAAAATTCCCTTTTTTTCCTAGGTCCACTAAGGGCCCTGTTGATTGTCAAAATCATTCCACCATACACTACAACTAGTGGCTAACAACAAAAGTAAAGCAATAAATACTACCCAAACATGCCTGTCCAAGTAAAACATTCAGTAGGGAAAGAAACAACTACCATAACTTCCCAGTCAGGGGCTCCCTATTGGAAGGGCTTAAGCTATATCACTAAGTAACCATTGCTAACTCCTGAAGTTCCTTCTTGCCAGACAGATTGTGGCACTGAGAGTGAGCAGGGCAGGTGGTAGAGTGAGATTCATGCAGATCATCACAGCTGACACACTTCAGGGTGAAATGGCTGTAGGGATGGCCTTGGAGTCAGCAGGTTGATGTGGGGCAGGAGTGATCCTCAGTGGAGTGTGAGAGGCTGTACCAGTGGCACAAGGGGGGGCTGGCACACCTGTTGCTGTAGTGTCCAAAGTGGTTGCAGTTGGAGCACTATATGAAAATGTTCAACTGCAGGCAGTACTCAGTCCTGAAGGTGGTGGAGAAGGCTGACAATCAGTTGTCGACCAAGAGGGGAGCCTTGAGGCTAATGATGGTGAGGACGACAGTGGAGGCATTCTTGCTGGCACAGGATGCATCTGAGGTCAGCCATCTTGGCTGCTAGGTTAGGGCAAGGACAGAGTTGAAGTTGGTAAGCTCCATCACGATAGTGGCTAGGGAGTGACTGGTGAGGAGGCCATGAACCAAGGGTTGAGTGGCTGGTGTGTCCAGATGGACTATAGTGGCTCCAGGGATTAAGTGAAGGAAAGCGGAGGCCTTACTGTTAAGTGATGTCACCTTGATTGACTGCATGGTGGTAATGGTGATATTGTTGCCTGTGAGGGAGACAGTCTGGACATAAGTGGAGGAGAGTGCCTTGTTGATGGCATCGTGGAGTTCTGTTGCAGTGGGGGCAAGGTGAGAGCTATCATGCTTGATGATCAATCTCCTCTCTCTCATGGTGACGCCCTTCTTGGGGGCAAGGGTGTTAGCCAAGGGGGTGGATTTGGCTGCTGGGGCAGGCTTTGAGGTGCTGGTGACCTTCTCCTTTCCCTACCTAATAATGGTCGCCCAAGCAGGGTCCCCAACAGCAGCCAGATTAGGAGCAGAGAAGGGAGGTCATGCTTGGAAAGGGCTGAAGGTAGACTCTGGGGCCATGTAGGTGTCTGGAGGGGCTGTGGTGGTGGTAGGGGGCTCAGGAGCAGGAGGAGTCTGTTGTCAAAGTTCATCCAGCTCATCTTCAAGTGCATCAATATGCTTCTCAAGCATAGTGATGGAGTTCCTGTAGTCCTTGTATATGATTTCCAGCATCTTGCAAAAGATAACTGTTTCAGGAGTGGGGTTAAGGGTTTGGAGGCTGCTCTCCACAGCAAACTTGACAAAGAGGTTCTGGAAGTAGGAGGCATCTAGAGAGGCTCCTACCAGGTACTGATCTGGAATCGCTAGCAGGGTAGAGGTAGTGTTGCTGCATGGTCACTTAAGTGAGTGGGGGCCTTGAGGCCTAGTGAAGATAGGGGAAAGAGATGATCTGCCTTCAAAGGTAGTCCATCTAGTGCCCTGGGGTGGTGTTTGGGGTGCCAGGGGAGTGTGAGGCTTCTTCTTCCCCTTTCCCTTACAGGAGGAGGATGACGATGCCTGGGAATCCATCAGAAGTGATAAAAGTCTTCAACCCAAAAGAGGGGTAAAGTGCAAGGCTGTGAGAAAAGGTTTTCAGCCAATGAGGGAAAAGCTTAAGGAAAATTTTCATGTGGTATTTTCTTTGACTGTAGTTGTAATGGACATGGAGCATGCATAGCCCTTAAGGCTTTTTTTCTTTTTTTATCTGATTATTTAATTTCGTTCAAAGGTACAAAATCTACATGAAGCTTGCAGAGCTATTGCATCAAAAAACCTCCACCCCAGACTAGAGCCCAGAAAGCTATAGAAAAACCATGACCCAAAGACCTGGTCAAAAAAACTATCCTAACAAGCAACCCCCCGTAAACTACAAAAGTATGAAATCCCACCAAAGCTGCACAGTAACTAAGAAAAAGCTAACTCCCGACAGTGCACCTAACAAAAAAAATCCTAAAACCCAAAACATAAGGTGAACCAAACCAGCAATGTTGCAGCCAGCCCCAGCGACAGTTGGATAATAGTATCTGTGGACGAAATGGTCTGAGCTGGGGGGTCAAGAGGGAGCCAGGCACCTGATAGGGGTGTGGCAGAAGTGAGAAACCCCAGAAACCCACCTGAACAGAGGGGGTGGTAGTGGCAGTAAGATGCCAGCTGATGGCAAAAGGTCGCTGACTGGGGAATGGATGGATGGTAGTAAGGTACCAGCTAAAATAGATCTGATGCGAACCAACCATATTACCGTGTCTCTCACATAGTCCCTTGTGATATGAGAGATGGCATCACTTCTGGAGGGGATCCCAGTGGTAGGAAGGTGTTGGGGGAGAGGATAGGGGGGCAGTTGGATGCTAGCTGAACATCTGGAGAGGAGATGGTCTAAGAAGGGAGTGTCTACTCAGTGGGACGTACTATTGGTTATCGTGTTCATGTCTGACAAGGCAGCCTCCTGCAAAAAAAGGAGAATGGAGAAATCAACTATGGCCTGTTGAAGTGTTTCCTCCTACTGCTAACTGTGTTCCCAGCCATCTGTAGAAAGACCGAGTGAAAAAACCTGACTGTAGGAATCGCTAAGCAAGGCAAAGTGAAAGCAAGGTAAGGGGGGTATCCAACATTGTGAGGAGCTGGGAGAAGGGAAAGAACAACCTCAAGGGGGTAAACCTCAAGAGGGAAGTGAGGAGGGGATGCCTAAATGCAAACAAGAGATGGAAAGTGTTCTTCCTAACCCTACCTAGATGGAGGGGATGAGAGAAAAGGTAGTGATGATTTCACTCGCAGTTGTAGTGTTGAGTCATTCCCAAATAGGTAATAAATTTCAATCACTGGAGGTGTACGGGAGATGGAAGATGCATAGCCCTTAAGGCTTTTTTTATTTTTTATTTTTATTTTTTATTTTATCTCATATATTCGTTGTTAAGTACAAGAATCTGTGTGGAGCCTTAAGGGCTATATGGATATTAAGGGCGGCTTCAACAACATTTCTTCCTTTACTCTCTCTCAAATTTTAGTCAAGCGCGGGGTGCCTAGGTACCTCGTGTCTTGGGTTCGTTCATTTCTTTCTAACCGTCAGTGCAAGCTTCTCTTTCAGGGAGCCCCTGGCGTTTACTGTCCAGTTCAAGTTGGAGCCCCTCAAGGCTCTCCTGTCTCTCCTTTGTTGTTTTTGATTTATGTTTCTTGCTTACATATTTCAATACCTCGTTCAATTATTTTTTCATATGTTGATGATTTTTCCGTTACCGTTTCTTCTGCTTCCTACAGGGGGAATATTAGGGCTCTTCAGCGTATTTTTTCTTTACTTTCTAACAGGGCAGCCAGGATCGGCGTGTCCTTTTCCATTCCAAAAACGGAGCTTATCCACTGGAGAACCGAGAAGGACTGGTCGGAGATCTCCAACTCCCCTATTGCCCTCAGCGGCATGGTATTCCATCCCTCCAGGGTAGTTCGATGGCTCGGCTATTGGTTCACCCCCTCCCTGGAGACCACCACACACTTCCTCAGAAGGCTCACCCTGGCTCAGGGTGCCTTCTCAACCGTCAGACAACTATCCCCCCCTGGGGCAGGCATGCCGCCATACGCCTGCCACCGTTTGGCCTCCGGCCTAATCCTCCCAATCTTGGCCTATGGTGCCGACCTACTAGTCCCGACAGCAGGAGTCTTGGAGAAGATGTCTGTTTTCTGGAACCAGGTCCTTCGCTGGGTCACAAACTGCTTTCGGGCAACCCCTACCACAATACTGGCCTGCGAGGCCTGCCTCCCTCCCCTCCCAATCCTATTCAAACACAAGAGAAGGATGGCCGCCTTGAGGCTGGCCTGCTCTTCACCCACCATCAACCCGGCGGCAGCCAGGCTGCCCCCTTCGCTCCCCATCACGGACTCCTCGCAGACCAGGTGCTCGACAAGGGACCCGGTCCTAGCAGGGAGAATGACTAACTGCATCCTGCTCCACTGGAACGCTTTCAAGGCCTCAGCGCCTGCCAGAAGACACCTCCCCATTGACGGCCTCTGCCACACCCTCCTTCCAATAGTCTGTAACCTGGGATCCTTCCCGCTAGCGGCACCCCACCTCCTACCAGAACTACCCCCTCCCGAGCGACCGGGGACCAAGCCCTACAAGCAGATCAAGGGTGAGCTCCGAGCCACACTCCTCGAAGACTGGACCCTACAGTCACCCCCTCCACTCTACTACAAGTACAAGCCATCCCTTCGGCCCCACGCTTTCATAGGCCTGGACAAGTTTGTGGCTGGTAGGATCCATCAGATGCGTGCTGGGAAGAGTTACCTGGCGGTGCACACCACCTGGGAGGACCCTGAGGCCCCCACCACATGCCCGTGCTGCGAGGAAAAGGACAAAACCCTTGACCACGCCATCCTTCACTGCCCTCCCAAGGCTGAGGCTCGCCTCCTCCATCTCCCTGGAGTCGACGACATCGGCCCGGAGTCTTCCCTCTGGACAACAGCGGAGCTTACGCTTGGACTGTCCAACTATATTAAAGCCACGGGAACAGGCTTCCCACCCACAATGCCGGCCCTTCGGGCACCGGCATCTACCACTACCACCCCGGACCCTGGATAGGACCGCCTCTGGCTGCCCTGCCACTTTAATTTCCTGCTGTTTTAGTTAGCTTTCCTTGCTGTATGGGTATTTTGGGCATGTTAGCTTAGGATTTCATGCATTTCTTTACTAGTTAGATTAGTCACCGTTTGGGGTGCAGTGTCAGGATTGACACTTGGGAGATCGGGGCCGATAGTTTCTTTTGTTACCGCGTTTGGTTTATAGTTTTGTTTTTGCCATAGCCCTTAAGGCTCTTTTTTTTTTTGGGGTTCGGCCCAAGGCTCTAGAAAGAGAGGGCGTGGGAGTGGTGGGTGAGGACGGAATTCCCCAGATGGGGGGCACCGGGTATGAAGGCCGAGGGGGAGCCCCTGGGATGTGGATCGGACGAGGCCGGAGCGCAAAACGGACCGGAGTCGGCTCCAGCTGGACAAGCCGGAAGTTGGGTGTCGGTGATGGGTCCCTTGTGGAAGCGACAGGCGGCAGGGGAGCCGCAGCTAGCCGATTCTGGACCCGGTGAGTCAAAACGGCTGGAAATAGCCGATGAAGGGATGGGCCCCGGATCAAGGGCGGAGGGAGTCAGCCCCGTCCGGACCATGGGTGGGAAGGAATGCAAACCCGGCGAAAACATTCGACAGACAAAGAAAGGAAATAAAATAAAAAGAAAGGACCGACATACAAAAGAGCCCAAGCGAACCCCAAAGTATACAAAGAAAGAAATGCAATACCAAAAGAATCCGAGCGAATCACTAAAGTATTCAAAGAAAGGACAACCTAATCAGTGGCACTCTCCACGCATGCTGAAATGCAGCCTTACCCCTAGCCCCGGCTCCAAAGAAAACAAAAACGCAAACGAAATACCAAAACAAAAACAGTATCGGGAATGCCGAGGTGTGTCTAAGAACATGGAATTGTTGCTTGAGTACTAAATTTTTTTTTTTTTTTTTTTTTTT